>OZ030019.1:39015000-39587500 GCA_964023405.1 Apodemus agrarius | reverse complement strand
CAATCCCCTTCAGCTCCTCCAGTCTTTCCCTTAACTCTTCCATTAGGGTTCCCATGCTCAGTCCATTGTTTGTCTGTGAGTATCTTCATCTGCTTTATTCAGGTGCTGGTAGAACCTCTCAGAGGACACCATACCAGTTTCCTGTCTGCAAGCACATCTTGGCATCAGCAATAGTACAGGGGTTTGGTGTCTGTGGATGGGATAGACCCCAAGGTGGTGCAGTCTCTAGATGGCCTTTCCTTCAGTCTCTGCTCCATTTTTTTTGTCCCTGCATTTCCTTTAGACAAGCCACAGACCACCCCATTTGGGAATGGGGGTCCCTAGGATGAGGGTCCTTGAAGTCTAGGTGGGCAAGGATTCAGCAGTGACAAAGAGAATTGTGTCACAGAGGCAGTTTGAATCTGAGTGTATTTTGCAGCTCTCAAGCAAGGGATTTTATACATAAAAAAAAACCCCCATCAAATATTACAACTCTTAGAAGATGTATAGAGTAAATATCACAAACACCATTATTATTATTTGGCACAGTAAAGCCCAGAAATCAAGCAAACATTTCAATTCTGAAAAGATGTGTTCAGTGAATCACAAACAGAACAGGTAACATCATTATTAATAGAAATCATCCAAGTCTAACAACTCTGAAAGGATGTATTCAGTGGGGGCAGTCGTCCAAGGCTAGTGGCACATATCTAAGAGCAGGTTAATAAATCTTTATGGTCAATTATTGTTTAATATCTATTGTCTGATTTTTTAAAAATAAATCTTCAACACATACATTTAAACTATTTTAATTCTTTTTATTAAGGCTTTCTTTACCATATACCAAAGCCCACCTCTGATGACACATGTGTAGCCATATGCAATTTTATTGCTGGGAAAGTTTTTATCTAATATAATACTATTATATAATTTTGAAATGATTTATAAAATAAAGTGTTAATTTCCCTAGAGATAAAATCATGCTAGTGACCCCATCTCAAGGACAGTTTCTTACCTATTATTCTCACTTAAGATCTTGCCTACTCTACCAGGAACATGTAAATAAGAAAAGATAATTTGCCACGAGAACTACAGTTCAATATTTTGTTCTGAGCAAGAGTTTCACATCCGGTTCTAGGAGGCCTCCTTCTTTTGAAGTTTTCACCCCAGTCTGTGGAACTTGTCACACAGATTCTGTTGGGGTTGGTGTGGCATAGACAGGAACAATTCTGGGCTAAAAGTTTTGAGATGGGTGGGAGGCCCCATCCCTCAACTGAGGGCCATGCCTATCTACTGGAGGTGGTCTCTTCAGCTTCTCTCTTCCTGCTGTTGGGCATTTCAGCTAATGTCATCCCACTGGGTCCTGGGAGCTCTCTGTATCCCTGGCCTCTGGGGCTTTTTAGTTTTCTCCCCCTCTCCCATTCTTCATCCCCTACTGCTACATACTTCTATTCATTCTCCTGGTCCTTTAGGCTTCTCTCCTGTCTCCTCCTCTCATACCTGATCCTATGTCTCCCCCCACTCCCCCATCCCGCTTCCCTCTCCAACCAGGTCCCTTGCTCCATCTGTCTCCTGTGAGTATTTTGCTCCCCCTTCTAAGTGGGATTAAAACATCCACACTTTGGCCTTCTTTTGATTTAAGTTTTGTATGGTCTGTGAGTTGTATTGTGAGTATTCTGAGCTTTTAGCCTAATATCCACATATCAGTGAGTACATACAAGTATCTTTAACAAATGGTGCTGGTCTGGCAGTCTGTATGTAGAAGAATGTAAATTGATCAATTTTTATCTCCTTGTACAAAGCTCAAGTCCAAGTGGATCAAGGACCTCCACATAAAAACCATATGAGGAATCTCATAGAAAAGAAAGTGGGAAATAGCCTTGAACATATGGGCACAGGGGAAAATTTCCTGAACAGAACACCAATGGCTTATGCTCTAAAATGAACGATTGACAAATGGGACCTCATGAAAATGAAAAGCTTCTGTGGGGCAAAGGATACTGTCAATAGGACAAAATGGCAACCAACAGATTGGGAAAAGATCTTTACCAACCCTCCATCAGATAGAGGACTAATATCCAAAATATACAAAGAACTCAAGAAGTTAGACTCCAGAAAACCAAATAACCCAGTTAAAAAATGGGGTACAGAGCTAAACAAAGAATTCTCAGCTGAGAAATCTTGAATGGCTGAGAAGCATCTAAGGGGGAAATGTTCATCATCCTTAGTCATCAGGGAAATGCAAATCAAAACGACCCTGAGATTCCACCTCACAGCAGTCAGAATGGTTAAGATCAAAAACTCAGGTGACAGCACATGCTTGCGAGGATGTGGAGAAAGATCCTTTGCTGGTGGGATTGCAAGCTGGTACAACTACTCTGGAAATCAGTCTTGCAGTTCCTCAGAAAATTGGAAATAGTTCTATCCAAAGACCCACTTGGGCCTATACCCAAAAGACACCCCACCATACCACAAGAACACCTGCTCCACTATGTTCGTAGCTGTTTTATTTGTAATAGCCAGAAGCTGGAAACAACCCACATGGAAGAGTGGATACAGAAACTGTGTTTAATTTACACAATGAAATACTACTCAGTTATTAAAAACAAGAACTTTATGAATTTTGCAGGCAAATGGAGGGAACTAGGAAATATCATTCTGAGTGAGGTAAGCCAGAACAATGCTTTTCTCTGTTCTAATAACTTACATATTTAACAATTAATTTAAATTAATTAAGAATACACATGCAAAAATATTAATGTACTTGACCTGTATTTGTATATAACTGGTAGTGTCCAAAGGTATCATATTAATATTTGCTGGGCTTTAGATACAGAGTAAAAGCTTTCATTTAAAATTTTTCATTAAAGTTTTTTCCAAAGTTTTTAATTATGATAATAATGTAAGATTAGCCTATTTTGTGAAAGGATTATAAAAATGAAAGTGGTTATGACTAAGATGAATATAGTACAAAGACCAGAAAACTTTTTGTGATCAACATTCTGTGCCCTGAAATAAAATGAATTTTGATTTTTTGAGAGAAGATGTTTGTGATGGTTTGTACATAGGTGTCCCAGGGATTGGCACTACTATAAAGTGTGGTCCTATTGGAGTACGTGTGGCCTTGTTGGAATAGGTGTGTCATTGTGGGCATGGGTTTAAGACCCTCATCCTAGCTGCCTGAAAGCCAGTATTTTGTTAGTAGCCTCCGGATGAAGATGTAGAACTCTCAGCTCTGCCTGTATCATGCCTGCCTAGATGTTGCTATGCTCTTGCCTTGTTGATATTGGACTGAACCTCTGAACCTGTGAGCCGGCCCCAATTAAATGTTCTTATAAGTTACCCTTATCATTGTTCTGTTCACAACAGTAAAACCCTAACAAAGACAATGTTCTTAAGTATTGATATATCTTAGTAATGTTCAACCCAAAAATCCCTTAAAACAACAAAAACTTTGTTTCATCTTTTATGAAGAAGACACTTAAAATACATGATTTGATTTTAATATTATATGTTTCCCCATTAGACTTTTTGACTAGTCAGTTATTACTTCAGCCACTTTTATTACTTTTATGTTCTTTTTGGAAAGTCATGTCTATTTGGGACACCCTCACTAAACTGTCTAGTGATTGTGGAACTCAATTTAGTAAACAAATATTTAAAATGTTTATAAAATTTGTGCCTTTAGATAAATAGCAGATAGTATTGTAAAGTACTTTTAAATATAATAATTGATATTCTAATGGTTCCAGAGACTTCCTCAATGGATAAACACAACCACACAATTTAATGAACTATAAGAAATAAGACATAATGTCAAAGATTCCTTTCTGATTATGTGTCAGGACTATATCCAGGTACTTCTCGCTAGCTCATAAACTCTTCAATTCAAGGAGATGAATTTTCTCACAGTCTGAGAACACATTCATGTAGATTGGGCAGTGCTAAAAAATAACAGTTACTCATCTTCAGTGCCATGAATAGCTGAGTACCCCCATGTCACTCACATTTCTCTTATATTTTATGTTTCTTAAATACCTTATAATTCAAATTAAAAATAGTTTATAGTTAATATAGACATATCAATGTAATATATATATACATTATATAAAATATATAATAAATATATATAACAAACATATAACACTATATAGCTATAATACTAATCTTGGTTTTAGTGCAATTACAAATGAAGATATTTATTTTTATTAATCATTTTTTCTTACTGTGATTGTTTGTTTCTCCTAAATGCATACCTTATTCAAAACTAGTTTTCATGTTTAAATGATTAAAATATTTTTTCATATATATATATATACACATATACATATATATATATATATATAATGTATGTATGTATTTCCTTCTCAAATGATTTTTGGTCATGGTGTTTGATGACAGCAAAAGAAATCCTAAGTAAGGCAGTATGTATATTTATATTCACTATTCAGTATAATTGGATAAAACAAAACAATTCCAGGTTTTAGTTATCCTAGCTAGAGTTAACTCTTCTTGTTTAACTCAGTCAAAAGTATCAACCTCTAATAACATCATCTGTTACTTTTTATACTGTAAGTATCGATGTTTCTTGATTAAACTGTCTATGATGTCCCATAACACTATTAGTCAGGATTAAAAATAATAAAACCATATTTGTATTTTACTGAATTAAGAAATGACTTCATTATAGAGACTCATTTTATCCATTTAGTGTAAGATATCTCATGGAGTACAGATAACTGTAAATACACACGAAAACATATGGGTAATCTAGTTTTAAAGATATGTACATTTCTGTTGTTTTATGTTTTTTTCCTTCATTCCATTAAGTCAAATGCTCTCATTATTTCAACTTTAGGTAACATAATCCCATTAAATGTCATATGTAGGGCTATGTCTGATATAGATGGCCTATGGGTGTGTTCAGACAAAGTCAGATCAAGATCTTGGTGGCTGATAGCTTTGCTATGATCCAAGAGTTCTTAATGCCTTTTACAAAGCTCTTCTCTCCTCAAGACTATTGTCCTGACCAATACTCAGCCTTATCTACATCAGATTCTAGGAATGAGTTTCTTACTGTGAGGGCCCTTATCATATTTAATAAATAGTATTTGGGCTCCAGTATGCAGAAAATATGATGTTTGGTCAAAAGGGAGAACTGTAAAAGAGAATTCCTGAAAAGATGTGTCTGCAAGGACTGATTGACTGGGAACTGCAGTGATGAGGAGAGTTCATGTTTGACTGCAGAGGCTGAGCACTGTATCTTGGGCTAGCTATAGCTCCCACATAGCCACCCCTTGCCTGCTTCGAAGTCTGCATTAACATATTGTGTTGAACAGATAAAAACAGTTTTAACTCTACTAACTTAGCAGACTACTAGCTTCCACCTATCCAAATGCTAACAATGTCATTACATAGCATCTCAGCCCTATGGAAAAGCTTCCCACATCTTGTTGTATCCACCCCTCTTATGTGTCACTCATCTATTATTTTAAGCTTGCCTTACATTATGGCTTCATTTGTCCTGTAAAGCTGCAAAACATCAAGACAATGTTTACATGTTGGAATGTGGAATTTGGGGTAACCTAACTTTCTGTCGTTAGGTCATGCTCACTCAAATTCAGCTCCAGAATAAACTATTTCTTATTCCCTTTAAAGTAAGAGCTGTTGTGTCATGTCATCCCTATATCAACTCTATTAAGAAATAAAATCAGCAGCAGCAGCAGCAGCAGCAGCAGCAACAACAACAACAACAACAACAAACCCCTATCCAATCAGGGTGTTTTTTTTTTTTTAAATGTAGTTGGAAAAGAAAGGACAGTGGTGGGTATGGTAAGGGTTAAGCCTTAAGAAGCCTAATAGTATACACTAAAGAGTCTGGAACTCAGTACTCTAGTTTCTTGCAGAAAAACCTTCAACTATCAGCAATACCTATAAATCCTACAAATTATAGATTCCTGCATCATTGCCAAACAACTATTAAAGTACTCACATGAAACAAGGAATAAGAAAAGTCAGATTTTACTGTTTGACAACTCAACTTCTTTTGAAGTCTTCATGCCATATTCTGATTTTTCTGAATGGCACAATAGTTCTACTTACTTGACTTTTCTTTAAAACCAGGATTGATTAATTTATAATTGATTCCGAGTGTAAATATAGGTGATGAATGTCTTTAGTAGGTATTCTAATGGTGCCAATCCTTCTTATTTTGGTCCCAAGCAGGAACAAGAAGGGGAAGCTCTTTTGCTACATATGAACCTTTATTAATTCCAGTGTGAAGGGAGAATATTCAATTAACTTTCTAATACTCTTTATACACACGTGTTATATTACAAAGGAATAACTACAATTTAGGATCATCAGACTATAAACCTCTAAGGAAATAACCTACACATAACATATATATATTATATATATTTCCTTATATGTAACACTTTATAACTATATAACTATATAACTTTATAACTTTATAACTATATAACTGTCTGTGTATATATATATATACATACACAGACAATATACAAAGATATATATCTTTGCATATTATATAATATTTAATTTTAACAATAGTATTCCAAATGGATGCAATGAAAAAACCCCACAAAATGAGTTGAATGGTAGGGAATAAAGGATAGGATATTACTATCTAGAGATTATTTGGAAATGTAAAGGGATGGAGCAATTGGTGATTCTGTTTTAAAGTTTACATTTATTTTTGCTTTGCTTTTGTTCTGGATATGTCAAAAAACTCAAATGATGACTCTTTGTCAGCATCACAACTTAGTAAAACCCTAAGATGAATGTTTCTCTCTGGTGCCCTAGTACCTTCTCCATCTGGAGAGCTAGTGAGGGGATTGTTATGGAGTTTGTGCCCCTGGGAAAATATCATAGACTCAATCCAACTATAATTAAAAGATTTATCAATTAGCTGCTTACAGAACAAATGAACTTGGAGCTACATATGAGACTGCCATAAAAGAGGAGTATGAGGAAGGACTTTAAAGGGAAAAACTCACAAAATTCTTCAATAGCTCTTGCAAGCAAGTCAAAACTGTTCTGTTCTGCCAAGTTATGTGATTAAGGCAACTCAAAATAATCTTTGGGTCTCTGAGTAAACAAGTTACAGAAACAAGCAATCAAGCAAGCAAGCAAACAAAAATACATTTAATCATATCATAACAAATAGATAGTCATAGCTATTCATTTTTGGGTAGGGGTTACTGGGAACTTATCTTTCAGACATTGGAGTCAGAGACAAATGTCTGGGTACCATGATGGATGCCAAGCATAAAATGGAGTTCCTTTAGTCATATCAGGGATAACTTTTGTCAATGTGCCCCAGTACAAAGACTTTCCCAGGACCTTTGAGACAAAATTGGTGAAGATCTGCCCAAGGCCTGAAAGCCAACTGAAGCTGTAAGGTATTTACTGCTCTAGAGAATTCTGTCTAGTGGTAAGCCAGACTCGGAGGTTTAAATAGTGACAATGCCTAACAGAAGTCAAAGAACCATGTCAGGGATGAGCTGGGACAGAGCTGTTGGGATGCTGTGCTCGGTAGCCTGTTCCTAGCTGCCCTCCACTGTCAGACATGGACAAGTGTATTTCTCTGAAGCACCCTAGACAAACTCCCACAGCAGATCATTAGAAAGCACGATCTGCTGGAAAAGATGGGGTTGGTATTGACAGCTTTTCTTTGGTGTGTACTTGATGTCTTCCCTGGTAGCACACTGATGATACTCTAGAACAAAATGCTTTCTGGTTTGCCCAGTTTCTCATGCATTCAATTCAGCACTCTCAGTACCCCCCCTTTTTTTTTCTTCCCAAGTATCTATTTGTATTCCTAAACTAAGCATTTACAATGTAACAAGCTGAGGTTTTGACCTCATGGTCTTGATGAAGATGAAAACAGAAAGGTTAACAATGTTCACAATGTATCTATATTCACTAGCAAATGTTCAAATACAAAGTTTTGTTTTGGGAACCAGGAGCTACTAGAATATCTCAAGTCTTCTCTATCTCATCTCCTACCTTACCACAGGAAAAAAGGTCCAATAGATTCTGAAAACCATCCTCCCACCATATCAAGTCTCTGTTTCATCTTTTTTGTACCCTGAATAAAAGCCATGCTGGCCTCTGCTGAGGAGGGTTCAACATGTTCACACACTGTCAATTTTTAACACCTGCCTTCTTTATACAGCATCTGGGAAACTTTTTTTTCCTTTACGTTCTTTCAGAGTTTAGGATGCAATTAAGTAACTTTTTTTTCTTATGTAATATTCTATATAATAGAGGCTACTCATTATGTAATAATTTTGTACTATTTCAATTTTTTTCCCAGTAAAGACAAAGATAGTTATAAAATACAAGCATTTGAAGTTTGTTTTCTAATCCCTTGTTTTCTAATCCTGGGGGGACTTAGTTAACTTCTTTCAACTCTATTCTGTTTTTCATCAAAACATCTGCAATAGCAGGAGCACTTGTTTTTTGCCCGTTGGCTTCCAGGGATTAGTGAGGAGCACACACAGAACCGGCACGCGGTGTGCTTAGCCACAGCCATCTGTCACAATCAGCCTGTGCTCGTCCAACTTCAGGACACACACTACAGAGTCAGGGTTTTTTTTCATAGCAAAGTGAACACAGACAGAGAAAGATATTGAGATAGGGGAGCTTCAGACACATTACCCGAAGGTCTCATGCATGAGAAATTTGGGTTCAAAGAAAATTGGCAAGGAAATGAAACTGATTCCACAGCTCATGTGAAGTGAGTGAGAGCCAAGGATTTGGGTTCTCAAACTTGAAGGAATCCTGACCTCACAGACCTACCTATGAACAGGGATATCAGACTTTGCAAACCCAGCCTAGAACATTTGTACTACATTATGTGGATATGAATTCTGGGAACAAAATGGTCTCAACCTCAATGCTTCAGTGGAGTACTATGTGATCACAACTATAGTTCCAGCACTTAGGAGGTTGAGGCAAAAAAAAAAACCAACCAAACAACCAACCAACCAAACAAACAACAACAACAAAAAAACCACCAACCAAACAAAAAACAAAACAAAACAAAACAAAACAAAAACCCCAAAACAAAACAGTAGTCCAAGGTTATTCTCAAGGTGCTACCTGGCACGTTTGAGGGCAGCCTGGGTTACAAGAGATCCTGCATAAATGAACTGCCATTCTTCCTCCATGGCATGTTGACACGCCCGTATCCCTAACATTTGAGAAATGGTGGCAGAAAACTCTGGAGTTCAAGGCCAGACTTAGTTACATAGTAAGTGCTCAGACAGCTTAGGTCTCACGAGATCCATTTTTCCAAAACACAAACAACTCAGAAAATTCTCTTTTCATTTTCATTTTTTTTAAAGCCCACAGCACCCAGTATTCCTAGGTGGTCTTTCATCCAAGTAGCAACTAGGCCTGACACTACTTATCTTCTACAATTAGCCACATGTAGGTGGTATGATCATAGATTTTTTTTTTTTCTCATAGGAAGAGTCAATATGATTCTTTTTCCTCTGCCTGGTATCTTCACAGTTTCTGGGCATCTGATTATTTTTCCGTTTAGAATGGCTGCTGGGGAAGGAGGAAGAGGCTGCCTGGGTTCTCCGATATCAGTCAGTAAGACTTCAAGGACTTATTTCTGGTTAACACACACACACACACACACACACACACACACACACACACACACAATCGGCATGATTGTGCATTGCCTTTATTCCCAGCCCTCCATAGGCAGAGGCAGGCAGATATCTAAGTTCAAGGCCAGCCTGGTCTAAAGTTACAGGACGGCCAGGCCTAGCTATACAAAGAAACCTTGTCTCTAAAAGCCAGCCAGGCTAGAACATTTGTACTGCATTATATGGATACAAATTCGGGAACAAAATGATCTCAACCTCAATGCTTCACTGGAGTGTCATATGTGGCACAGGAGTGCTTGGCCAATCTTTCCAGTGGCACCTTTTACCACTGGGATTCCCTGACCCTCATTTCTTATTCAAAATTCAAGCAATGCTGTCCTGATGAAAAAAAGTGAAGCCAAGCACATAGAAAAATGAAGTTGAGAGCTTTCCTAAGGTTCCCAGGTAATGCAGTCTTCCATTGTTTTTTTGAAGGCCGGAGGCCTCAGCTTTTACTGGCTTTTAATAAACTGGGAAATATTGAACCTCAGATTAATATTTATTGCTATTCACTGAAGGCCTTGGACGGTCGGTTTATACTGTCATTAAATACATAAAACCTTCACCTAGTTTACATTGACAGATATTAGTACTCTTAGACTGGCCAGAACTGTAAGTATGGCTCTAAGCTTTCTGGGGGTCCTACCAACCTTAATGAAGTTTACACTACCACTAAGACTGCTCTTAAAAATCAAGACAAATTACCATCTAAAGCCCACTAGGTTTAGGTAAAGATTTCAGTTAAATATACTGTTCAACTGTTCTTTTGGAACAGCGGGGGGCTCTGGAAAATCAACTTGAGGTTTAGAGCATTCCAGCACTTCACTGAAATAAGTGGATGGCTCTGAAAAGAGCCTTTGGGTTTGAAGTTTACGCAAATTGCTTAATTACTTTCCCTTGGCCTTGTGGTGACTCTCGGTCTTCTTGGGCAGCAGCACGGCCTGGATGTTGGGCAGGACACCGCCCTGCGCGATGGTGACGCGGCCCAGCAGCTTGTTGAGCTCCTCGTCGTTGCGGATGGCCAGCTGCAGGTGGCGCGGGATGATGCGCGTCTTCTTGTTGTCGCGGGCCGCGTTGCCCGCCAGCTCCAGGATCTCGGCCGTCAGGTACTCCAGCACGGCCGCCAGGTACACCGGGGCGCCGGCGCCCACGCGCTCCGAGTAGTTGCCCTTGCGGAGCAGCCGGTGTACGCGGCCCACGGGGAACTGCAGGCCGGCCCGGGAGGAGCGGGTCTTGGCCTTGGCGCGAGCCTTGCCGCCCTGTTTGCCGCGTCCAGACATGATAGTACTAGAGCAGAAAGGACAAAACGCAAAGATAAAGTAGTGAAAGGACAGAAAGCGGCTGTTTTTATAGTAGGTTCCTGGGTAGTAAACGCTACTACTTGATTGGTTCCAAGTGAGGTCAGTGACTTAGCCAATAGAAAATCTGTATCTGAAGTCCTCATTTGCATAATCCCACCCATGAGCCCACGGTTTTTCTTCTTCCAATTAGCTAAGACTCCTTCAAAATCCTTCATTAGCATAAATGCCCTATAAGTAGGAGAACTCGGTTTCCAACCCACACTGAGCTTCCGGTGTTTGGAGATCTCAAGATGCCTGAGCCTGCAAAGTCCGCTCCCGCCCCGAAGAAGGGCTCCAAGAAGGCGGTGACTAAGGCGCAGAAGAAGGATGGCAAGAAGCGCAAGCGCAGCCGCAAGGAGAGCTACTCGGTGTACGTGTACAAGGTGCTGAAGCAAGTGCACCCCGATACGGGCATCTCCTCCAAGGCCATGGGCATCATGAACTCGTTCGTGAATGACATCTTCGAGCGCATTGCTGGAGAGGCGTCGCGCTTGGCGCATTACAACAAGCGCTCGACCATCACGTCCCGGGAGATCCAGACGGCCGTGCGCCTGCTGCTGCCCGGGGAGCTGGCCAAGCACGCCGTGTCCGAGGGCACCAAGGCTGTCACCAAGTACACCAGCTCCAAGTGATCGTGCCAAGTAAGCCTCTAGCGTATTACAAAGGCTCTTTTCAGAGCCACCCACTTTCTCAAAGACAGAGCTGTGGTTGAACACTGCGTTCAATTTTACTCAAAAGCAGATGGGCGCCTATAAATCTTTTAAAGTTTAGATTGTGAAGGCAATGGGGAATTTTAGCTTAGTTTCACCCATAGTTTAACATTTAGGTGCAACCATTTTATCTTTAATTTTTTTTTTGTTGGAAAAATTGCTTGTAAACGTCACTTCCGGTAGGGCTGAGCAAGTCTACTGGAAGTTGTACATAGGTGATAGACTTAGAAAAGGATAATTATTGCCATTAGGAAGTTTGTCTTTAAACAATAGTTCCAGGTTTTATTTTGGGATAAGTACTTCCAAGTTTGATTTCATTCTAAAAACAGTAAACAGGAGGAGCCTGACAAAAGACAGGCTTTTCATATATGTATATTTAACATCGGACTACAAAGCAACCTAGCCTAAGCCCAGAGGTCTTTAAGTTTTTGATATCTTGGTAGAGTATAGTAAACTGATCTGGCATTACTAAAATACCACTCCGGCACTGAAATTCTGGTGGGAAATGAAAACGAGTTCAATTGCAAGTGTAACGATTTATCGCGTTTGTCGCTAGAGTATTTTGGCCAAGCTATATTAATTTTCCTAGTCCCAGTGAATTGGAAGTTTAGAGAAGTGAGAAGATCCGAAGCAAGCAGTGGGGAGAGGTTGGACTGGAAGGACCTAATGCAAGAAAGCCCCAAACGAACGCCATTGCAGTGGCTGTTGACTTACAATGCAAAATAGAAAAGAATTTCAGTCATTAGAGAAATTTATTCCTCTGCTTGTCCAGATGAAGGCCTAATATTTCCATCGCCCCAATTGCCCACTGGACAAATTTGGCCATAAATACTGGCAGTACTCCAGCTCAGTTCGCTTCCCCCTGCCCTGCTTTTTTTTTTTTTTTAAAGCCCTTGTCTTCCCTGTTCGAAGAAACAGTACTGTAGCTTGCTCTCTTCCCCATAGATGTCAACAGCATTTGATCATCATCATTTATTTCTAGAAGCTATGCCTAGGTACGGTTTAGGATCACATTATGAGCTGGCAGTGTGGAGACCCTTTCAGCCTTCTGGTGCCTATGTCTTCTCTGTGCTGCAGCTTTGTTCTTGCACAACTCTCCTTTTTCTGGTTCCCATTTGCATGAATTGTTGCCAAAACCCACCAATCAGGTTTCCAGGGTTGAACTAGATTGATACTTTCCATTTGACAACAATTCAGTTTTCACTTTTGCCTTTGGTTTCTTTGTGTGGCTTGTCCTTTTTTTATCTCCTTCGAAATTCTTTGTCTCTGTCTCTTGTTCCCCCCTGCCACTGTGGTGTGTGTGTGTGTGTGTGTGTGTGTGTGTGTGTGTGGTGTGACATGTGGTGTTATTATATGAGTTCAGGTGGTGTGTCAGTTTGTTCAAAAATAGCATGACTGTATGAGAGAGAATGTAAATATAAAATAGTTGCCACCACTAAGGTGGTTTTAATGAGGTGTAGACTGTAACAAAACAGTTCCAGACAAGAAATCAGTCAAGAGTATCTTGTCTTAACATTTCTAAAATTCACGATTTGGTAATTCCATACCTGATTGTCATATGCAGAAAGGGTTTTTGGCTATATTCTTTTTATTCCAAGTTTCCAGAGAGGAGTGAGAAACAGCATAAACTTGCCTGCTGAGGCAGAAGGCTTGCTTCTACTATGTATTAAACAGTATGACTTAAATATTAACGAGTCTATTATAAGGGATATGGCATAACAGTAGAATGTCTACCAAATCTGAAGCAGAACAAGAGGGTCACTCCTGTTCTGAATAGTGCTCTCCTGACATGACCTCTGACTTAAAATCAATACTATTGTCTCATTAGTCATAATACTTCAACCGTGTCTGTGTTCATTGACGCTCAGTCTTTCCTATTGTCCCAATTAGCTCCTCTCACTTGCATAATTGCTGTGAATATTTCCTATTTTATGAATATAAGTTTGAGCACATTGTCTATCCCAGCAGGAAATGAGTAAACTATAATGTGATTTAAGTATAAATTGGTTTTTATATAGGGTTTTAAAAAAGAGTATCAACTTTAATTAATTGAAAGTCATTAATTATTATAAATTATTTCACATTCTTAGGCATTAAATTAAGGTGTGGCCTCTTTAAGGTTGGATTCAGACTCACGTAGTTGTAGTCATAAATGCATTTGTACATTTTTTGTTTACTTAATAGTTTGACTTTGGCTTAGTTGTGTTAGGATGGATCTTTTATAATATAAAAGTGTTAGCATAATAATCTAGTTTACAAAAGCTAGGGTTTGTTGTTTAAAAAAGACTACCTTAAGTTTGCCAATTTTTTCACTTGATTTATTTAGTTGAATAAAATCACTTTTTAACATAAATAACATGCATTGAACTAAATCAAATCATAAAAGTAATTTTAAAAATGGAATAAAAACTTAAATAACAAGTGGTAAGGACTCAACATGTCAGGTCAAAAACTGAATTCACTGGCAAACAGTTACTTTAAGAACTTAGATGAATCATAACAGCAATGAATTAATGCCTCCTCATTAGATACTATGTAATTTCTAACTTAGAGGTTACAAAACCTAAGACATTGGAATGTTCACTCTGTGCAAATCTCCTATTGTTACACAGGTTATAATGAGTAGTGCTTAGCAAATTAGAAAATAACTGTTCTTTCGATTTAAAATGGTGAGACCATCCTTGCTTTTGCCACTTTAGATTTGTAGGAGTGAAAGACACTGGAGATATACCATGGGCCTAAAGGGCCAGGCAGGTTGGGACTGGGAATTGTGTTACATGGAAACACAATTGCTTGCTTGTTTAAGGGTTGTCTTTAATTGCTATCACGTTCCCTAGCTACAGAGGAAAACAAATAAGTGCAAAAAGTAATGATTATGTTTACTCTGTGTTTTAAGAGAGTTGGCACTGTTAAGTAACATAGTAATTCACTTCAGTACATAATACTCAGGGGTATAACAGACTGTCTCTGTTTTCTTTTTATGTAGGTGGCATTTGTCCTCATATCTTAATGTAATGATCAGTTGGTTACCAATCTTAAAGTTTGTAATAATAAATTTGACAGGATGAGTTTTACACCAAAAACCTATTTTGAGGTTTTTTTCCCCTCATTTATCCCTTGGTAACAACCAATTTTCCTTTACACTGCAAAGAAGGGTTAGGATTCTAAAATAATCAGTTGTGTTCGGGGTTCCAGGGACTGTTTACTTGTAATTGATTCTTTTTTTTTTTTTTAAATTTTTTTTTTGATTTTTTTCAAGACAGGGTTTCTCTGTGTAGCCCTGGCTGTCCTGGAACTCACTCTGTAGACCAGGCTGGCCTCGAACTCAGAAATACACCTGCCTCTGCCTCCCAAGTGCTGGGATTACAGATGTGCTCCACTACGCCCGGCTAATTGATTCTTTAAAAATTGTTTTGAAAAGAGCACTGAGGAGATCACTCAGTCAGTCAAGTGCTCACTGTGCTATATGAAGACCAAAGTTTACTTTTCAGTATCTGTGTAAACATTGCCGGAGGTGGTGGTGGTGGTGGTGGTGGTGGTGGTGGTGGTGGTGGTGGTGGTGGTGTGTGCCCGTAGTCAGCACAGGAGGAAATGCGTGCTAATAATTAACTGAATGATCTTGAGGTATTGGCAAATAGCACCGTTCTGACCTTGCTCCGTACAATAATCAGAAAGAAGGGTTGAGGGCTGAAGGAAATACTGAATGGAGAGCCCTGAACCTGAGAACTGGTTCACACAAGTATGCTGCAACCCATTGTTCTGCCGGGAAAAGTGAAGCCCCCCCGGGGTTGAAGTTAAGGCCACTCACTCACAGTTTCTGTGCCTCACAAGCTTCTCCTGTACCTTGAGGATCATGGTACCAGTACTGGCCTTCTGGGCGTAATACAACTACTTAGTGTCTTCTTTGGGGTATGGGAAAAATTGTCACTAAGTGGCAATGGAGAAGATCCTAAAGGCCATTGTTTTTTGTTTTGTTTTGCTTTCATGTAAAAAGCATATTGCCAGTTTTAATATTATGAACTTAGGATTTCAATATTAGATAGGTAAAAATGAAAGTTGTCAAGGAAAGGTCAAAAATATGTTTTTTTCCTTTAAAAGATTTTATCTTTTTTTTTTTTTTTCCTTTTTTCCAAGACAGGGTTTCTCTGTGTAGTCCTGACTGTCCTGGAACTCACTCTGTAGACCAGGCTGTCCTCGAACTCAGAAATCCGCCTGCCTCTGCCTCCCAAATCCTGGGATTATAGGCGTGTGCCACCACGCCCGGCTCTATCTTTTTTTTTTTTTTTTTTTTTTTTTTTTTTTTTTTGTGAAAGTCTACTTCCTCCTACCTGTGGCTCCCAGGGATTGAACTCAGGACTTTAGGCTTGCAGGCACCTTAACTCAAGACATTTTACCAGGTCAAGGTTAAAGGTCTTTAATCCATCTGTATGCTGTCTGCTGCTATTGTCTGACAAAGTTTATACATTTTTCAGTCTTGTGTTAAAAGGGCTTTCAGCTTAATATCAAAATCTTGGAATAGATCTATCATATTGAGAGATAGAATTTTACAAATTATAGTGTTCAGATAAAAATGTTAGGTTGAGAGAAACTGCATTTTTTCCCCCAACATGTAATCTCTTTAGAAACATTCCTAAGGAGATTTAAAACAATTATCCCCCAAGGTAGTTTAGATTCAGCACTTTTCAAAGAGACCCCCACTAATCCTGAATTCGTGGCATTAAAAATTCCTTTATGTGAACCTTCACCCCATGCTCCCTGGGTGGCTACGTTCACGGTCACTTGAGCCAAGTACACGGTTGCTTTTGTCTTCTCGTCAAGACGTGATAAACTCAGTCACTTAGATGGTGGAAAATCATCTTGCCAAGCATTTAGGTACTGTGATTAGTTATAAATTAGGAAAAGGGAAGTGAGTCTTCTTAAGACCCCTTAGGTCTGAGAGGAAAAAAAAAGTGGCCAGGGGTGGAGGTGAGGCTCAGTGTTCAAGTGCCTGCGTTTGTGGAGGACCCGGGTTCGAATTCCAGTAACCACGTGTCAGGGCACAACCGAGTATAACACTCATTCCAGTGGATTTGATGCCCCTTTCTAGGCTCCACAGGGACCAGTCCTGCAAGTAATCTGTGCAGGCAGAACTAAAATTTGATTATAAAATATAATTAATATAATAAATTATATTATAATATGTAATATAATAAACAATACAATAAAATATAAATAATATAATAAAAAATAAAAAATAAAAATCATAAAATAAAATTAAAAGTGGAGTCTTTCAGTCTCTGAGAAGATGATGTGGACCTAAATCCTAATGTGCAAATTGTAGAGCACGTAGAGTTCATGGCCTGGTATTGGATCTCCCAGCTGCTGGCTTGGAATCGATGAGTGTGAAATGACAACGCTTGTCTCATTCTGATAAGACAAACCTATAGAGAGGAGGCAACTCAGTCCCTTCTTGACCTGTAATCCCAGGCTCCTTCTGCTGTCTCCCACTCCCCAGTACTAAAATAATTGCACTCAAGAGCAAGAAAGTAAAACAGATTAACAATTTGACGGAATTTAGAATCACCAAGATTTAACCCTGGATGGAGGCAGGGCCACCCCATGAGCTGAATAAAAAGGAGACCGTGGGCTCTGCTCCCTGACAGTGGATGTGGTGCGGCCCACGGTCTCACAGCCCAGCCTGTCATGATGGACAGGACCCGAGTCACAGTCAGCCCTCCTCCCTTCAGCGGCTTTATCACAGTAACTGGAAATTATGAAATAGATCTTTATTTTCGCTTTGTATTTTCTTTCTCCTCTCTATTTTCTTAGGTATAATTTTCCTTACATTTTTCTCTACTCTCATTAGCTAAACGTAGAAAAGTTGGTCGTTTTAATTTTCAACAAATATATAGTTCTGTTGTTAGATTTTTCTTAAACAATTGACATTATGGATACCAGGCTCTAGGTTTTATGCATACTTTTGGACTTTAATATACTGAAATAAATATAAAATTCTAAACATGTAATATATATTAGAAAATTGGTTAGGAATTCTATGTAGATGATTCAGGTTCCAAAATATTGAATAGAAAAGCAAGCAAAATCCCCAAAACACTACTAGTTGCAAGTGTCCATTAGAAATGCACTTTTGAGATGTTGTGGATAAAGATTGTATTGATGATTCTAGACTCTTATGAATCAAAGGCTCAGTCAATTGTAAATATAAAGAGGAGCTTTAATCAGCTAACTATGAAGTGAATGAGCACGGGGCCTCATCGCACAGTGGCATTGTGGGTGTTTCTGGAGTGGCCTAAAAGGACTCTTGTTTTTCCTTTGGGACCCTCTAAATCACTTGGGATGGATGTAGCTTGAAGGGTTGGCTCCTACAGTCTCTGTGTGGCAAACTCTTTCCCACCCTGAAGGCATCCGCACAGCCGCTTCCTTCCTGGCCAGCATCTAAACCACCTCTTCCCAACTGCTCTGGACAGCATTGTGCAATTTGGGCTGGTAACCTCAGTAGTCCTTTCCTTTAGTTACCGCAGTATTCCCAGGGCAGATCGCTCAGTTTGCCACAATTGAATGGATCCTGTTTTACAATAAATTGTACAGATGCATTCTGCACTTCACAGCTGCTCCACGCGTGTGCAGATGTAGGTGACAACATCAGGAAGTGAAGTGCCTTCCTTTAGAGATCTACTGTTTCCAGGCTCCTCCTGGCAGAAGCTTGTCAGAGACACTAAAGAACTTGCTTTGCCTAGGTTTTTGTAAGTGTCTGCAAAATGTTCCATGGAAGGAAGTCTTTCTAAACTGAAGCGACAGCTGGAGGATTGCATGGGTCCTGTGCGAGTCACACTTACCTTTGATGAGTTTACCTTCCTGCACACACCCTGCCACTCTAATATGCCACCAAACAGCTATTAGACGGAATTGTCTCTCATGCAAGCCCTGAATACATCTCTTATACCAGGCTTGGATATGTAGAAAGCATCACTTAAGATATACCTTTGTTTATTTATCAAGAACAACTGGAAAAAACATTTTATGACACACCTCAAATAGACTAAGTGTGTGTGTGTGTGGGGGGGTACTTTTTCATGGGATAGTTTTATTTATTGTGAAGGAGGATGGAAAAGTGACCTCCCTAGCAGATGCCTGAAGGGATAAGCATTTGAGAGGATGGAGAGGTTTCTGGAAACTCAATGCCTGCCTGATGTTGGAATAACAAACACTACTTTATCAAACTGTTCTCATACAACACTTGTAGTCCTGCACAGGGAGCTCCCCAGGGCTTCTGGGGAGGCCAGTACCCCGACCTGTACCATCCCTGCATGCGGGCAGCACCACTTCCTTGTTTAGGGTCCCTAGGCTTCCATCAAAGGGAACTTCCAGGGAACACTAATTAGACAGAGCCTGCCCCTTGATCCCTTACCCAAACCAGGCTCCAGGGGTCCAGAGGTTGTTTTACTGCCTAGACCCAGCATCTAATGACCCCTGCAGACATCAATCTCTCTGTTGCTGAATTTCATTTCCTATAATCAGGAGGGGAGAGCAGTAGTTATGGCATGTTGTGGTTATGATGACTAAACCACTGAATGGTATTCATACCTTCTCAGAACACCACCTCTCTCTGAGAAAAACCTCTCTATGCTAGTCGCTACTGTTCTGTCCTAGGTAGACCAGAAGGTGCCTGCAGGGCGGCTGAGTGAGTTAACCTCTCTCTTTCTCTCTCTCTCTACAGGAGGAGTAGACTGGACTTCGTTTCTGCCACTCCTCAGTGCTGGATGCTGTAGCCTCGAGACAGTGGAAATGGGTGACACTAGCAGATTAACCGCCATATTTTCAAAACTCAAGGAACTACCGATAAGCATCTGACTAGAAATTCTATAAAAATGTTCACTGTAGAAATCTGTGATAAGAAAGACACACATAAGTATAAAATTAAAATACTCATAGCAAAAATTAAAATGCTCCTAGCAAAAGAAAGCTTTTAAGTGTTTGTGATGTGTGGCTATATATGATGTATATATAATAAATATGTTATGTAAAGCAAAAATGCATCATGCTATATCATGTTATAAGAATGTAATTTTAATTTCTAGGTATGTTTAGAAATCATGATGTATACATCGACACCTATGTAATTGTGTTTTTCGTTAGAGTCCCTATTTTTGTGGAATATAGAATGTACAAATCACAAATCTTTATTTATAAATCTTCACTCTTTTTTTTTTTTAACACAAGGGGAAAACCTTAGATCAAGCAACTGAAACAGATAGATTCGGAACTAGACTGCATGTGTATTGTGTGGAAGGTCCTGTGCTCAGTCCCTAGCACTATTGTTTAAAAAGAAAAGGAGAAAAGGGGGGGGGAGAGAAGAGAGAGAAGAGAGAGAGAGAGAGAGAGAGAGAGAGAGAGAGAGAGAGAGAGAGAGAGATGAGGTGGTGACTTGTAACCCCATGACTGACTGAGGAGGCTGGGGCAAGAAGAATGGGAGCTGAAGGGTAACCTTGGCTACACTGGGAAACAAAAACAAAAACAAAACAAAACAAAAACAAAACAAAACAAAACAAAACAAAACAGGCCTGGAGAGCTTTTTGGATGTGTGTGTGTGTGTGTGTGTGTGTGTGTGTGTGTTTTCTTTTTATGTTTATTTTCAGCTGCCTGGGCAAATTATGAATCCAAGATATTTTTCTGGATTTTTAATTATAGAACCTTACTATTTACTAAATTCATTCCATGTTACTTTTAGGGTGATAGAAGAATATATTCTGCCAATCTGTAAAGCTCTACCTGATGCTTATATAACACTGATAGTTACTGACCTAGAACTTTTGTGTGTGATCAAGTGTCAGAGAAACCAATTGAATGTCAAATACACAGGGTGCTGTTTCCCTGGGGAAGATTACATACAATGGCAGGGGGAAATCAATCAGTGATTCTCAACTAGTAGGTTTTTGTTGTTGTTGTTGTTTCTTTGTTTGGTTGGTTTTTGTTTTGTTTTTCCAAATGAAACAGACTAGAATACCATATATGAATCCAGATATTTTAAGATACCTTGTTTTCTGGAGTGTGTGTGTGTGTGTGTGTCTGTCTGTCTGTCTCTCTCTCTCTCTCTGTGTGTGTGTGTGTGTGTGTGTGTGTGTGTGTGTGTGTGCCTGTGTATACCTGAGAGAAACAGAAAGAGAAAGACTTTTTATCATCTTGAAACGAGAAATTTGATTTCTCAGCCTTCAGTTTTTATTTCAGAAATACTTCAAATGTAGACTTTTCCCCACACTGTCTCCTTAGAAACTGCGTTTGAAATTCTGAGGTTCCTGCAAGAGAGCCCCAATCTTATATATTCTGTCCTCATCAGCAGTGATATTGATATTTATGCAAAGCATACAAAGCCTACATAAATATTACAATAACATAATAGTTAATATTCTTGGGCCAGAGAATAATCAGCACATCTCTGCACAAATATTTAAAGACTGTCACACACAGTCCTAGTGGGATTTCCTTGGACTAAGATTCTGAGCTCTGGTGATAAAGGACAGAAAGACAGGAAATTCAGGAGATGTGAGTTGTGAGTCTGGAACCTTCACCTCAACCTCAGCTCCAAGGTCTAGTTCATGTTTTTGACTGTTTAAAAGTCAAGCATCAATATAAACATCTCAGACAAGTGTAATAAGACAACTCCCAAACTCCTTACGGACAAACATGTGACTTTGAGCATAATTGCCAGCCCTCCTGTCTCATCCCTAAACGTGTGTCTCTTATAAACCGCCCTGATGGTCCATTCCCAAAAGGAAATTCTTGAAGAGAAACAAATAACACCTCAAAAAATTTAATTAGTTTTTGGAATGCTTTATTAAAATTTAAACATGGTTGAAATTTAAGTGTAAGTTCAAAACTCACAAAATACACACACACACACACACAAACACAAACACACATACACACACAAACACACATACATACACACACATATACACAAACACACATACACATGCATACACACACATACACATACACACATACACACATAGACACACACACAAACACACACATACACACACATACATACACACACAAATACATACATACATACATATACATATACACACATACACACATACATACACCCACACACAGACACACACACACACACACACACACACACACACACACACCCCTGCAGTGCTAGATTTGAATGTAGGCTCTACTCATGCTAGACAAATGCTTTACTAGCAAGCCTCATCTTCAGTGTTTTCTGTACTGTTTTTATTCGGGCACAGTATCTTATGAAGTTGACTTACTCTACAGCCCGGGCTCGCTTTGAACTTGGATCACTTCTCAAGTAGCTGGGGTTACAGTTTGGCACACCAGGTCCAGCCAGACAATGAACTCTTCAGACAGAAGCACAAACCTTTTACTGAGACAGAGGCACCTACCCACCCTCATTTTTTTCTTAATAAACAACTTTTCTTCATATTGTCTTGAACTTCTCTGTATCATGAATTGAGATCCCTGCCTCACAAGGGTAGGTATCTCCAGAAAGGAGGTAGGTGTCCTCACAAAGGTAGGTATCTCGGGCTGTATGACTGCTGCATTGGGCCCTGTGTTGTACTTCAGTTGATATAATCACATACACCCTGTCTTAGCATTTCCCATGACTGACTTTTATGCCTCCCTTCTACTTGAGTCTCATGTTCCTTCCTCTTTCTCTTCTTTTGACATGTTTTCATTTTCTAACGCAAGGTGACCTCAAAACTCACAGTAATCCTCTCCCCCCCAAGGAGGGAATTACCAGCAAGTTGCTACCATGCGCAGCCGTGAGCACTCTTATTTCCGGACATGTTCCACAGATGAAGCTCCGGAAAGAATATTTCTCTAACAAATCTGCAAACACCTCTTCTAGCCTAGCCAAGTTAAGAGATTGGAAACTGGGATTCCAGCTTTGTAAGTTTATAATTAAGGGTTAGGCACTGTGTCTGCTCATCTAGAGGTAGAGAAATAGGAAGCGGGCTCTTGGTGGTGTTCAGTTGGAAAGGAGTAGCAAAGTCCTCTGATAATAGCCTTGAGGCTGGCTGATTTGACTACATAGGTGCCATTGGTAAGATGTTTATAACTGCATCCGAAGGCCTTCTCCTAAGATTCAGGCGGGAATATCGTGCCTCTCACATGCTCTGTGGAGTGTTCATTAGGCCTTACTCCCTTCAAGAAGGCCTCACCTTGGAGTTTTGTAATAATTCTAGGAATACCGTCTAATTCCACAGTGAGACAGTCAAGACATCTGTGTTACTTCCGTCACGTATATAAATAATTTTAGTGAGAATTAAAGCCCGCAAAATTGATTTTCTTCACTAGTTAGAAGCCACATATGTAGAAGACCCCTCCCAAGATGTTGGATACATTTTCTATCAAAAGTTACTTTTGAATTAGCAAGGAAAAGAGAAAGTTTTCTCCTTCTTCTTGAATTTGATTGAAAACCAAGGGCTTTTCCCACTAGTTCTGGCATGGAGGAACATTTGTCAATGAAGGGTAAAAAGTCGGGTAGAATCCAAGTCCCCGTGGGTCACCTGGTGTCATAACCTGAGCGATTCTGCAGTGATCACATATGCAAGATTCTACTTTTGGGGGGAAAAGAAACACAAATGACCCTCCTCAGGGGGCGGGGGAGGCGCCTGGGGATGCACCAATCACAGCGCACCCTGCTCTATATAAGGTCCCCCTCCCCCCAGCACACCCCCTGCTACCCCAGCGCTGTTGGCTGTCCTCTACTTTTCCTCATCGGGTGTAGTTCTTGACCAGCTCTTGACTATGTCGGAAACGGCTCCTGCGGCCTCAAGTACCCTTGTTCCAGCTTCTGTAGAGAAACCTTCATCTAAAAGACGAGGGAAAAAACCTGGCCTGGCCACTGCTCGCAAACCTCGGGGTTTCTCGGTCTCCAAGTTGATTCCTGAGGCCCTTTCCACGTCTCAGGAACGGGCAGGAATGTCCCTTGCTGCCCTGAAGAAAGCCCTGGCTGCGGCGGGCTATGATGTGGAGAAGAACAACAGCCGTATCAAGTTGGCCCTCAAGAGACTTGTGAATAAGGGAGTCTTGGTGCAGACCAAGGGCACCGGCGCCTCAGGCTCCTTCAAGCTCAGCAAGAAGGCAGCTTCTGGGAACGACAAGGGCAAGGGCAAGAAGTCTGCTGCCAAAGCTAAGAAGCTGGGCTTGTCCAGGGCCTCGAGGTCTCCTAAGAGTAGTAAGACCAAGGTTGTCAAGAAGCCAAAGGCCACGCCCACAAAAGCTTCTGGGAGCAGAAGGAAGACCAAAGGGGCCAAGGGCGTGCAGCAGCGCAAAAGCCCTGCCAAAGCGAGGGCGGCCAACCCCAACTCTGGGAAGGCAAAGATGGTCATGCAGAAGACCGATCTGAAGAAGGCAGCAGCGAAGAAGTGAGTTTCAAAGCTAGTTTTCAAAAACCCAAAGGCTCTTTTAAGAGCCACTTACATACTTCTTAAAATGGCCAAACACTTTGAACCAAAGTTAAAGTGGGCAGTTACTCCAGGTCGACCTGTTGTCTAAAGCCTAGAGTGGAAACCTAGGGTCCCTATCTGTAATTCCAAGTTTAGTTGTGTATTAGTGGCTTTACACTAGAATAAAGGCTACCATTGAAACACAATGTCTTTCCTTCTAGAATAAAGGTCACCATTGAAATACACAATGGATGCATTTCATTTTAGAAATGCCATCATATCAAGGAGGTAAAGATGACCTCAGTAGTAGCTGCCACTCTGATCAAATACTGAACTTAAATTTACTCTTTAAAACACCAGTAACTGGCGTCCAGACTTTCAAAGCACCACTATAAACCCAGATATTTAGTGCTCAAGCTAGAAGTTATATGTACTTTTCTTGCGCTGAATGTTTAGGATTTCCTGAGTGATGGATTAAAATATACAACATGCAGTTAGCAAGAAACAAAAACTTTGAAGTTTGTGCAATTGTGCATTGTGTCAACAACGATTCATTTTTATTCCACTTTCAGAAAGTAGTTTCATACTATTGGCTTAACAGTTATTGTTGAAATGTTTTGTGTATTTTATGAAAATAGCATCTAGGCTTCATGAAACTGACAAGGGCCATATTAAAAATTAAGGACCACTTTTATGAAAGTGTTGGGGCTTGAGTTTAATGCCCCAATACAACAAAAATAGTACTGGAGAAGTCTTGGCTGAAAGTAAAAAAAGAACTCAGCTTTTAAAGTCGTGATTTAGCAGTTTTATGGAGTGCCCAAAATATGAAATTCACATTAATCTATTTTAGGCATTGGTATGAGGCGTGACAAAAGATCATAGCAGGCTGGCTCCCAATGGCTTCTAACTACAGCTTCCTGGAAATAACGTCGCCCTCTTCTGGCAGATGGCAAACATGGCACACCCACACGAATTTAAAATTTCAAGCCATCGCACAACTAAGCAGTTTGTATATAAACACAGTAACAGGTAGTCCCTAATATAGACTATTTGTGAACTTGGGCATTACTAATTGTATACAGTAGCAGCAAAACCTTTGCTTAGCTTATGTACAATGGTTCCTGTTCTCTCCTAGGCTTTCAATTTTGATGGCTCTGGAAGGGAATAAACTCCTAAATGACAGGTACAATTTAGTGAATTGACTTGATGTCACACGAAACAGTGGGAAAGTGGCCTCACTTAATAGATGGGAATCTTTGAAAGGCAGGATTCTAAGGCCGTTCGTTCAGCTTTAGCACCTCCACAATCTGCCAGTTAAGATATTTCTGACTTCAAATTGTAAACTCCAGTACCCCAGCTAAAGCTACACAGTGTTAACGCTGCACTGCGTCTACCACACGAATTACAACCTATTGTCTAGCTGTACAGATGTAACTGGCACATAAGATACTTGTAAGCTACCTCGCAGGCTCCAAAGACTCCGGCATTAGCGAACAACTCCTTGAATGAACTTGTGGGTGGCCCTGAAAAGGGCCTTTTGGAGAAGTAAAGGCAAGCGTGTCGGTGTCAGTAGCTTTAGCCGCCGAAGCCGTAGAGGGTGCGGCCCTGGCGCTTGAGCGCGTAGACCACGTCCATGGCGGTGACGGTCTTGCGCTTGGCGTGCTCCGTGTAGGTGACGGCGTCGCGGATCACGTTCTCCAGGAACACCTTCAGCACGCCGCGGGTCTCCTCGTAGATGAGGCCGGAGATGCGCTTCACACCCCCGCGCCGGGCCAGGCGGCGGATGGCGGGCTTGGTGATGCCCTGGATGTTATCGCGCAGGACTTTGCGATGGCGCTTAGCGCCGCCTTTACCGAGCCCTTTACCACCTTTTCCACGTCCAGACATGGTTAAGACAAAAGATGGAGAAAGAACGCAAGCTTCCCTTTAAATAGGCCTTTTGCGGACCTGATTGAAAACCAGAGGCGTTAGGCGGGGTTTTCGAATCAGGACCTTGAAAGGGGGCGGAGCAAACAGGATGAGTCATTGAGATCTGAATGTTTTCATTGGCTAGTAAATTCCAGCTATTTGCGTGTTGTATCTCCTAAAGAACAGATTTAAATAATTTTTTTCTCCACTCTCTCCTTTTTGTTTCCGCGAAAGAAAGGCTTATTGGGGCCATCACATAAAGCAGACATCCTCCTCACTTCTCGTTTGCTTCCATTTCTGTCTCGTTATTAAATTAGTCGATAGTTTCTTTGTGAGGACTCAGGTAAAATGTCCAAAACAGAGTTAAGTATGCCTAGGATGTCCCTTGGCAGTAAAGTTTAAGCTAGTCCCCTGGCAGTTTTGTTTGGGAAGACATAAACATTGAAAAGGCATCTCAAATTGAGCACCCTAACTGCAAACTTCATATTCCCTATCTCGAGTCAGGGACCTAATGGCGCTGTCTACCTTCTTTTTTTAATAGAAACTGTGAGAAAGTCGACAAAAGGATAAAATTAAGTTATTGGTTATCCTCTACCTGCTGTGATTCCAAGATTTTTTCCCTTTCCGCCCTTATTAAGCACAGCATGGCTTGGTCAGCTTAAGAAAAGACGTGTTTTGTAGAGCTGGCAACCGGTACAGGGCTAATAAGTGATTAAGGTCATTACAAAGTCTACAAGGTCCTGTTGAAGCTTGTCACAAGATTAGTGATGTCAGAACAAGGCTAATCCCTCTCCCCCTTAAAAAAAGGCAGAAGAGCAAGTAGCAGTAGGTCTCGATGTGGGTTTATTGTTGATTTTGGACTTCCAAGTTTTAATTTAACAATGATGTAGGAGAGATGGCTTGGAAGTTGAGAGCATTTGATATTCCCCCAGAAGGAGCAGATTTGGTGGCCATCACCTACACGATAGCTCACAACCATGCATAACTCTACTTTCAGGAATCTGATGCTCTTTTCTGATCTCAATGTGTCCCATGAATTTAGGCAAACTTCTCACACAGAGAAAATAAGATATAAAATATTATGGTTAGTAACAACTTTAAAATAAAGCCTGTTGACCAAAATGAAGACTTTTAATTCCTGATTTTTGTTACGTATGCTCAGCACAAACACTTTATATCTGGGGCCCCAGTTAAGTATGAATTACAACGACCACATCCAGAAAAAAAATTCAAAATATTTCTGATAAACTTCTAAGACTGTGTTTAATTTTGAAAAATTAACCGTATTTACTGCTTACTGCAGAAGTCAACAGAGGTCTGCTATTAGGTAGCTGTTGTTTTGAGGTTTGGCAAGAAATAGTCATAGTGTTCCACCATAGGCTTTCTTGGCTTGGAGATAGGTATTGTGGTGTTCGTGAGCTGAATTAAAATCCCGGCATAGCCATTTTCTAACTACTAACTAGCAATTTCAAACAACCAGTTGAGTAATCTCTGCGGATTTTCATACCTGAAGTAAAAGCTGACAATAATAAAATTTGTTCTTCATAGAGCTCGTTGGAGTAATTAGCATTGGGAACAGTCTAGCATCTCCTATTTAAATAAACCTTCCTAAACTGTAATGTTACAAAGAGATCGAGGAGCAGTCAAGTGTTTATTCGGCAAGTGCTAAACTCTGGGTTGAGTCTCAATATGGAAACCGATTCCACTTTAGAAAACAGTCATTGCACAACAAATGTGACTGGGACTGCAGATTCTCATTCAAGCCAGTGGGGAGAGAGGCGGGGCAGAGGAGCTTCTCCTCCTAACACTACCTTTCTTTTTCTCCCCTTTGCATAGTTAATACCAAACAGCAGATCAGAAACATCAGGATGTTTGCTGGGCAGAGAATGGCCAGGTGATGTCCCTAATATGCAAACAGATGCATATGTGAGAGCACCCCTGCTTTCTACCAAAAAAAGGACACCCCAAGCACTGAAACATTGCATTGGTGGTGTACTGCATTTCAATGAGCAGGGGTTAGTCACTGTAGAACCAACAAGTCATGCTCCAAAATGTTGAGGAAGATTTGAATTTCAGGTGTCAGTCAGCCCACACACCTTTCATGCTTAAAGCTTTTCAGAATGGCTTGATAGCCATTATTAAAGCAAAGTATTTTTTTTTTTTTAAAATATTGGTTTAAAAGTAACACTGTGGGAAAATGTGGCACACCATACCTGCAACAGTCTTCTTTGAAATATGTCCAGGGGGTGCTGGGTTGGAGCTGGGTTGCACTACTTAAGAGATTATTCCAGCGAGGACCTCCCAGCACATTATGGGTGTGCCTAGCACATAGGTGCTTCTCTGGAGGAGAGTGGCCCCTTCCACCAGGCCCTGCCAACACTTCGCCTCTCCACAGCCAACTGTGATGTGTGGAAGTTAGCCACCAGGTGTCACCCTTCTCCTACCTCCAACATTGTGTTCCTGTTTGAACAGAAGTGAAGATGGAAGATTTGAAATGCTAAGTCTTAATTCCTCCAACGGAGCCCACAGAATGAGACGAAAAAGTCAGAAGGGATACAAAACACACAAAATGCAAATGGATCGTTTGTCCTGCGTAATTATTACGCCATTACTTGGCTGTGACATGAAGTGGAGGAAAGCCTGTGGCACTGTGCTATGTACAGGGGGATATTTAGGGACAGTAAATCACAGTGAACCTTAAGCTTGGCTTGTAGATTAACAGTGCTTACAGCACAGATGATGATCCCCTTATGGCAAAAGAAGACTGTCAATCTAGCTATCACAGCATGGTGGAAATATTCTAAAAGACACAAAGAATAAAGCACAAATCTACAATCCCATTGCTCAGGAGGTGTCTGACCTTTAAGGCAGGCCTAAGTTCCAGAGTGAGCTTGATGATATCCTGGACTATATGGTGTCCAACTTAAAAACCTTACAAGAAAACCAAATCAAAAAAGCCCAAATTAGAGGTGATATAAGTGTCCGTACAATGATATGAGTTAACTACATTCATAAGATGGGCTCTAATGCCAACTAACCTGTGTAGAATAAAATACAACGGCACACTTACCAAATCTCTCGTTTATTAGTTGCACGCACTTTGAGGGGAGTGATCATGGAGGCTGTATGCAAGCTGCTAGTGCAGCATGTCACTCCTTGAGGAGTCGATGGTGTTCTGTTGATCTATTTTCAACAATGAATTAGAATTTTGATGTTTCTTATCTACCTACCTTTCACAAACAGTAAATAATGCAAAGGTCAAAAAAAAAAAAAAAAAAAAAAAAGGTTGAGGTCTCAGCTCGGCCTCTGCGTTCACTAAAGACACTAGAGCTATTGACCTGAGGCACTGGGGTTTCAAGATGGAAGTCATACCACAGTCACGCAGGCAAATGGGTGCTTGCGAGGAAGTGAGCATGTGCCGTCTGGGTGGAGACATGAGTCCACACGCACACGTGCGTACACGAACACACATCCTCATGCGGACAGATGTGTATACACACACAGACACGCAAACACGGGCGTGACTTTTTAACATTAGATGAATGTCTTTTCTGAAATCTAGTGTCTAGACTGAATTTCAAAATGTACCCAATTAACAGTGAGCGGCAGGACACCAGCAACTCCTAGAAGTCTCCAAGCCTAGTGACAGCTTCCATTTTACTTCCTCAGGTTGACAGATTATTACTGCCAGGGCAGTCACTTTAAGGGTCTGATTCCAATGGACCAGACAGATAGGCTAAGCCTTTTAAAAAA
Source organism: Apodemus agrarius (assembly GCA_964023405.1). Classification (NCBI taxonomy): domain Eukaryota; kingdom Metazoa; phylum Chordata; class Mammalia; order Rodentia; family Muridae; genus Apodemus; species Apodemus agrarius. The sequence continues at coordinate 39,557,696 of OZ030019.1, read as the reverse complement.
CAAGCAAACAAACGAACGAACAGCAACAAACCAGATGCTGGAGGAAGCAGGAGGCAGGTGGGGAACGGAGTCACTACTTAGTCCCTGTCCTCCCCACCGACTTTGAAAGGCGTCCTGATAGCTGAGGGCAGGCAAGTGTTTGGCAACCGTTTCCCATCACGTGGGTCAAGCTCACAGAAAAGAAACCCCAGGAGACAATAAAAGGGCAATCTTGTCCTTTCCCCACTCCCTTCACGCCACTCTCTCAGTCGGGTGGTACAGACGGGTGGTGCATCTGAGAGCCAGGGTGACAGCTGTCAGTCTGTATCTCTGGTGAGCTGTGAGCGAGCTTTCACTAATTGCAAATATAGGGACATGGGTGCAGATAAAAATTTCCACTTCATAGACTCATCAGGATGCCGACACATGTGTTAGGTTTAGCAGGTGATCAGAGCAGAGTGTATTATTGAGCACTTTCTCAGAACAAGTGTGAGCCTCACTCCATCATGACAAATCGCTCATGATTGCCATTTTCAGGACAAGGAGAGAGGGTACTTACTTCAGAGGCATCGTGCCACAATGTCTGATATTAATGTCTGAAAATGTCACATCACCTTTGGAAGATATAAACACATAGCCATCGTTCTGTACACAAACATCTATATTTTCTCAGAGGCTCCGCAAGGTGCAGTGTGTGGCCTTCATGGTGTTACTGATGACCTATAACCCTCCAATGGCAGAGAAGCCAGGGCTTGGGGACAGAGGAGTCACTAGATAACAGACGGAGAGGCTCAAAGGACAGATGAATGGGTCCTGGATTCTAAGATATGAATGAAAAACTCTGGCACAAGTATGCGTGTGCATCCCAGGATGAAGGTTCCTAATTTCTTCAGATCATGTATCCCCCAAATGTAGAGGGGCTTTGAAGGTAGACATACACAGTCTAGATGGACACAGGAAATGAAGGATGCCTCCAAGAAGCAGCTTAAGAATCATGAGACTTCTGGAGAGAGAGGTTGCCACTGAGGCAGTCACTATTCCTCAGGAACTGAACTTAACTGGAGAAAACACCTTAAGAGAGTGAACAGGGAAAGCTAGGAACACAGTTCTCAGGCAGTTTCTGTGTGTTAGGTCCAACTGTGTCCTAGAACGGAGCATGTGTGCTCCCTCCAAGTCTTTGGCTGAGTCGTCCCCCGTGGTTCTGCAGGCTGCAGGTCACTCACACTCTGTTAAGACATAGTCACCCATGGTTCCTCCTGGGAAGGCAAGAGACACAGAAAGAGGCATCACTGGACAGACATCATCCTGTCCTGTCCCTCCCACCTCCTCCCTCCCTAACCACGCTAGTCAAGGACTCCATTGGACTTCAGAAATGGTTATTCACTGTTGGGGTAATCTCTTGGGTGTTGTGTAAAGGCTGTCCTTGTATTACTCAAATTTCTGTACCAGGACTTGAGTACTGGCAGGACTTTGGTGTTTTTTTTTTTTTGTTGTTTTTTTTTTGTTTGTTTTTGTTTTTTTTTTTTGTTTTTGTTTTTTATTTTTTTAATGAAGCATCACCTGTTTCAGTGTTTTGTAAACATCCCTATCACCTTCTGATTGGTTTAGTGAAAGGTGAATAGCTTAGCAAAGAAGGAGCTTCCAGGGAGAGAGAAGAATTCTGGGAAAGAGTCACAGGTGGGAGATTTGCCATCCAGACGCAGAGGAAGAAACAGGGTTCAATACTGGAGTACGGAGCCATGGGCAGTGGCCGAACAGAGCCAGGTGGTCAGGTTTTCTTAATGAGTTGAGAGTTTGCCAAGCTGAGGCCAAGCTTTCACAGTCATTACAAAGTTTCTGTGTTACTTATTACCTGGGCTGCTGGGGGGTCCAGACAGTCCGGAGTGTGGAACTGTTTAGTACCTTTTTAATGACTTTCCTTGTCACTCACTTCCCCACAACCCACTCAGTAAACACAGACATTGTTCCCTTTTGCTTTTGTGACTTCACCAGCTCCCCAGTTATCAGAACAGAATGTTTTGTCTCCCTCTTGTTTTTTTTTTTGGAGCTAAAGCTACCCAGGAGGTGAAAAACAAAACAAAACAAAAAAATAAACACACACATTGTGAGCAAGGGACACACAAAGTCAGGGACAATAATACACTCTCCTACTTAGCACTGGTGTGTGTGTGTGTGTGTGTGTGTGTGTGTGTGTGTTCTAAGAGAGGGTCTCACAATGTAACCAACCTAGGTTGGACTTCAACTCATGGCAATCCTTTTGCTGACGTTAGGGTCACAAACCAGCATACCAATTTTCCATATCCTTTCTTGGATGTAATTAGAACATTTCATCCAGCGACACCCCACGTTCTCAGGGGTCTTCTTTAGCCACACTTCCTTGTCATGAATTCTATTCCAATGTAGATTTAGGTTCTGGGCCCTACCCAGTGGCTTTCTCGAACTGAAATCCCCCTACTCCACTTTAAATAACAGCTGCACAACAGGAGGGGCCTAGAAGGTGTTTCCTGAGTTAGGAACTTCTTGTGTGGGAAAAACAAAACTAGACAAAATATCGCCAGAGATGGGCTGGCACTTTCAAAACAAAAAGCACAGTGAAGACTTCCTGTAGACGTCACATTTTCTGCAGGAGTAGTGTGTCCTGGAGGAAGACACACTGTGATACTTCATCCATGCTCCCACTCACCTGAAGCCTTCCTTCTCCTTAAGATTAGGAACAGAATTCCAGCAAAGACGACGGCACAGACGGCGATCCCACTGATGGTTCCAATAATCATGGCCCGAGATGGCAAGGGCTCTAAAAACAACATGAAAATTCAATCCCATGACTGCCACATCCCAGCCCAGAGCAGACCACTCTGTCTCTCACTGCAAAGGTGACCAGCTCTCCAGCATGACCTCTGCCCCGCATGCCCATCCTCACCCCAAGTGGCAGTTAGAGGCTGATCCAGGCCTGGGTGCTCCACTTGACAGGTGAACCTTGTCTCATCTCCAGGGGTCACGGCCAGGGTCAGCCAGCCCTGATAGGTCTCATCCCCGTTAGGCAGCACAGTCTCAGGGTTCACGTCCTTGGCATCCAGTGGCTGATTGTCCCTCAACCACCTCATAGTGATGTTCTGGGGGAAGAAGTTCAGAGCCTGACACCTTAGAGAGGTCCCCGTAGAGGCCCAGTGGCGAGTCACTTTCACCAAAGTAGGCACTTGAAGGGAAAGAGGAAGAACATGAGGAGGACTGCTTTAGCCCGAGCAGGGGGACTGGAATTTTCACTTCCTTTCTGGGTAGGAAAAAGAGCACACCCTCCCCAGAAAAAAACTGGCTGCCAGAGCGGCCACTTGGTGCCCTGACAGTGGCTTCAAAATGAAGTCACACACTAATGAAGTGCCACATTGGAGAACAGCCTCTTCAGTCTGTTCTCTTCAGCACGGTCTACCCAGGACCTCTGGCCAGGCCGCTGGCATTTCCCTTTCTAATGTTGTAGTTCATAGCTGTGTTATACACTTCAATATGGAGTGCAAAGTCTATCCCCAGTAGTGGGTTCACACTTTGAAATCCAAGATTTGGGAAGCCGAGGCTGTATTTTGTGGCTAGTCAGGCCTCCATAGTGAGATCCAGACCACCCGCAGCTACAGTGAGAGAGACTATCTCAGGAAGCCAACAGCAAGCAGGTAAACAGCAAAATGAACGGCACTGGCTAGATGTGGTGGTTTATGACTGTAATCCTAGAAAACATGGAAAGCTGAAGCAGGGGGATTTCTGGGAGTTTGAACTCAGGATGGGTTACATACTAAGTTAGTCAGTCTGGGCTATAGACTGAGATCTTGTCTAAAGAAAAAAGAAAGAAAGAAAGAAAGAAAGAAAGAAAGAAAGAAAGGAAGGAAGGAAGAAAGAAAGAGAGAAAGAAAAAAAGAAAGAAAGAAAGAAAGAAATAAAGAAAGAAAGAAAGAAAGAGAGGAAGGAAGGAAGGAAGAAAGAGGGGGAGGGAAGAAAGAGGGGGAGGGAAGAAGGAAGGAAGGAAGAAAGTAAGGAAATAAGAAAGAAAGGGAGGGAGGAAGAGAAAGAAAGAATAGATGAAGGGAGGGGGAAGAGAGAGAGAGAGAGAGAGAGAGAGAGAGAGAGAGAGAGAGAGGGAGGGAGAGAGAGAGAGGGGGGAGGGAGAGGGAGAGAGGGGGGAGAGGAAGAAAGAGGGGGAGAGGAAGAGAGAGGAAGAGAGAGAAATAGAATGGTTAAAATGGAGATCTTAGTCTCAAGAAGGCACTGTTCCCACACTTGGGAGTGCCTGAACCCTTGAGCTGGTACTTGAGATCTCCCTCCACTGCCACTCAGGAGTTGGGGCCTGAGCATGGTTCCTCATACCTTGCTGTCCCAGAATCCCTCTCCCCAGCTCCAGGAACTGTCTCAGCTGCCGGGGGCAGTCCTTCTCCAGGTAGTCCCTGTTCTGCCTGGCACGGAGCTTGTGCTCTTCCCACTCCACCTTGGTAGCCCAGGCCCCTGGCTCTGCTGCGCTCCAATTCAGCGTCTTGGGGCAGAATTCAAGGTGATCTTGCCCATCATAGCCATATCTCCAGAAGCCAGTGGTACTGTTGTCTTCGTGCACCTCGCAGCCTAGGATCACCTGCAGGATGTGGGACTCCGGCATCACTCCCAGCTTCGTGACTGGAAATGAAAACGTTGGTTTTGTCTGCACCATCGTAAGTATCGAATGATCTGGAGCACACAGCATCTCCCTCTTGCTTTCCCCTCACCCCAACCCTGGGATCTCACTTCAAGACTTGTTACAGGATATCCGAACCTGTTTCTAGCTTGTGTGACTGAGCCTTTTGCACACACCTTTAATCTCTCTGTCTGGAATACAGACATGCCCTATTACTCATCTTTAATCCCAAACAATGAAGGTAAAGCTAGTTTGTAGAAGGAAGCACCATGTTTGAAAGTGATGTCTAATCGAGATGCAGACAAAGTGATAAATCAGAGAATTGACAGAATAGGATATGCCCAACTCTCCCAAGAAGAGAAAAAGCGAAAGACGGGAAGTACCGGAAGAGAGTACAGTCCAGGGATAGAGCAGAGTCCATGGAGAGTGGTGCAGGAGAGCAGAGCAGCTCAGAAAGGGAGAAGGAGGCCGTTTTAATAGAAGAGTTTTTCAGACAAAGATTGAAGAGAGAACAAGCTAGACACAGGTGAAGACAGAACAAGTAAGGGGATGAGAAGGATCCAGAAGATTAGAAAACATTGCCAGAGTTAGTGTGAGGCCAAGCAGAGCTTCTGAACAGCCTGAGAGAAAAGCCAGATTGAATAACTCAACTGAGAGGAGTTTCAGCCAGAACAGCTGAGTGGAACCAGCCAGCTAGAGTTCAGAAAGAGCTAGAAAAATTGAGCAGCAAGTCTCAGAGGCTGAGGACATTCTAGGCCTGGATTACATTGTACGGAGGCTAGAAGCTTCCCTGAGTAGGCCTGGGTTAGCAGACACAGGCAGAAAGCCTCCTAGACATCAATTATATCAGGAGAATAAAAGTTACATTTACAAAGCTATATCCCCAGGGTAGGAAAATAGTGTTACGTTCTGAGAACCTCCAGGAAGGGACTCCCCTGTCCACATACCCTTACTGTGGTTATAGTTGTCCATGATGGTCCATAAGTCCACTATGAACATGTAATCCCACCCTTTCAGGCTCTGACTTAGCTGCAGCCACAGCTGGCTTGAGGTCTGCCCAGAGATCCACGGGGCCCTGGGCTCAGCACGTCGACTCTCATGATTGTAGGACACAAAGAGCTGGTCATCGACATAGCCCATGGCCTCAAACAAAGGCAGCCCGAGGTCTGGCTCTGAGGCACCCATGAAGAGGTATCGTAGAGAATGTGAACCTGGGGAAGTCAGCAGGCAGGCATTCAGAATGGGCAGCGGGCCAGATCCGGAAGCAGATGTTCCACAGCCTGGGGTTACCTCCGGCTAGCAGAGACTGAGTCCTCCCTGTGGAGTGTCACAGCTCTCCGCTTCCCTGCACAGCCCTGGCTGTTCTGGCCTTTTGCTTTTACTCTAGCTCATCTTCTTGATGCTCTCTACTTGAGTGGTTAGATTATTCCCCCTTCACCATCCCCAGTCTCTGGAAAGTCTTTCATTTTCTCTAGCTATGAAGGCTGAGCTAGGAGTGGGGAATGAATCCATTAAGATGAAAGTCCTAAAGAGTTGGAGGTACTGGGTTTTCTCCACTTCCATCTCTGAACATTTTCAAGTGCACGTGTTGGCTAAAAGATGCTGGTGAGTGTCTTCACGTGTAACCAAGATTGACCCACCAGCAAACAGAGGGCTTCTGGGAACTGGAACTGACCGCAACTGGAACTGACCGCAACTCTCAGCATGGGCTTTCCCCATCGCTTTCCCTCAGTTCTAGAACAAGGCTGCTCAAGGGTGCAACCTCAGTGCTTACAATGGCACCTGGCAGGGGGCCCAGCGCTTCACGAATGTTTGTTGCCATGGAGTCCTGACTCACACTTTTGACCCTAATATGGAAGCTGAGGCAGGAGGATTGTCTCAGCTTTGAGTCCATCCTGATATTCATAGGTTGCATTGTAAGCCAGACTGAACTACATAGGGAGACCCTCTCCCACCCCAGGGTTTCTAGAAGGAAAAAAAACAAAAGATCAGATTTAAGTTTATGTTCTTTGCAACCTGAGGAAAGATCTAGGCTAGTTAGCTGGCAATGACTGCTGCTCCCCAGTGCATAATTAATCAAAAAGGACCCCAGATCCTAGTGTTATTAAAGCTGCATTAAGCAGCACTTTGGCATCCTTTAGAAAAGGCCCGTTAATCCTTTTAAATTTGCAAATCAGCAAAGCCGCGCTGAACAGGATCCTGGAGAGCAGTGGTAAACCCTTGGGGTCACATATATAGATACCCTGCATATCAAAAAATTTACATTATGATTCATAAGAGCAAACTTTCACTTATAGAACAGCAACAAAAATAATTTTATGATTGGGATCACCACAACATGGGAAACTGTATTAAACAGTCACAGCATTAGGAAGGTTGAAGACCACTGGGTGAGAACCGGGTGCTCAGGTGACTCTGTCAGAGGACACTCGCCCACAGTGAGTGAAAGGGTTGGGAGTCTGGTGCTCCACCTGCCTTCTCACCAGACCCCTTCCTGCTGGACTCCTTTCTTAACCTATCTTATCCTCTTCCACGGCTGAACACACAATGATATTGTCCCAAACCCGAAGTTCTCTTGGATTACAGGAATACCATCACAGCCTCAGGATAGAAATCACCCTGTTTTCCCCCAATATCCCCATCACACCAAACCAATTATCTATGAGGTCTAGGCAGCAGAAATTGTCCCATTGTGCCCTAACAACAAACACATGAATAATTTATAGACTCTGATGCAGGATCCAGGGCTGTCTATCCCAGAGAAATCCTTTCTTTTCTCTTTAAACGTTATGACAGGACCCTGAAGATGGACTCTTTTGCTGGGTCACTTGATCTTTCACTGTGGCTACACAGACTAGAACTGTTTCCTTATTTCTGGACTTCTTAATTGGAACACTGTTACCAGCCACAAGGGCTGTCAGAGTCCTGGCCGTCTGCCCTAAAACCTTTGGATACAATACTACATCCATTTGAAATAAAAATGACATTTCCTGATGAAAGAACAATTGTCAAGAGTGAGGAATGGCCCAAACCCCGATCCCCACCCACCCTAGAGGCTGAAAGTGACTTTCGCTTTATCACACCACACACACACACACACACACACACACACACACACACACACCCCACAGTGGGGTGCGAAGCAGCACCCCTAGTACTCACAAGAAAAGCATCTGAAACTCCCAGCACCCTGAAGAGAAAATGCCAAAGGGCGACACTGTTTACTCTTGGTGAGAAATTTCAGACCCCAGGAGGTAGAATAACACAGTCCACAATATATAAACACTGAAACAGAGATTGGAGACTAGACCTCAGGCTCAGCTAAGCCAATTTGGCTCCTCACTAGAGACACCCTGACGGAGCAGGGGCAGACAAGCCAGACTGCTAGCTGTGTGGCAGGTGTCCCCTCTGGGGGTCTGCAACAAGCGCTGGGAGGGGATCACGGAGGGAGGAGGGGTTTGCATTCTGAAGGGAAAACCTCCAGGCGCCAAGAACCACTTTCGGTTTTGCGTCCCACACCCCCACTTTTTCCTCCCGCACTCACGCGGCGGCCGCGCCTGCGGGGCCACGGACCACAGCAGTAGCAGCAACAGCAGCAGCAGCCTCACTGGGAGCCCAGATGATAAGCTCATGTCCCCAGCTGGGTCCGCCGGTCTTCACTAGGACCCGGAAACGTGGAGGACCCAAGAAGTCACCCTGTAGCCATTGCTGAAGTTCCAAATCTCTCAGACAAAACTTCCTGGCACGGTAGATCCCTTTCCGGGCCATTGGTGGAAAGAAGCAAGTAGCTCAAGTCTGTAACCCCAGCACTTGGGAGGCTGAGGCAGAGGGATTCCTGTGAGTTCAAGTCCATCATAGGCTACATAGTGAATTACAGGACAGCTTGGGCCACAGAATGAGTGATAAAAACAAACAAACAAACAAACAAACAAACAAACCCTAAAATGAAAAGGAACAAGAGAGTATCCAGATTTTGAAATCTGTATACTGAAGTCAACAGTGCTTGCGTGTGCAATGGTCAGTGACCCAGCACTCCTAAGGCCCCAGTCCCCATCCCTTAAATCTCTATGGATGTAGTTAATTGTGAAAACTTATCACAAAATGAGATCTAAATTTTCAACATTTCCACACTTATTCAAATTCTAACTTAGGCATTTCAATCATGTTAACATATTTGATACATATGTATTTAAAGTCTTTTAAATTTCTAACAAATTTGGCAAGTGATACCTTTCTAGGACTGTCACCAAGCAACTCAAGAAGAAAAGCAAATTAGGAAATGAAGGGCTCTTAACTGCATGTGGGTAGTTCACAGAAGATTGAGAAAATGTGTACTTCAGGTTTGGCTTTTTTTTTTTTTTTCTTTTCTTTTCTGAGACAGGGTTTCTCTGTGTCGCCCTGGCTGTCCTGGAACTCACTCTGTAGACCAGGCTGGCCTCGAACTCAGAAATCCACCTGCCTCTGCCTCCCAAGTGCTCAGATTAAAGGTGTGCGCCACCGCCTCCGCTGCCGCTGCCACCACCACCACCACCGGGTGGATTGATCATATTCTTGACTCCACATTTTTTCCACTCCTCAGCTTGTGCACTTGTAAAATGTCTCCATTATTCAATTTTTTCACTTTGGCGAGTAACATTTTCATGAACACTGTAGTATATTTTAATATTGTCTTACCTTATTGCTCCTACATATGCATCCATGAGTAGAGATGGTAAAGTAGCCATTAAACCTTTTGAATCAACTGCTAGACTGTTTCTAGCTGTAGCTGTAGACATCATTTCACCTTCCCATCGGGGAGCATGAGACTTCTGATTTTTCTACGTTCTTCACTGTCCATCTTTAACTAACCCACTGCATAGTAAATGGCACCACAAGGCTTGATTTCATTTCCTTCATAACCGGTGATGCAGAACATCATTTTAATTATTGCTACTCCGAAAATCTTTGGAGAAATGTCCTTTCAGATTCTTGTCCATTTGGGGGAGGGGCTTTGGGGGTTGGGTTGCCACCTGTGTTGTCAAAACGGTGTTTCTCTTGGGGAGGAGAGGAATTATGGGACATATGGTGGGGGGGGGGAACTGGGAAAGGGGAAAGCCTTTGGAATGTAAACATAGAATATAGAAAATAAAAATTAAAAAAAAAACGGTGTTTCTCAATAGTATTTGTGACAGTGATTTTGGAGAGACTGCTAGTCATCAGCATGTGTCACTGTGTCCTGTAAAATCACTTTCTAGTTTGTCTAGACTTACATCCTCGTGATGCTGTAATGGATGAACGTCTAGCTGCTGTAAATGTTTGTGCCTTCTTGTTTTCATCTGCCACTCAAGCTTAGTACCTCAAGAACGTGAACAATTACTGGGAACGTTATGTCTGCAACAGACACATAACCCACGGGGAAAATATCTGTTGCCAGCTATCTCTTAAAATCCTATGCAAAAGAACCACCAGAGGTCCTGTCAATATGCCCGCCCATCTTCCTCCCATGATGGCAGGGAGAACAAAGCTAGATAACAGGATAGGAGTATGTCCCTAACCTCTCTCACACATAGATGTATTTACATGTCCTTCCTCAACGGCTACACATCTACCTAACCTCCCTCTCCGCACTTGTATGTATGTAATAAATGCTATAACACCCCCCCCCCCAACAAACATGTACCTGTACCTCACACCCACTGGAGGGAAATAGGGAAGTAAGGCAAAGTTACAAAAACCAACCTGTTGCATAATCTGAAATGTCAAAAACACACACCGTACTATGAAATAGAGATGGATAAAAGATTTGTACAATTACACGTGCACACATATATGTTTATTTATTGTGGAGGAGTTATATATGGGCATACTTGTGGAAACAAAAGGATAACTTGCAGGACTTGGTTCTTTTCTTCCAGTAGGTTGGTCCCTGAGATCTAACTCAGGTTGACAGGCTTGCCAGTAAGTACCTTTACTTGCTGAGTGATTTCACCAGCCATGGATACTAATAAAATACAGTGTTTCTGTTCAGTGAAAGATATCCTGGATAAAGTTTTATAGCTAACAAAATATCATAGATGTAAAAAATTGAAACATACAAAATGACTAGTAACTAGAGTATAAAAAGAATATCTGTAGACAAAGAAGATTCAGGCAGAAACGCTACAGCAGAACTGGATGAAAGAAGTGAACATAAAATAGATATCCTAGAGAGCCCCAAGACACATGGTAAGCAAAGATATATAAAGCAATATTTCATTTTCCATTAGGGAGGTGGAAAGTTGAGTAATGCTCAGCATTGGTGAAGATAAAGACCTAGGGATCCTCATGCACTAATGAAGGAAGTACAGGTGGCAGATTTCACTCCATTTCTTTTATATAACCATAAAACTCAATAGAAGGTATGGGTAGATTGCTTTACTTCACTGAGATAATGGAATGCTGTATTATATGCAATTAGAAGCAATGAAAGTTAGTTAATGCATTAAAGAATCCTCCAGACAGAATGTGGCATTGCTGCTTTCAGGAATTAAAAACAGATTTTTTTTTCCCTGCTGAGTTATTCTGGCCAAGATTGGGCCCAATTGTGAATTTTCCTCTTATCTCCCTGTCTCTTCCAGATGTCTGTAGTCAATGGTTATTGGACTATCTGTTGTTAGTTGTGTGTGTCTGATCTGTCCCTGGCACCTTTCTCTAGAGAGAGAGAGAGAGAGAGAGAGAGAGAGAGAGAGAGAGAGAGAGAGAGAATGTGCCTGTGACTAGCAAGGAACAACTTTCCTCTGTATTTATTGGAGTGCACAGAAAATGGTACCTGAGACAAGCTAGGGATTGTTTTCTGAGATCTTTAAGTTTCCAAAAGTTACCTTACTGACAATGACTCAGACTGGCACTGAAAACCATAGAGATGTTATAAACTTATATTCATATGTTGCCCTCAACACCTATGAAATATTTGGTTTAATGTCAAACTGTTAGTTGCTTTCAGTAAATGACACACACACACAGACACACACAGAGACAATCACACAATTCTGGAGATAAGTATATAATTTAAGATTAAATCAGTTATTTAGCCTAAGTTGCAATAGTTAATTACATGGAAATGAAGGAATATTAAGGTTAGTCCTGTTGTTCTCTTAAAGGCAGTTTAAATAAAATAAATATCATAAAGCAGCAGGTTAAGTTCATAATCTTTGAAGATAAAAGAAATTTTCACAAAAGTGTGTCACTACATGAATTAAATGAGCATAGTCACTTGGAAAACCAGTAAGACATGATTCAGTAAATGGAAGATGTATTCAAGCAAAACGTCATGTCCTTTTATGTGCCCTGTCACTGAAAAACAAAACAAAACAAAACAAAACAAAACAACAACAACAACAACAACAACTAAAGACCAATCTATGGAATTCACTGAGCCTTTTCCTGGAAGGGTGGATGAGGATTGACAGAGCGAGACAAAGTGGAATGTGCTGATAGACTGAACATACGCACAACCCATTACTGACGGTGTTCCTGGCAGGAATTGGTGGGTTGGTCTGGAAGATCAAAAACATTTACAATCCACTTGCTGAACACAGTAAATGTCTGCGGTGAGCTTTTACTCCTTGGAGGAGACTGGAGCTATGTGCCTGGAACCTGTTTTCTGTCTTGGGAAACCGGAAACAGTCTGCAAAGAGAGAGAGACGTGCTGCCTCTTTTCTGTCATGGTGATGCAGTTAGGAAAGGATCGCTTACATCCCAAGAGACGGGAACTGTGGCTGGACCTCACAGGCAGATGGAGTAATACACATTGAGGTTGGTAGCCTATAGTGTTTGTTGACCTGACTTTAAGAGAACGACTTAACAACAGCCTTACTTGCCTTGGATTTCCCGGGTACTCAACTTTTCCAACCTAAGCTAACGCATAGCTGCATTCTTAAAGTACATTCTCCTCCATATCCCTGACCCAAGAATAATGTGTTGAGTGGTAGTCTCCAGAGAAGACTGCTTGGACATGCTTTCAAGCCAATAGAAAGTCTTTTTTTCAGCTGGCTGATGACTATACTAGGTGCTTGGGATCCCAGTTTAGCACTGAGCTACTTTTACAGTGAGCTTTAAAACACGCAGAAAGAAAAGCATGTTCTGGGTTGACATACTTCAGCTAACAAGAACAGTTCACCAGAAGCAGAACTTCAGACGCCAAAAAAACCAAAAACTAGAACATTTGGGAACTTTCCCAGAACTATGGGCTTTGATGGATTAGGTCTTTGCTTTTGTGTTTGCTGGGTATGCTGCCTACACGCTGAGTTTTATAGCCATGATGGTCTTTCCATCATGGAGTCGGTTATACTAAGGTCTGGGCTCTTCTTACATAGTGTGTATATATTATAACAATCGTTTTTAGGAAATAGCAAATAGGCTGGCTCAAAGTGGTTTATAAAATGAATATGCACCATAAATGTTGAATGAAGCACACAAATATTGCTTAATAATCTGTGAACTGAAATAATCTGTTTGCAACTGATTCAGTTGAAAACCATTTGCTAATCTATTTGTTAAAGATTTCTATAAGGTATCCCAGTTCCTTCCCATGTGATACTTTCTGTGCTGGTCAATAAAAGCAAGAACTAAGCCCCTAGTTAGAGAAAAAGACACAGACACAGAGACAGACAGAGGGACAGATTCACAAGACAACCTTCAGGAAGGCACAGAATCAGACTCCTACGAGAGACAGGTAGGGCAAAAGCCACGGGGAGCATGACAGAGAATTCCAATCTGGCCGTGTTCTTGGCTAAATGATACCAAGTGACATGTTTTGATTTCTTTCTTAATGTGACATCGATACATGACTGGTGACACAAGTTTGTCATCGGTGCATTAAAATGCAGTTACTCCTAATTGATTACACTAACTTTCTCAAAAACCAAAACATGCCTGCTATAATAAGCCTGGATACATCTCTGAAGGGTTCCATAAAGACTCCAAACTGTAATACACACTGTTTAGGGCTTATGAGGAGCACACTTTTGATATATTCCCATACCCACTAGCATAGTTGCTTTCTCGGATCTTCCTCCTATTTCTCTGCATAGTTGAATATCCTAGAGTCACCTTCTGCAAGCTGACCATGCTGTGGTAGGTAGAATGGTCCTTCGTAGACTCTGGAATTTGAACACTTAGTTCCCCATTGATGGTACTATTTGGGGAGCTGATACAGCCATGCTGGAGGAAGTACATCACTGAGGGTAGGTGTTGAGAGTTTATAACCTCAAGCTACTTCCAGTTATCTCAATTCAAAATTGACATTGAGGTCATCACGTAGCCACATAGGGAGAAGGAAGCTGCCTCAAACCAGGAAGTTATCTCTTATTGTTACCAGACTAACCAACCAGAGAGTAGTCAGGGAATACTCTCAAAGGAATTAAGAGAAGCATTAAACAACTACAAATGAGAACAGATGCCCTGGTCTCTAAAATGAACACTACCCAAGTTCCATGAAGAGGTGGAAGGACAGCTTCTCTTAGACAAGGTAATGCATAATTGAATCTGTAGCATGTATGTGTGGCTCCGATTCTTGACCTCATTAGTAGGAAACAGCAAAATAATTTGCTTTCTTACATAGAAATTTTGCTCAGGAAATAGGTGCCCTTTCTGAGTTGAAATATGAATCCAGTCCACTGGTGAGTATTAAATTAAATGTCATTGAAGTTACTAAGCAAGGTTCTTGTGATTTTGGTCAGGATGTCATCACAATTATTAGGGTCAGGGCCTGGGCACTGGAAACCCTAATATGCTAAAGCCTCCCCAGTAGGCAATTAAAAAACAAAATAAGTGATAGAAAGCAGCAGAAGGGAATTTATTCATCAAGACCCTATTAAAAAGAAGCGTAGTGACACCCCCCCCCACTCCACACAGTCTGTTTTGGGGGTACTGACATGAAGCTTAGGAATAAGCAGAGGACAAGGCATACACATAACTAGGTATTCGTGTCCAGGGTGTGGTCCTGCCCTCTTTGGCTTCAGTCTCCCTGACAAGGTGGCCTAACAACTTGGCAGCATGCATGACATCTCTTCCTGGGAGACAAGTTCCTCCTGTGGCTGGCACGAGGCTTCTGCCTTTTCCTTTCCCAGAATAAGACAATGGGGAGAATCCAATTCCTAGAGGCAACAGTGGATCTCAGTGTCTCTGGAGTCTTCATTCCTCCATTAAGATCATAACTGGTTAGTGGTCCTTCCTTTGCCCCATGCTTCTAGGATGATCTCTGCGCTGGCAGAGTGAGGTCCCAGCCACCAATGGACTGTGTGTCTATGAGTCCGAGTGAGGTGATAATGGATGTGAGACTGGGGCAAAGGTGAGGGCAGGAGGGTAGAATTGGCGCTGGTGAGTCAAGAGATAGCTGGTTACACCAGAGGCTTCTCCCCACATAGCTTGTACTTTGGAAGATAGCGTTTAGTCGCCATGGTTTTGTGCCCAGTCTTTTTAAATTCTGCAGCACCATTTTGACTTTAGGGATATTAGCAGCAGAATGACCAAAGTTACAACAGGACTTAGTCCTGCTCCTCATAGAGACTTCCAAAGACTCTTGTCATTGTCATCCTCTTTGAAGTTGAACCCAAATCTTGGGTACCGAATCTACTTAGAGAACCTGACCTAAGGTTGAACCTAGTTAACCAACAAACCGGCACCTAGCACCAGTTTCCGGGTTACTCTCCAACAAGTCGTTGCCTGGCACCAGTTTCTAGGTAACAAGCCTGCCCTTGGCCTTTCACTTCCTAACAGGAAGGAAGCAGAAGCAGAAGTTAAGTTTTGGTTTGGCTCCCAGCACTAGCCAATCATGTTAAAGGGCAACGAAATTCCCTAATGCCCTCTCCATCAGATGTGTACCAGGCTACTCCCCTCCTTGCTTCCTGTAAAACCTTCTCCTGCTGAGAGCTCAGGGCTTCAATCTCCCATTCTGCTGTGTCAGAGACAGAGAGCTGGGTATGGCCCAAGCTCTCAAGCTCTTAATAATGACCTTAAGGCGAATGCACCAGAATCAGTTCCTTGGTGGTCTTTTGGGGTTCATGAAATGGGCACAACAAAGTCACGCCCCAGAACTTTGGTAAAATATTAGGCACTGCTGTTTCAAAATGTTTTTCCTCTGCTCCTTGACCATAGAAAATGAAGTTGGGATCACGGTCAGGAAGTCTTTCTCACACACACTTCCTGATTTCTTTCAGATCTCAGACACAACTCTCCCTCCTCCACAAAGCAGACATTACTTGTGATCTGGAAAATTCCTGCACTCCAAACCCTTCCCTCTGACCCACTTACTCAAGGCCGAGCCCATTTCCCCTGATTCCACCCTGCTCCTCCCTTTTTCATTTTCCCTATCTCCTTCAGAGACTCTGGCTCCATCCTGGTTACAGGCTCAGTCCGTAGTGTATTTCATTCCATGCACACGGACATGGGAAAAAAAAGAGGATAAAGCGTTTAGGACCTTTGTTTATCATTACTGCGCTATGTATTATACAGTTTACAAGGTAGGGAGGGCACCTTGCAGAAGAGCAAATAATAGCTACTGTGAAAACGAGGCTGCCTAAGAGTATATCAGCCTCAAGCCTGGGGCTCTTTGAAGCGCTGTAGCAATTCTGGCCTTCTGAATACTCATCGGGTACACTCATTTCTGTCAGCTCCAATGCATATATGTTGCTGGGATCCGAGTCCAGGCAGCAGCTCCATCATGGAGAGATCTGGCAAACCTGGCATAGTACTTTTCCCATAAAAAACAAAAATGGAAAAAACATTATGATGCGGAAAAATGGGAATTTCATTATCTGGTCCAGCCCTTTGGGGATATGGGGCAGAACTCAAAGCCCTATCCTGAGAGTTACTGACATGAGCTTTAACTTTAAATAGGGGAAGAATTGTGCTGGAGATAAATCTTTGTCACACTGTGGTCTAGCAGATCGCTATCTCATCTGGTTTTATAGGGTCTCAGAAGTTATTATGCTCACAATAAAATGACTGCCCGTGTTTCGGATGTCAGTTTTAGTTTTTAGCATCGGTGCCTTAGTCACGATTCTATTGGTGTGAAGAGACCCCACGGCCTGTCGTCCTTACTCCTTGGGCACCTGTAGGCCAAGGGAAAAGTCAGAGCCCATTGAGTACAACCGCTAAGTCCTTCTTACAGGCAAGGACTGATACATTCAGGAGACCCCTTCCTCTTCCATAACCCAGATTTCTGGGATCTGACGTAAAATCAGTTTGCAAGTAGTCACTTGTATTATAAACCAATTGAGCCGGGCGTGGTGGCGCTCGCCTGTAATCCCAACACTTGGGAGGCAGAGGCAGGCGGATTTCTGAGTTCGAGGACAGCCTGGTCTACAGAGTGAGTTCCAGGACAGCCAGGACTACACAGAGAAACCCTGTCTCGAAAAACAAAAACAAAACAAAACAAAACAAAACAAAACAAAACAAAATACCAATTGAAAACTATGAAGTTCACTAAGACTCCTTTGTAAGGCAAGAAAATAAACAGTACTTATTTCATAGGTACTTAAAGATATTTAAAGATAGACTTCAACATGTCATTTAATAATACGCATAAAATTTAATAATATTTAACTATTTATAGATATTTAAAACTAGAAAATCTGAATTACACTGGCACAGTATAGTGATTGTGTCCTTTTTTCCTTACGGTTATATATAGAATTAAAAAGCAAGTAAAAGTCTTGAGTGTAAGAGCAGAGACTTCTCAAACACTGCAGACAGCAGCACAGTCGGCCATTGACGAAAAGCATTCACTGAGGGCGAGGAAAGAAATACACGTGGAGCTTATACAGCGCAAAAGACCCTCGACAAAGCAGAAAGGGACTCAGTAGCCAAACAGTCCTCTCCCTCCCTCCCTCCCTCCCTCCCTCCCTCCCTCCCTCCCTCCCTTCCTCCCTCCATCTTCCTCCCTCTCTCTCCCCACCCCCTTCTCTTCAATCCCTGAAGAGGTTTTCTCTAATTTAGGGCGAGCTAGCGTGAAGAAAGGTAGGATGGTTGGTTTGCCCACAGCTATTGTATAACACATCCTGATCAGGCCTCAGCATGGTTGAGCCAGCCCATCAGCAAAGGGTTACTGAAGAGAGAAAACAGCCTGCCAGGCTGTTGTTTTAAGCTACCATGCATTTGTTTCAGGTCAGGAGGGTGAGGAAGAAGCAGTCATCTTGGAAATTTGCTGCCTTTATTACCTAGCTATGGCCCTATCTCTCCCTATCTGTCCGCCTATCAAGGGATATATCTAACTCCTAATCTCTCAAAATAATATCTGAATCTGTCAGCTTAGTGCCTGGTACTTTACTCAGGATAATACAGTTCATCACAACTATATACCCTGATATACTGCAACTACTTCAATAGAGTACTTATCCTTAGTTCTTGCAGAACTGGAGATTCAACCCAGTGGCCGTGAATGTGCGAGGCAAGCACTCCAGAACTGAGCTGTTCCCCCAGACCATTTCTTAATTTTTATTTTGACAAGGGTCTTGCTACGTTGTCCAGGTGACCTGGGACTTGTTCTGTAGCCCAGGCAGGCTTTGAAATTGCAACTCTACTTCCATAGTGTCTTGAAGAGTGGGGATGATAGGCCTGTGTGCCCAGGCCTGGCTGATGGTTTATAAGAGGCTGTCTGCTTTCCATTAGGAAATAATCCAGTATTCTCTTTCAAATGGCCTAGACTGTGGCTATCTTGATAAAATAAATAAAAAAAAAATTATAAGCATATGTAGCTCCAGAAGGTGCTTGTGTTCCTAGCTTAATGCTACCCTCTCCCTTATGACACAGTTAAAGTGACTTTTCCATGGAACAATCATTTCCTCTTTTGGTGTCTACCCTATACTAACAGGAATAAAATATAACCAGTCTTGTACTGGAGCACAAGGTGCTATACAGGAAGTTAGCCGTCCTGCGCAACGGCTGTTTAAAGAAGCAAAATGACTCTTTCCACTGAAGACAAGCTCTTCTTCCAGGTGTTAACTTGTCCCCCTTAAGACATTTGACTCATATGTGGTGGCTAACACCCGCAGTCCCAACATTTGGGAGGCTGAGGCAGAAGGATTGTGATGAGTACGAAGTCTGAAGCCATTCTGAATGAAATAATTCTAGGTCAGCTTTGGCAACAAAACGAGATGCCGCACTGCCTGCTGGGAAGAGCCACAGTCCACTTCCAAGCCTCGAAGTCCAGCAGCTTCTAACACAAGTTCGTGGTCATTTTGGGGAGCTCCATGCATAGAGAACCAGGTGCTTCTACTCCGGAAAGACACATCGACCACAGCTTCCCAGTTAAAAGCCGAGGTGAAGGAAGCTTGGCAGCCGTGCCAGTTTTGGGTGGGTGCAGACCCTGGCCTGAAAAGAAGCACGTCCCTGGCACGGATCTGACCGTCAGGGTCGGGGTGAGTGGGCAGGGGGAGCTGGGCTTTGAACAGCGTCAGCTTGTGGCTGGGGCCAGCTGGCCGAGCCGCACAACTGCACACCGGGACCCAGTACTGAGAGGTCCGCCAGTTCTGACTGCTTCTGGCCACCACCTTGTGCGCTTCTACTTTCTCACCCATGTTTCTTCTGAGCACCTTGAGGACGACCTGAAGGAGATGTATTATGCACCTGCCCCTGACCTAGTGATTAACTCCTGACTCTGGGATCTCTCCAGATATGATCACTGCTCAATGGAGAGCTATAGGGAAAACTTGAAATGAGTGTTTGTAAGAATGAACCAGATTTTGACAGACTCTTGTCTGCTGGGGTGGAGCTTGGCAATGCCTTTTTACAAGACCAGCCCTTTCCACCCTAGGATTGCAATTACAATGCAATGGAGGACTTCCCAATGCCAGGATGTGGCCCTGGAATGAACTTTGTGTCTGGCCCCCTGCCACCACCAGTTTCTGTCCCTGTCTCTCATGATCAACACGGGGGTCCAGTGGTCCAGCGAGGCAAGCCATGTTGTGTTCTGAACAACACTTACCATGTACTAAGGATCGGGCATCGACTCAGACATCCAGAGAGACTGATCCACACATATAAACAGGACAGACAGGGACATGCCTATTTGGGAACATGTCCTGGGTAGGCAAATCTTAGGTTGGGGTTAGAGATGCCAGTGGCTCTGGAGGGTCTGCCTGATAGCCTAGATGTTGGGCTAGGATGTTCTCGTCCATTGCTGATATCAATAAAAGCATGGAAAGACAAAAACAAAACAAAACAAACAAACAAACAAAAAACAAAAAAAATGTGATGCCATCCTGAATGAAGAGAATAATTCTAGGCCAGGTTTGGCTACAAAATGAATATCACAAAGAAAGAAAGACAAAGAAAAAGAAAGAAAGAATTGGCTGCTGTAGTTTTCTCTCTGACAGAAAGCTCATTTTCAAAGACAAACAATAAAAAACAAAAGAAACAGAAGAGTGGAATTCTTGATTCAGCCCCAGTTTCTCCCCCTGTCACAGTTACAGGCCATCAGTTCAGTCATCCAAACACTCTGTATGCGGACGGGTTCAAAATCTGCTGAGTAACAGCATTCAAGTAAATGATTAGCCAGCTGACGCTGTAACCTGGAATTCCGCGTAGGGTCTGCCAGTACAAACACCCACAATTGCAAAAGCCCAGTGTGGGGAAAGGAGCAAGCTTCGGGGTCCTGTTCTCTGTCTGGTCCTCAGCAGCTCTCCTCCCCCTGGACAATGTCAACCAGAGCCTTTCTTGTTCAACTCAGGGTCTGAAACTATTTAAAATTATTAGCAATGTGAGATGAGTAAAGTTTTGTTTTTGTTTTTGCATACGTTTTAAAAACTGTTTCTTATTAACGTGTACTGAGTCCTCTTAGCTGACCTCCTGAGTGCTGGGATTTACAGGGATCATGCCTGGCTTGAATGGTTTTATTTTCCTCTCCCTTCCACTAATGTTATATATATATTTTTTGTTGTTCCTTTCAGCAATGGTGAAATAGTCATGGGGTGCCCTGTTGAGTTGAACTTTCATATGATCATGCTTTAGTGCATTCTGCGTTTCCTTGAGTTTGTTGGGAGTATGACTCAGGGGACATGTGTTGCAATCAAGTGCTGGGCTAATCTTAAGCCCACTGTACAGTTAAGAACCCTTTGTATCTCCATGACAGATACATTTATTATCATGATTATTGATAGACCTTAACTATGAAATTCATAATTTTCTCACTATAAGGCCAAAGCCTCTCTTGCTCTATGATCACTAACAGGGGGTCAAGGGCTGAGAGGCATAGTTCTAGGTCTTTAGAGATACTACTGTGATGGGGTCATGATGCATTACCAACAGAAATTTCAGCAGAAGTTGGAAGCAGAGTTAGAGTTTAACTAAAAGGTATTTAAACACTAATATTTACATACTGTTAGGAGACGGAGACATGTAGGAAGGTAGTAACACCAACTGCATATATGGCATTCTCAACAGAATAGGGCTTAAGTGACTTCACAGTGGTCACATATATGATTTTACTGACTAATTAAATTGTGTTTTCAGGACCTGAGATCATAGGGCAGCTCCTAATTTGTGTACATAACTCAACACATTGGGTGGGATTATAGTTGATAAGGTAAAACCTTGGGGCACAAAGATTACACAAGTGCGTTTTTCTTAAATTATAAATAAAGTTTATAATCTTCTTTGTTAGCTTCTAAGTTGCATGTTCAGAAACAGGGAAGAACTATTGGAAGGTCATCTGTACTCAAACCGTAAGCATGGTGCATTGCTTACTTGAAACAACTCGTTACAAAAGGAACATTGTCTCTACTAGGTAACTATCACAGCACATATTGCTAATTGAGCTGAAATTGTTTACTTTCAACTCTCAGACTTCAACTAGATACTCAGTGAGAGACTCCATTGATCTGTGTATCCCTTCAACTGCCTGTCTTTCTGTTTCCCCTGTTTTGCAGGGCAGTATCTTGTTAGCTTAGTTACTGTGGCCATTTTACTTAAAAAACAACCAACCAAACAACCCACCAAAAACCGACTAAAAATAATAACTTAAATCTCGGCTCTATTATGAAACTCTACCATCGTAGAAAGGAACATTGTTCCTGTTCATTCCGCTGTGAGCTTGTCTCACAGCCAGTATCACTTATCTTTTCTGAAGAGAGCTCATTCTCCAGTTTCTACAGAAGGACTGCCTGCCTTGCTGTCACTCCCTAAGACTGGCAGTTGCTAGGCTTATTGTAGTTGCTGACGCACTCATTTTAGAGGGAATGAGCCAACATGGATTCTTCAGTCACTTAGATAAGAGTCCAGTTCACATACTTTCTTCTTCCCATGATTCCTGCCAGTGGGGAGACTGCATATCATGAAATTTCAAGTTCGTTATAATGATTATATGACCAATGGTGTTAATAACTTCTGAAAGGGATAGAAAAATATGAACATAGCCGAAGATTAATGTTTATCTAGGTCAAGAGAAATTTGAATGGCATCTAAGGTAGCATTCTTGTCTTGGACTGCCATCTAGTGTCTATTAAGGCAAATAGCACCACATGTTGTAAATGGCTGTGATTCCTAGAAGATATAAACTTCACACTTGCATTCACAGGGGCAAAAACCTCTCTTAAGACTGAATAGAGTGGTAAGTAGGTAATTGGTAGGGATGTGTTTCTGCTTTGTATAGTTTATATAGAGAAGTTTGAAACTCTTATGTTATTCAAGCTTGGCTTAATTAATCTATTTCATTATGTAGTCCACATTGTTCTTCAACTTTGGAGAATCCTCTTGCTTTAGTCTCCAGAGTCCTGGGATTACAGACATGAGCTATCACACTTACAACTATCTATCTATCTATCTATCTATCTATCTATCTATCTATCTATCTATCTATCTTATGTTTTGAGAAAATCTCCATGTAAGTGTTGGCTGGCCTGGACTCTCTATGTCGAACATGTTGGCCTAGAACTCAGAGATCTGGCTGTCTCTGTTTCCTGAGTTAAAATAAAGGGATGTGGCACCTCTCATGGCTTTACTTGAAAAGTTCATACCTATTTGAAGTGTATATGGTACTGGAGGCATGAAATGATAAGACTGCTGCTCTGTGCTGGAGAAGTCTGAGTTTTGGATTTTCCTTTGCTGAAATGTTAAGGCTGGGGGGTAGTGATAGTACCAGGTAGGATGCTGTTCACTGGGATGACCACGGGAAGGCCTCTTTTGACTAGTATTCTTTTAGCTGTTTATGAGCCTTGATGACACATCAACACAGTCAGGGATGGGCACTAGTTTGTACACAGGTGTTTATGTACAATATTCTAAAATAATTTTGATTCTTTGTATGTTCATCTAAAATGTTATACTTCATAAATATGCATTGATTCATAAACCCCATAACAACCTATAAAACATGTGGTTTATTATTACTGGCATCTTTCAAATGACGAAACTGAAGCATGGGCAGGCTAAGTAACTCATCCAAGGTTAAGCAGCTGGGAAACAGCAAAACCTAATTTAACTCAGATAATCCATCTATGATCCAGGGTAGACAGCCTTTGAGTCACATACAATGCTGCTTTGTCTTGTAAAATTATAAAGAAAACACAACTAATCCTACGATACATGAAAAGTATATTTCATATATTTGACTGCTACAAATCTTAGGTCAGTTACCTTGATAAGAATTTGGTCACATCAGAAGTTCTGTTTAATGTAAGAAGATTGAGATAATGTGGGAGTGCCTGCAAGATGCAAAGCATCATGGTCTTTCTTATGAATTAACCAGCCATACCCTCTTGTCATCAAAATTATGACCAGCCTGGAATGGAGGAAGCAGAGACAGAGGGATTGTGTGAGGGTCTTCACAAGCTTGCAAAGTAGACATGCAATGGAGTTCTGAATGGCTATTGGGACAGACCCTTATGTGCAGAGTCATAGATTTGTATCATTTACTTATCTACTGGTTCTCCAATACATAACCACAGTTGTTTACATTTGTGCAGATACACACACACACACACACACACACACATGCACACACACACTCTTTCCCATCTAGGACAGCCTAGTACCATCTCCTCTTATTAGGGTAAAACCTGGGGTGGGCCTTTGGGATGCATCTGAGAAATACAAGTAATCAGGAAGAAGGAAACAGCTTGTTGGACTTGGTCGACTTTCATCCATCTGACAGACTTGGTCTATTCTCATCAGTCTCTCCAGGACAACCTTTCTCAGAATCATGCCCACAGCAGAGGGTTTTCCCATCTTAAGGGCCTGATGGGAATGACTGTTACATGAGCAGTGACGGAGTGAGCACACCCCAAAGTGTGAAGGGGAACACTCGTAACTTAGTCCCTCACTCTGCTCAAAGTGTAAGCTGTTGCTCAGGAACTGCGCATCATCCCTAGGACATGACTGGTGGAAGTGGAATTAAAACCAAGCCTGCATGCTTCAAAGCTATGTCTCTCAGTCACTGTCATCACGAGTAAGTTGTAGTCTCTAACCTCACAGGACCTTACATGCTTTGGATCAGTGTGGTATATTCCTCTGAATGGGCTGAAGCATAAGAACTTCCCATGTGATGCTATATGGTTTCTTTTTATATGAGATAGAAATCTGTAGTGTAGCATATATAGCTTAGATATGAATAGCATATAATCATGAATGCATTTAATTAGATTTATATCTTAAAAGATTATTAAAGAAATCATGGTTATCATTTATTAGTTACTTAATTTAATACCTAGCGTCAACACCTAGATACAACAGATTTAGTATCTTAAAAGATTTCCAGAGGACTTACTACATTATTGGGGTTGAAAAAGGACTGACGTTTAAGAGTTCGAGGACCTGCGTCCTAAACTATTCTCCTTGCTTATTTTTGAGACAGGTTTCACACTGCTCAGGTTGGCCTTGAACTCTGTCTTGAATTTCGAATCCTCCTGCCTCCCTATCCCCTGGGCTAAAGCAGTCTCCTATCTTACAGTTACACCGCTGCAGCACCAATTACTTAAGGAAAAGGCTTAGCCCACACCTTAGCCGTTCTTCCCCCTCTTTGTCTTCAGACTTCTGATTTCCCATCAGGAGTTCTTGCCCTGTAATGCTTGTCTGTGTTTGTAATGCTTCTCTGTGTTTGTCCCAGTAGGCACCTGGCCTTGAGAGGAGATTCTGTCCTGGGATGTTTGTTTATGTTCACTGCAGGTGTTCTTTGCTTAAATAAATGCTTGGAGGGTGTCTGTTGCAGTGTGCCCACAGCAAGCTTGCGGTCCGGGATGACAAAATAATATCTTAGTACCTCTAGCTACATATTTCCCCAAAAGCAACCATGTGACATGATACCTTGGCTCTGATCAAGGCGATTATCTAACTTACGTCTTCCTTTTGTGCCTTCATTGTCAGCTTTGACTGGGGAGATATATTGTCATGACTATAAAATTTGTATCTTTGGAAGGAGAGCTTAAAGTTTGGAAAGTGTTTTCAAGCCTTTTGAAAATAAGTTGGGGGGTGGGTGGGAGGGCCCTGTTGGCAACTCCAAAGTGTCTGGGGACCGTTTTGCACTGTGTCTCTTTTTGTAATTCTCTATTTGCATTATGTCCCTTCTTTATGCTTTACTGTTATGGTGTATGTCAGTTTTGCCATTGCATTTGAGGGTGTGCTGGGACATAAAAATGCAAGAGGTAGGTATTGGCCCTTCACATACTCAGGTATCAATGGGGAAAACATTGTAGCAAAGGTTTGATCTTGTAACCGATAGACATCTGCCTGGAGAGACGGAGAAAATAAGAGAACCACTGCTCAAGGTCATTTGCAGAAATTCTTTGTGAGACTGAGGTGAGACAACAGACTAAAGGCTACAAACCTCCTGACATCACTCGTATAGTTTTTAACCTGTGCTGCCAACATTGTGGACCAGTATCATTTATCATTATCATAAAAGGACCAATTTTCATTTATCATTTTGAGGAAGGCATTGCTAATAATGTGGTTGTGGCTTTTACCATCATCCCTCGATGAGTTAGGAAAACACAGGTTTCAATCACTCCAAGCTGGAATCTATACTAATAACTTCGAGAAGCTGCTCCAGCTGACCCCACTCTGGCATGTTAGAGGGAGGAAATGGAAAAGAAAATGTGGAAGCTCAGTCCCTTAAACTTGT
Organism: Apodemus agrarius; assembly: GCA_964023405.1. Lineage (NCBI taxonomy): Eukaryota > Metazoa > Chordata > Mammalia > Rodentia > Muridae > Apodemus > Apodemus agrarius. The sequence continues at coordinate 39,531,996 of OZ030019.1, read as the reverse complement.
CCTAAACACTCTCAGCCTCCTATGAGTGTATCTTGCTGTTAAACTTTTCAGTCTCTAGCTTCTTTTGCACAATCTCTACATATTTAATTCTGCCCACCATGGCAGCGCAGCCTGAAGACAAGGCATGACTAAACCTTCCCTACGATCTCTACCATACAACAAATATACGAGATCACATGACATCATCACAATGTGTCACCATCGACCTCATGTCACTGGTGGCTATCCTGTGATATTGAATGATATTGAATCTGAAGGACATATCCTTAATTTAATCTTTTGCTTGGAACACATGGGAATGGAAGTTTTCTTGCTTATGATCTTATTCAACTTACCTTACAATCTCGGACTCCATCAGACACTTAAGTCTCAGGTGGCTTTAAAGTTCCAAATTTTATAGTTTCCATTTTAGAGGGTGACATCTGAAGATTCTGATTGGATGCCCTTAGGACTGTCTGATTAATCAAGCGTTTGCATATAATTTTCGAACTATTAAAAGTATGACTCGTATCTAAATACTATATGTGGTAAGCGCATATATATGTTGAAGTATGATGAAACTCATTAGTGAGTAAGCAAGCTAGATGACAATTTAGTTCAAAGAAGAGTACAGGAAGATAAAGTGTGTACTTGCTCAGAGAAAGAATGAGTGCTGAATGAATACTGAAAAAGTAGAGATACAATTTATTATTGCACAAAACAAATATAAGTGTCACAGCTATCTTTCCTACTGCAAGCAATTAATTTGCATCTACACCAGGCAAATTTTATTAACCAATTGCATTTAAAGAGCTATGGTTTGATTGATTCTTCTTGAAGGGCAATAATAAGGTAACGAAGCACAAGACTCAAAAAACAAATCTAATATTAAAAAATAATTCGACAATTTACAGTGATGGGAAGGTGAGCAAAGTGGAAAGCCTGATATTTTCCTGGGGGAGATGGACAACTACCAGATGAGGAAGGCATTCATTCATTTCCCACATAATCAGAGCAAGGTCACATGTTCTCATTTCTTTTGCTAAAGCATATTGGTATGTTGAAGGTGCTTCACTTGTGTACTTTCAATAATGCCTTGCAATTCCCTTTCAAAGTCCACACAGGAAGGCAACCCTTAAAGTGGGTCTACTGCTAGCAATTCATCCATCCCTAATCCCATTAGGCTGTTAATTCCCAGAGAACACAAGCCTAGGAGGTGCTGCTTGCAACTGCTAAACTACTGTTATTACGTGAAAGCACAGGGCTATTCTCAGTCTTAGAAAATATGCTTTCCTTCACAAACATCCCTGAACTCAATTTGAATAACCTAGTGACTTTGCCACACTTTAGGGCTGACAACCCGACCACTTGTTCTTATGTAGACATATACTTGAACAGAGATTTCTGATAAATTTAGGGGAACTTCCTTTGCCCATGTATTAATCATACTAGCAGAGTATTTACCTTGCTTTTTCTCTAACAACAAAACAATGTTGCCGTTAATGGAGCCAAAGGCTGAAAACCTTAAGCTAACAAAGCAAAGTTGACTTGAATACAGATTGCCATATTCAGAGACACTGAGAAGAGGTGACATACAGCTGTCCAATACAGGTAACATGATAATTTGTACTTATCTTCTCTCTTCTTGTTAAATTTTGCTACATTTTCTATGTCAAATACTTAAGTTTGGTCAAATGTATGTCAAACGTAACCTTTAGTAAAGCCAGTTACTTTACTGACATCTGCATCTTATAGTCTCCAAGTCTAGAAAGTCCTCCTGCACTAAGACAAACTCTTTTAGAGATTAGAATTTCCATGCGTTGAAATTTATATCTGTATTGCTGCAAAATTTTTGCTCATTGCTTAAAAACGTTCAAAGACTCTAATTGCCATTTGGGGGAGAGGAGGGTTCATACAGACTTTTGGGGTTCCTTTCCCTTATTATCTTTATTCTTCAGAGCTAGACCCCAACCTTGCAAAACTCAGAGGGGAACCAGGTGCTTTAAAAATACAGCCCAATGTTTCCCTTCATAGAAGTGAAAAGGGTGCCCCGCCCCCACCAATGAAAAGCATTTTAAAGTCAGTGTCTTTAAATCAGATATTTAAGTCCTAAGCCCCCCACCACATGACACACCCCCAAGGCCTATGAACCCCCTCTCAACTTGCCCCAAGTGTTTTATACTGGAAATCCCAGTTCTAGTTCATGGTTGTGGTGGGTCTGTACTCAGAAGTAACTAAGGACTTGTGTTACTTCCCTTGCGAAGAAACAGAATAATCGTGAAAATTTAGGCGGAAATCGTTTCATTTTTGTCCCTAAATTAAGGGAAGCATGTGCTCTATAATCCCTGAGAAAAAGAACTTTCAAGGGCAAAGGAGCGACCAGGTAATTTAGAAGAAAAACAGAAAGTGGTCTCTATCTACCCCTGACTTCCTTTGGAGTTGGGGGAATTAGGGACTCCTAGGCGCGTTGTCTTTAGGGATAAGGAAAAAATAAATATATATTTTGAAGCCTGAGGCTTCTCGGATCCTTTACCGACCAAACTCGAGCGATTTGGTGCAAGATATTTTAATATTTTCTCCTTTTTGTGAAGTGTAACAAACACAAGTTCGGCGCAGCGCGGCTGCTCAGAGCTTGCCAGCCAGGCAGGCCGCCGGAGCACCAATCAGCGCGCGCCTGCGCTCTATATATACAGCGGCGGGGCCCGCGCTACTCCATCTGCGTATTGCCTTTAGTTCCTGACTTCCAGAGACTCATCATGTCGGAGACTGCTCCTGCTGCCCCCGCCGCCGCGCCCCCTGCGGAGAAGACGCCCACGAAGAAGAAGGCTGCCAAGAAGCCTGCTGGTGTGCGCCGCAAGGCGTCTGGACCCCCGGTGTCCGAGCTCATCACCAAGGCTGTGGGCGCCTCCAAAGAGCGCAGCGGCGTGTCCCTGGCCGCGCTCAAGAAGGCGCTGGCGGCCGCGGGATACGATGTGGAGAAGAACAACAGCCGCATCAAGCTCGGGCTGAAGAGCCTGGTGAGCAAGGGCATCTTGGTGCAGACCAAGGGCACCGGCGCCTCTGGTTCCTTCAAACTCAACAAGAAGGCGGCTTCTGGCGAGGCCAAGCCCAAGGCGAAGAAGGCAGGCGCGGCTAAGTCCAAGAAGCCTGCGGGCGCAGCCAAGAAGCCCAAGAAGGCGACCGGTGCCGCCACACCCAAAAAGGCGGCCAAGAAAACCCCGAAGAAGGCGAAGAAGCCCGCGGCTGCTGCTGTGACCAAAAAAGTGGCCAAAAGCCCGAAGAAGGCGAAGGTCGCCAAGGCCAAGAAGGTCAAGAGCGCTTCTAAGGCTGTAAAGCCGAAGGCTGCCAAGCCCAAGGTTGCTAAGGCCAAGAAGGTTGCAGCCAAGAAAAAGTAGGCTGACTTCTCTTAACAATCCAAAAGGCTCTTTTCAGAGCCACCACTTTCCACTAAAGAGCTGTGACATTTGTGTATTGAAGCAAGGGTGTGTGGGACTCCAGACTGCTCGGCGGGATAGATGGGGTTTCCTACCCTTTGTGCTGGGCGGCTCAGGAAGTGCTACGTGCCGGCGCACTCTCCCATGGCTGTCAAGTGCACAAAGCAACCCTTGGCGCCAGTCCCGTATTGGACTGCAAGGTGATTCGAAAGTTCCGCCCTGCTTGTGGGTTGGCTCACTCCCGCCCAGGACGTTAGTCCTAAAGTTTGATTGGGCGCCATCCCGAAGTTTGAGGTTCCTGCTTGGATAAATGCATCCGGGACTTGTAGGAGACTTGTGGGTGTTAGCCTTCAAGTTTTGAAGGAGGTCGGTGCTGGCGCCAACCGTCTTCCTAAATATAAAGACTTAACAAGGGATAGCTGCCGGGACGACTACTCTGCTCAGTTAAGTTGTTCGCGGGACTGAGAAGGTTGTTTCTGGTACTTTCGGTTTGTTTGCTACAGCAATGGAGTTGTGAGTTGAACTGCGTCACAACCTTGGTCAGCCATTTTTTTTTTTTTAAAGATCATTACCATTACTGATTATTTTACTTGCTTTGCCTTATTTTAATACAGGATAGTTGTAGATTAGCATTGCCTCAGCTTCCCGAAGCGCTTACTTTATACCTGTGTGTCGTCACTAAATACTGACCTTGCATAAATACTAAGGTTTCTTGGCAATGCTTTGTACAGTTCAAAATGTTAACAAACTGTTAAAGGTGTATGCTTCTAATAAAATCTTTTGTTTTTATTTACTGTTGGATTCTTTCATGCTCGTAGTCTTTCTCTTAGATAGGGAGATTGATAGGGAGATTGAGACTGCTGATTTGTTGCAGCCTGGGTCCTATTTCTGGTGTTCCCTACAGTCAGTTATTGATGTGAAGTGTGTCCTTTGGAGACCTAAAACAGAAATTTGCTCAGTGGATCCAGTGTTATTTCAGTGTCTTAAGTGTTTATCCTGGGAAAGGCAGGAGATCAGAAAGGAAAATCTCTAGTCTTCCAGTGTTTTGAGTCCTCAGTTTAAATGAACAGCTATATTATTCAAAGCATAATAAATAGACCCATCTTCCCAGCTCGGAACCACTTGTGAACTCTGTCTCGATTCTTCCCAGGTTTTATTTCTTGTTTGCCATAGGCTAAAGTCCTTGAATGACCTGAACCTCAAGTATCTGTCTGGGTCTTTTTGGTAGTTTCTAAGGTATAATTAGACAAACTCTTCTCAGTACTATCTTCAATGTGGAGGGTACTTGATACATAGCAAGGTTTCAAATATTGTTTGGTAAGCTGATAACTTATAATAACTTAAATAGGAGTAACTAATTCTCACAACCTTTTTGTTATTTTTGCTGCTGTCAGACCACCCCCATCCTTCACCCACCCCATCTCCACACCACCCCAACAGTCTTGGAAGACTGGGTTGACATTAAACCCTCATCACCTCCAGGCCTCTTCTCAAAATCTTTCAAGGTATTCCTTCTATATTTTAATACTTAATTAGTTAAGGGGACTGAGTGTCCCAGCAGTTATTCTACCACTGAGATGTGTCTCTGACACACTTGTTTTTAATTTTTATTACGTGAAAAAGTCTCATCCTCTCTACCAGTATGGTGGGAAACTTGTGACCTTCCTGCTTCAGCCTCCAGTAGCCGGGATTTCGAGTCCTTGCCACCACACCCAGCTACTGCCATTTCCTTTGGCATTTACATATGTATTTGAAGATTTTGTTAAAGTCCCAACCCTGAGAGAAAGGTTTCTTGGTATTTTTGAGATTGTGCTAAAGCAAATTTGTGAAGCTAGCAGGTTTTTTTTGTTTTTGTTTGTTTGTTTGTTTGTTTGTTTGTTTTTAAGGCATGTTTTTCTTTCCAGTTAGGCATTTGTGTTATCTACCTATAGATCTCCAAATATGTCCTAATATTTTTAACCCTACAAACAGCTTTATTGTTGTTGGCAATAATACTTTATGAAATTTGATTCCTTTAGGAACATTCCACAAAGTGGACATTAAAGCCACTTAGTTATTGAAGCAATCTCTCCACAAATGAATTAAGAACTTTAGAGCAGCTGGGCGGTGGTGGCGCACGCCTTTAATCTCAGCACTTGGGAGGCACAGGCAGGTGGATTTCTGAGTTTGAGGCCAGACTAGTCTACAGAGTGACTTCGAGGACAGCCAGGGCTATACAAAGAAACCCTGTCTTGAAAAACCAAATAAATAAATAAAAACTAAAACTAAAAATAAATAGTAAAAATTTTAAAACAGGTCTGTTCATTGATACATAAGGCGAGAACAGATACAGGCACATATGTAACTTTAAAATCTAAAAGCAGCATTCATAAGGAACAAAAGAAACCGGTGACATCCATTTTAAATCCACTACATCCAAAATATTGTCTTTCAATGTGAAATGAATATAAAATGAGTAATAGTCTATATTTTTGTCCCGTAAATTACATCTTTGTGCTATATGTATTTTGTACTTGTAGTGCCTCTCAGTCCAGAATATGTGCTATTTCTAATGTTCCATTAGCTACCCATGGCTGTGGAAACAATATAAATACAACTTTAGAATGACCTCAGACCTTTCCTCTACATCTTTGGTTATGATGAGAGTGTTTGAGATGTGTTTTGTTAATGAGTCACATACTGAAACTATGCAGACAGAATGTCTGATTGTTGGGATCTCTGTGAGTTCTTGGTGAGCCCGGTCTAATGAATACTAAATTAGGTAGGGCTACATAGTTGAGACCCTGAATGAAAAGTAAATTAATTAAAAATTACAAGATGGAAGTGAGTTCTAGGAGCAGTGGTCAGCTGATGTCAGGTGACTGGAGGGTGTCTTCTAAGCCACCAGAAAGGTGAACAAGCTGAGTAAAAAGGGAAGAACTGAGCCAAATTGCAGGGAAGGGCGTAGATAAAAGATGGGCAGAATTTTGTATTCTCAGCCCTCCCTTCTGAGTTTCTCATTTCCTCCTGGAGCCATGTGAGATGAACTCTTGTCACTGGAAATACCTCCCTGACCAGAAATGAATCAACCAGGAGATCTAAGTGCAATGCTCAGGGCGTGGTGGCGTGTTTGTGAAGCTAACACTTAGGAAGGTCCAACAGGAAGATCCTGGGTTGAGGACCACTACTGAAAGACAGAGCAAGATCTTGACCGAAAAAGAAATACCAAAACGACGCCTGTTGTTGAGTGTGGTGGCCTCTGCAGGAGGACTCCAGGGCGTCTCTGAGAGCTCAAGCGCAGCCTGGTGTCCGTGGTAAGTTCCAGTGCTATGTAGAGATACGGTCCAAACAAAACAGAAACCACGAACACAGACAACAACCAGGAACAAAATAACCACCCACCCAGCCAGCAGACGTGCTGCTTCCAATAAAACCACAAATAGTGTTTAAAGTAAGACTGACGATACGAGCATGTATGTAGCTCACTGGTAGCCTGCTTGTCTGTCCTGGGAGATGCCTTGAGTTACATCACCGGTAAATAATTAACCATAACCATAATAGTTATAAAATGATAATAAAAACAGAGTTCAAAGTGATGACAGTATTCCAACTGTCCACTACAGTGCTCCTCCAGATAGCTTCAATTCCACACATTTATTTGATTTCAGCACTCCAGAGTTAGACATGCAAAAGTATCATTCCAAGGAAAGATAATTGATTTTCTAGTTTTTATTCCATGCTATTTTGGGTTTGTGTTTATTGTATTTGAGTATTTAAATTTGATCTGAATATAAGAAATGTTGCATAAACGTTTTTAAAATTTTTTTATACTTTCCCATAAGTTTGGTACTAGAGGTAAAACTAAGGGCCTTGTGTATGCCAGACAAATGATCTCCCACTGAGATATATCATCAGTCTCCATCTGTACTTTTATATGAAATATTTTCTTTGAATTATTGGAGAGCTAAAAATTACAACCCACCCACAGTCTTTAGATCCAACATTACATTTCCTTACTTTTTTCTTGTTCAGTTCTTTACCTCTTCCCCTTCCCTGTCACATACAAATCCTCCAACAGGTGACTGAATTAGGTCTGAGTAGCCATTACGTTTGAGCCTAAAAATTGATCTGCTGAAGACAGAGTCTTTTGTCCGTTTGATTATGTGTATGGGATTTTCAGCAAGGCCTCTCTCTCCACTCTTGACCCATGAACTAATAAAGGTGAGATGAACGGGAGAAAGGTTAAAAAGAAGAATTCATATTTTGTAAGTTCCCAGTTCCCAGAACAGAATAAAACTCAAAAGATAAAGTTAGATTGGGGGACTTAGATTGAATTATATAGTAGCCCAGGAAAGTGGGGGGGGGGTCAAGCTTCAAGAGATGACACAGTTGGTGAAAGTTACTCTGGGACAGAAGTTCAAACCCCATTGACAGCCTTGTTCTCTGAATAAGGCCTCAGGCCCTGCTGTCTTGACATACGGAGTGGTAGAGATTGCTCCCTTTCCAGGTATGGGAAGGGAGATTTTTCCATAAGGAAATGTTATTCTGATTTTAGGTCAGAGAACCTCATGCCATCAGCAAACACTGAGGTGACATTCTCTTTTCTTTATAAAACTGTATCCTTCCTCACAATAACTTTCCTTGTGTTTGAAATCCCAGCTAGCAACGAACAGAAGCCATATAGCTCTCATATTAACAGTGTAGGAAAAACAGAAACACACGCTCTGGGGTAATATCTAGCTGTTTCTAAGGAAACAGTAATTCTGATGTGGTCCTGAAGTTTAAAGAGAATCCTTAATGTCTGACACTTCACTGCCTCGACCTACCTACTTCTCCTTATACCAGTGCTGACAGAGATTAGGACAGTCCCTGACAGCTTCTCCTGTCTACCTTGGCACAGCCTTATACCTGAAGAAGATGAAGACAAAATTAGGTTTGATTATTCATTTTGGTACAAACCTATTTAGCAGAAGACTAATTGTGTTTGTTTGTTCTAAGACTGGCTGGAAATATTTGCTAGTAGTTAACCTCTCAAAATCCCTTAAAATTGCTTTGAAATCTAGTAAAAATGATAATTCAGTCTAAGCACTTTCCTTCTTTCCTTCCTTCCTTCTTTCCTTCCTTCCTTCCTTCCTTCCTTCCTTCCTTCCTTCCTTCCTTCCTTCCTTCCTTCCTTCCTTTCTTTCTTTCTTTCTTTTCTCTCTCCCTACCCCCAACCCTCTCTCTCTTTTTCTTTCTTGAAACAAGATGTTACTTTGTTGCCCAAGCTAACCTGCAACTTACTATATTGGGACAGCCAGACCTCAAATTCTTTATCATCTTGCTTCAACATGATGAGGTTAAGTAATAATAATACTTGGTTTGTGTGATTTGTACCAGACTTGCCTATTTGGTGTCTTTCTAATGATTCATGTTTTTGTTTGTTTGTTTGTTTGTTTGTTTTTTAACCTTCTTCCCTGAGGACCTCTTTGTTTCTAGGAAGAATCAATTCAATACTGAATCTACAGTGTTCTAAAGTTATACCAGACATTTCACCCGAAGGATCAAGTGTTCAAATTGCTTTCAACCAACTCTATATTGACCACTATATGCTTTCTCTTTTTCCTTCCCCCTTTCCTATACTGGCATCCCCAGTCAAAGCATCACAGCAAGCAGCTCTGCCCCTGGGCCAGAGTCCAGAGTCTTAATAAAGATGAACTTCTGTGAAAGTGACTATAAACGAAATAGTTGGGTGTAGGGGAGCAGGGGCGGAAAGAGGCCATGCATAATTTAAAAAAGTCAAAGCTTAGAGGCAAGTTTACCGGCAGTTAATGAAAATAGCCTGATCTCCAACGTCCAAGGCCCGGGATGAGGCTCCAGGCTTGTAGTCTCTCTTGTCATCCTTGTTTTAAGCCATGAATGTGACCTTATTATGGGTGGTCATTTTGGCTGGGGTTTTGTTTCATTTCTTTGGTTTATAGTTCCAATATTTGCATCTGGTGAGCACCTTCATTTCGTGTCACCTTAATTATGCCAGATGTGGTGGCCCACGCTTTTAGTCCCAACAATCAAGACTCAGGCAGGCAGATTTTTTTTTTTTTTTTTTTTTTTTAGTTTGAGGCCAGCTTGGGCTACAGATTAAGTTCCAGGCCAGCTAGGGCCAAAGAAACCCCGCCTGGAAAAACAAAAAAGAAAAACGAACAAGGAAGCAAACAAACAGCAAAGGATAAACTGCTTACGTGATCATGTTAGAATGGTGATGAGAATATTGGGATTTTGGTTGGCAAATGTCTGTTCTGAATACTTTGTGTTTAGTGAAGACATCTTCAGGCATACCTATATATTTAAATGATAGCGAAATTGTTGCATTTCTCATGGGAGATACTTCAAGTAATACCCCTAGTGTTCAAAGCCACGACTCATGGATGCTGACGGTTATGTTAGATACCACCTTGTGACATGCAACATTTTTAATTAGCTCCAGGAAGGGATATAGTATATAGAAAAAAAAAAACAAAACAAAAACAAACAAAAAAACCTGAAAGCAAAGATAAACGGAGAGTAAATAAAGGGAAACTTGCAGTGTATAGGAGGCTCCAGAAATACAAACTTAGAGGAACATTGAAAATGATATTAATATTAAAGTGACGCTTCTCATAAGATGTTTGGAACTTCAAGATTCATAGGACACCTATTAAAGTACTAGCTTTCATTAAACTGCAATACTATTAAATAGAACATTCTACTTAAACAGAACCACAAGAGGATACAGCAGCTTTACATGATATTTTAGGTGGCTCTTAAAAGAGCCTTTTTAAAACAGAAAGCATAAAAGCATTATGCCCTCTCCCCGCGGATGCGGCGGGCCAGCTGGATGTCCTTGGGCATGATGGTGACACGCTTAGCGTGGATGGCGCACAGGTTGGTGTCCTCAAACAGACCCACAAGGTAGGCCTCGCTCGCCTCCTGCAGGGCCATGACGGCCGAGCTCTGGAAGCGCAGGTCGGTCTTGAAGTCCTGCGCGATCTCGCGCACCAGCCGCTGGAACGGCAGCTTGCGGATCAGCAGCTCCGTCGACTTCTGGTAGCGCCGGATCTCGCGCAGCGCTACGGTGCCGGGCCGGTAGCGGTGGGGCTTCTTCACGCCGCCGGTGGCCGGGGCGCTCTTGCGGGCGGCCTTGGTGGCCAGCTGCTTGCGCGGGGCCTTGCCGCCGGTGGACTTGCGAGCGGTCTGCTTTGTGCGAGCCATGTTTGAGAGAAAAAACACACAAGTATAGACTGTAAGAAATCTTCCCCTTAAATATACGTAGAAACATTTTGATTGGCCTTGAAACTTTTCGAAAGTCGCGCGCCATAAATTCATTGGCTGGGTAATGGCTCTTGATTGGTAGCTTTAAGAGTACCTGATTGGCTAAATTGTTCCGACAGTCTCAAGTTACGTTTTCTCATTACAAAGGATTTTTTTCAACTGGTGCTTTTAAAGTTTATTTCCCTATGTAAATAGTCATGTTTCTGAAGTTCGGTGATCGCAAGTTTGAGTGTCTTGACGCTGCTCCATCCTTTTGTAGTTTTGTGTTACACAGAACACAGTGTAATACCTCGTCACTACTTTGGAGTCGGGTAAAAACCTTGATTCAAACAATCGTAACCCACACTCTTGGTCTTAAAGGGGCCAACAAGTATGCCAAGGGCTTTGCTTTGGGTGAGTTATTTAAAGGGATATCAATGTCCTATGAGTACAATGATTTAAGAACACTTTTGCTTCGTAAACTCGAGAGCAGTATTTGTGTATTTTCTACAAAGAAATGGAGGACACTATAGGCATTGCATCACCAGCTGAACTTGTGAAAAGGTGGATGGGTCTTAAAAGAGCCTTTAAATACGTTGACAGTATAATCTGACTTGGCGTTGAGTCTACTTCCCCTTGGGCTTGTGGTGGCTCTCGGTCTTCTTGGGCAGCAGCACGGCCTAGATGTTGGGCAGGACGCCGCCCTGCGCGATGGTGACGCGGCCCAGCAGCTTGTTGAGCTCCTCGTCGTTGCGGATGGCCAGCTGCAGGTGGCGCGGGATGATGCGCGTCTTCTTGTTGTCGCGGGCCGCGTTGCCCGCCAGCTCCAGGATCTCGGCCGTCAGATACTCCAGCACGGCCGCCAGGTACACCGGGGCGCCGGCGCCCACGCGCTCCGAGTAGTTGCCCTTGCGGAGCAGACGGTGCACGCGGCCCACGGGGAACTGCAGGCCGGCCCGGGAGGAGCGGGTCTTGGCCTTGGCGCGAGCCTTGCCGCCTGCTTGCCTAGTCCAGACATTATTAAAGCTTTAGAAATAAAAGTCAACTACTATGGAAGTCCTTACAGATAATGTAGAGCCACGAAAGATCACCGTCCTATTGGTCCAAAATCGCCTTCTTCTCCTGTCCAATGGTAGATGGGATTTTGGGTCTTGTATTTGCATAAGGACTTATTACACATTCTTATCCAATCAAAAGTAAATGCACTTGCGCCTTCATTTGAATTTCAGGACTATAAATAAAATAAGTCCGCCTTCTTCCTCTACCACTGCTGGGTATCTTTTCTTTTGAGCAGCAATGCCTGAGCCTTCTAAATCTGCACCAGCCCCTAAAAAAGGGTCTAAGAAAGCTATCTCCAAAGCTCAGAAAAAGGATGGCAAGAAACGGAAGCGCAGCCGCAAGGAGAGCTACTCTGTGTACGTGTACAAAGTGCTGAAGCAAGTGCACCCTGACACGGGCATCTCCTCCAAGGCGATGGGCATCATGAACTCTTTCGTGAACGACATCTTCGAGCGCATCGCGGGCGAGGCATCGCGCCTGGCGCATTACAACAAGCGCTCGACCATCACGTCCCGGGAGATCCAGACGGCCGTGCGCCTGCTGCTGCCCGGGGAGCTGGCCAAGCACGCCGTGTCCGAGGGCACCAAGGCCGTCACCAAGTACACCAGCTCCAAGTGAGCACGCAGCGCTCACAACAAACCCAAAGGCTCTTTTAAGAGCCACCCACACTTTTCAGAAGAGAGTTGTTAATCATGACTGTAGCAGCCAAATTGGATTTTGTGAAAAAGCAGGTAAAAGTGGCCATTTGTCCCGAGTTTGAAGCCTCAGGTCGCTTAAACTTGCCATTTGGTGTTGACTATTTTTCCCATTAGATGAAGCATTTCTTAGTTTTGATATGTATAGACTAGGGAGTTTTTGAGTTTAAAGCCATTCTACTCAGTGCATGGGGACAGTGCTAGTTGTCGGGGCCGGCATTTGCAGGCTTTATTCCTAAAATCCTTTGTACTGTAAAGTTAAAACCGTAACAGCCAACTAACAGCCTTTCAGTGTAAAGCAAGCATACTTCTGTAATTAGGATTTTTATGTGCCTTCTACAATGGGGGTAGGGCATTGACAGTAGGTAGAACTTGGTTAAAAATACCTATAGCCACTAAACTTTTTTGGAAATCTCCCATGTTGATAATTGGACAAAGTGAATATTTAAAAGACTGGTGTAAAGGCTTTTACTGGGAAAGAGTCAGTGCTGGAGTGATTGGGCTAGGGCAGGAAGAGTAGGAACCAGACGGGGCAAATGAGTCACGGGATGTGAAGTTTATTTTTCTTTTTTTTTTTTTCAATTTTAAGTTGAGAATATGTGGCGACAGGAGACAATAAAGTTTATCATAATAAATAATTGATTGAAAATATTTTAAAATATTATTTTGTCCTTTATAGGGTACTTCACCCCTGCTTTTTTATTGGCTTATCGATTCATTGCATATGAAAGCCAGACTTTTGTAAAGGCTAGACAAAGGCATCAAGAACTGTTAGAATGTTGGGCAGTGGTGATACCTTCCTTTAATCTTGGGAAACAGAGGCAGGAGGTTTTGAATTCTCTGTAAAGGCCCCAGCCCGGCCTTTAGAGAGAATTCCAGGAGTTCTTAGAGCTACAGTGAGAAACCGGAACTAGAACACACACACACACACACACACACACACACACAGAAAGACACACAAACAGACAGACAGACACACACAACACACACACACACACACACACACACACACACACGGATTAGGGAGAGATAGATACACAGAGAAAGAGAGGTAGAGAGACAGAAAACTCAGTACACACAAAATACCATGGTTGAAATCCTTACCTTGGAAACATTTTTGTGTGAGTGTGTGTGTGTGTGTGAGTGTGTGTGTATGTGTGTGTGTGTGAGTGTGTGTGTGTGTGTGTGTATATGTGTGTGTGTGTGTGTGTGTGTGTGTGTGTGGTGACAGAGAGAGAGAGAGAGAGAGAGAGAGAGAGAGAAATACACACCCCACCTTAACAGCAAGAAAAGAACTCAGCATGCAGTTGGTGAAGCTTACCTTGAGGATTTCCCTCTGGAGGAAGATTTTTACTGTTTTTGAACTAGATCTCTCAAATTAGGGACTTTTTCCTCTGCTGCACACATACCTTTTCTTTTTATTTTCCGTTTCTTTCACAAAAAAAGACATGAATACTTGACGTTTTACTTGATCATGCCATATTGGAAGAAACAATGACAAATGTTGGAAAAATAAGGAAGGTCTTCAAAGAAACAGGTGGGAGAAAGTCCAGACTGTTCGTTATCTGAGGGGGCAAAAGCTTGAACGATAGACAAGACTGCCATGTTCGGGCTTAATTGTAAGGAGGAAGATGGAGGCTTCTCAAGTCTGCCTTAGCATCTTTCAACAAATTTTTAAATAAATGAAGATTGAAATCTTTCTGTGGCTGAGATTGACATGAAGTTTTGGATCTTTTTGATTTTTACATTTCAAGTGCTGAGATTATAGGAATCTCCCAGTCCTCCCTTGAACTTGAAGTCCTGTGGAACCTAGGACTGAGAGCCTTGCTACCCGCTCTTTAACATCCCCAACAGGGGTGCTTCCTTTGTTGTAACTTTTGCTCCTCTTTTTGGGTTTTTCTTGCTTCTTTTATGTTTGTTTTTTTGTCTTGGTTTTTGTATTGCTTTTTTTTTTTTTCTTATGACTTAAATTATATGGGGTTGAATCCTGCTGTCAGAATTTTCATTGTAATTTACTTAAAAATGTTAACTTCCATGAACTTAAAGTATTGAGACCAGTAATTTCAAATCCTGACAATATTTTGGATCGTGAAAATACAGTGTGATACTTCTCTATGCAGTTATGAGAACATGTTAAGGGGAATGTTAAAAGGTGGGATTTATAGACCAAATGATAAGCATAGGATATTTTCCATACTTGTTCTGAAAGGAATTTTAAAATTTTCAGAGCCCACGATGGAGGCAGCAGAGCAGGATAGGCCTGGGAATGCCCGGGGAAGGCCTGAAATAAGGCTGCTGAATTATTCTGGGAACTAACTGGCCCTGAAGGATAAGGGACGTGCCTAGACAATCTCCACTCTCCACTGAATCATGGGCTATCTGGACTGGGACCCCTGGTCTCCAGTCTCCCCCTCGATGCAGTTTGAGGTTAACCTGACCTCTTGCTAACCTAAATAAGCCGTCTTCCCATGTTGCTGAAATGCCAATCTGCACGTACTGCTTGCTGATGTTACTGCGCGCCAATTCTCTCTGTTAATGTTTAAATCAGCCAATTATGTGTAACCACACAAACCCCCCTACTTTTGCTATATAAATCCCTAACTTCTGAGCCTTGGGGTCGACTCCTCTGTCTCCTGCATGAGATATGAGTCGTCCCGGAGCTCTGATATTAAAACTGCCTCATGCAATTGCATCAAGCTGGTCTCTCGAGGTTCTTGGGGAAGTGCCATCCCGAGATTAGAGTAGGGGTCCCCAAAAGGGGGTCCAACATTTTCCTAGCGGCCTTCCAGAATGGCCAGATTCATTCACCAACATTATCATTTTGCTTTCCAGAAGGTGTGTACTCTTGATTTTCTACTGGGAATAATCTTTTCCACTGGGAAACTGTAAATGGCTACACAGTGTACTCACTGCTATTTGAAAACAAGGTAATTTTATGACATGTCTTTTATCGTGATTTCTTGACTCATATCTTCTGTTTTTCTCCTACACTGATCAAAATAATCCAGGCTTCTTAAATCATTCTGAAAATAGCAGTGCAAGACACAAGGGAATTTTTTTTTAATTCCCCTTAGTTGCCTCAAGACACACCCACCTAAAAGAGCTCAATTTTGATAGATTCCTTCTATAAACCAAAGCAAGGACTGTTTATTACAGAAAGCACTGATGTTAACATTAGACATTGTTATCTGTTGTTTGATATGCCTGAGCACCTATGTAATAATCTTTTCTTTGACTTATGTCACTGAGTTCTATGATGAAAACAGCACAGAGCCACCATGGTGAAACTGGATTTTGTTGTAGATTAAGAATGGTTTACACTGGCTTTCTTGTGATGACTCCACACTGCTCATGTAACTGTGTGGTTCTTTTCACTCTTTTATAGTTCTATGTCATACACGGACATAATCAGACGCTGAATGGTGATTCCTGTTGCTGCCTTTAAGCTTATTATCTGGCTAGGCACAAGGAGTAGAACGGAAGGTAGCAGGGGATTTAGGAAATGATTAAAATGCTTTGTTATATCAAGTGGGGGGGAAAAAGACTAAGATCATGATGGAAACAGCTGGATAGGAGATGGGCTAGGTTTCCAGAAGCATGGTCTCATTCTCTTAGGCTGGCCCCGGACCAAAGAGATGATGTTTTCTCCTTCAACATAGATGTTTTATCTATAGTTGTATCCAGTCATCAGGACAGCAAGGCCTTTCAGTGCACACTCTTCTGGATCTCATCGGTATCAGGTATTGCAGGTTCTCCTGGGTCAGAGAAAGGACGTGCTCTCTTTTTCACAATCTCCAATTTCCAGGCAGTTTAAGGATAAAGAATAATAAAGATCCATGATAAAGAATATTTTGTATGCTTTTCTTTGAGATTGTGGAGGTAAAAGAACGCCTGGCATAGAACCACAAAATATGTACCAATGAGAAGCCTAACAAAGTTGACCATTGAGACACAGTTCATAGCCAACTGAAAATATTTATTCCTGGTATTGAGGACCACATCTTGTTATCTCATTCTGCTGCTAGCGAGAGAATTATGTTTCCATTGTGTGTAACAAGCAGTTTGACAGAAGCTAAGTTAGCTGGGGAATCTTGACATCTGGTTCGTAAAACAGTGTTTGGTAATATTCTATAAGATTCTCCATCAAGATCAAGAACTAGTTAAACCTGAAATGGCCTTAGCAGGAATAGAAGCTGAAGGGAGCACTGCACTGTCTTTCCCTGTCACACACACAAAAAAAAACCACAATTCTAATCCCAGAAAAAAGGACAGGGGCCCAAGAACTCAGAAACATTCCTAATCTGCATTTCAGACCTCGATGGGAAAAAAAATCAGTAATTTAGTTATTTGTATTTAAGTAAAAGCTGAAAAAGACATTCAAAAAAGTTATTTACTATTAGTTATGGAAACCAAAGCTTAAATCCCAGAACACATACGTTTTTTTATTTTTTAAAGTATAATTTAAAAAAGAAAAGGGATAGAGGAGAAAAAGAAAAGAGGAGTGGCGTATGCAAATGAGGAACTAAGATTCTTGCTTCCTATTGGGTAAGATATAGCAGCCAATGGGAAAAACGGAAATAGAATACCTTGAGTTAGTATAAATACTTGCTCTTCCGTTTCAGGTCCTAGTCAGATTTTTTTTTCCGTGTTTTTTTCTCTGCATTAACAGAAGCAGTTATGTCTGGACGCGGCAAACAGGGCGGCAAGGCTCGCGCCAAGGCCAAGACCCGCTCCTCCCGGGCCGGCTTGCAGTTCCCCGTGGGCCGCGTGCACCGTCTGCTCCGCAAGGGCAACTACTCGGAGCGCGTGGGCGCCGGCGCCCCGGTGTACCTGGCGGCCGTGCTGGAGTACCTGACGGCCGAGATCCTGGAGCTGGCGGGCAACGCGGCCCGCGACAACAAGAAGACGCGCATCATCCCGCGCCACCTGCAGCTGGCCATCCGCAACGACGAGGAGCTCAACAAGCTGCTGGGCCGCGTCACCATCGCGCAGGGCGGCGTCCTGCCCAACATCCAGGCCGTGCTGCTGCCCAAGAAGACCGAGAGCCACCACAAGGCCAAGGGAAAATAAGCTCGCTTTCATTTACTGCCCCATGGAAAGTTATCCAAAACAAAGGCTCTTTTCAGAGCCACCCACATTTTTCCATAAAATGAGCTGCCACCTTCTTTGTAGTGTATCACATTACAGAATCTTTAATAGTTCTAATATTGGTGCCCGCCATAATGGTTTGCGATCTTACTTTGAAGGGAAGTATGTTGGAAGTGACATTAAGCACAGCTATACATGATTAGGTCTTGAGAGTCATGTCAGGTTTGTCATACAATTCTATCACAATAATCATCACACTGATTCTATGGTCATGAGCTGTATGTGTGATTGTCGCTATCCGGTTCCAAAAGTTTGTTTTTGGAAGTATCAAATTATCATTTAAACTATTTCTTGCCAAACCCACAAAAAGCGGTTTAGATGAAATTTCTATGTCCATTTGTTTGATTACCTGAATAGTTTTTTTAAACCTGAGACAATCTGATTTATAGATTCTTATGTAAATTTCCTGTCCACAGGAGTTATACATACTACCGTTAGAAGTAATAGTAGAAAATGGAGAGGCGGAAAGGTTGCAAGATCTGGAAGCATTTTTATGAGAATTTAGAAGCAGAAGCGGACCAATCCCAACAAAGCGCGGGCCCTTTGAATGTTCTCCGGTCCAATAGCGGATAGTCTGATTGTATAAAAGATGGACAGCGCTTTGCAGTGCACGGTAGTGTCAATCCTTTTACCTTTGTTAAAGTCATGGCTCGCACAAAGCAGACCGCTCGCAAGTCCACCGGCGGCAAGGCCCCGCGCAAGCAGCTGGCCACCAAGGCCGCCCGCAAGAGCGCCCCGGCCACCGGCGGCGTGAAGAAGCCCCACCGCTACCGGCCCGGCACCGTGGCGCTGCGCGAGATCCGGCGCTACCAGAAGTCGACGGAGCTGCTGATCCGCAAGCTGCCGTTCCAGCGGCTGGTGCGCGAGATCGCGCAAGACTTCAAGACCGACCTGCGCTTCCAGAGCTCGGCCGTCATGGCCCTGCAGGAGGCGAGCGAGGCCTACCTTGTGGGTCTGTTTGAGGACACCAACCTGTGTGCCATCCACGCCAAGCGTGTCACCATCATGCCCAAGGACATCCAGCTGGCCCGCCGCATTCGTGGCGAGAGAGCTTAAAAGGCTAGTAAGTGCACGCTTGAACCCAAAGGCTCTTTTCAGAGCCACCTACAATTTCTGCAAAAGCAGCTGTTAACTTTTCTATCTTGGAGAATATTAAGTACAAGAAAATGGTAGTTTGTTTACTAACACCCTGCTAAACCATGCTACCTGTTTACAAGTTTCTACTAGTTTTATTTTACATGTTACAGCCCTCTACCCAACTGCTTTTAAATTGAGGGAAAAATTTAGGTATTCTTTGTAATAAATGGCCGAACACCATTGTCAGTCTTTGTCATACAGATGTCCTGTCTTCATTTGCTCTTACTCATCAGTATATTTCAGAACTTAAAAAGTGTTTTATATTTTTTAATAGGTGCTGCAAAGTAGGTAATTTGGAGTCATGTGTCAAGTAAAAACATTTACATTATGCTGCACTATTTCAAGCAATAGAAATTTTGAGGCTTTGTTGGTTTTGCACAATATTTCTGGCATTTAAACTGCAGAGGATCACAACCTCTCACATTGCTTTTCTCCATGTAACTCCCTACAGTCGGGTATGTGAGTACACAGCCAATCACCAAGATTTAATTTGAATGGGTGATTTGTGTGGATATATTTTCCAGGGATAATAACAGCAATTCCAACAGTTACATGAAAACCTGGTTGACAAAATAACATTTTCTTTGGAATCGCGTCTGCACTCCCTGACATTTCTCTGTCGCTGAGTGAGGCAGCTGGATCACAAGTTTCAAGCTTCCCTTGGTCACAGGATGAGGCCTAGCTAGTTTAGTAAGACCTTGTCTCGAGTTTAGAAGACACTGGGGTGGAGGTCAAAGGGCACCGCACTTGCTTAGCGTACCTATGAAGCTAACCATACCAAACAAAAAGAAAAGGTGCATGTCCAGGTATTAGATCTAGAGGCTGCCTTAGACAGCTCTGCCTGGCAGCTATGCCATCCACATACGGTGTTTTATGGTGATGGTGGCCCTTGAATGCCCATTATTTAAAAGTTTGGTTTTTGCTGTGCTGGCTTTCATGTCCCCCACTTAACTGTCTTAATATTTTACTCCCCTCTGTAAGAAAGTACTGGTTTAGGTACAGTTTGCCGAAGGGCAGCAAACTGCCATTTCTCTGTAATAATCAGATGAGCAGCCTTCAAGTAGCCTGGCTCTTCTTGCCTCGTCGCCCTTACTAAAACCATGCATTTAAAAACATGGAGTTTACATTCAGTCTTCATGTATGTGAGGATTTGCTAGAATTTCACAATACCTAATTAGTTAACGAGTAAAATAAAGCAATATCAAATAATAAATAAGCAAGTAAATAATAAAATCGTGAATCTTCAGAGTCCTGAGTGGTGATCTAGCCTACAGCAGCCACTTGTGTGGGAAGTCTCTCAGGCTCAGAATCCGTCACTATGCATCTGAGATAAATCATTTTCTCCATCTGACATTGGAATCAACACCATCTGTCTTTTACGATTATCATTTGAACATATTCCAATGCTTGGTTTCAATTTTTCTGAGCTATTTATTATGGGTTTTTTTCAAATACTTTTTAAGTCACCCAAACCAGCTTCTGAAATCACATCTTACCTTGGCATCCACCACTTAATTGCATAGATTCTGCTCAGTTTATAAATGATCACCATGTCCTTAAAAACCTTTTAAGGATTTGCTGTTTTTGTTCTTAGCAAGGGAAGGCAGTATGGCTTAATATCCTCCTATTCTCGCCCTAGAACAGAAACAAAACAAAACAAAACAAAACAAAACAAAACAAAAACAAAAAAAACAAAGTGAATTTCAAGTTCTGCTAAAGGAATGTTTATCTTCCTTTAGTGTTCTACAGCTTACTCTCCCACAATTTTCTCTCTGCACTCAACTTGAAATAAAAGCACTTAAAAAAAAATCATTTCTTTGGTCTTTATTTGTTTATGGTAACTTGTAACCTTGTAATATATAAGTTGTAAGTTATATAAAAAATATTTTGGCCAAATACATCCTCCAGCTCAGATGAAGGTTCTCATTGTGATGTTTTAACACACACACACACACACACACACACACGCACGCACGAGCGTGTTGCGTGTGTATAATTAGTATACATTAGATATGTGTTGTTTCAAAAACTACAGTAAACGTGGTTCCTGCCCTCCAAGTACCACACACAGAGTGATATTAGCCACAGGATAATATTTACAGCTAGTACACTTGACAACAGTTTTGTTATAGAGATTTGTATGAAGGTTCAAGGCTCTTAAAGACAAATGTGGAAGTCAAGTTTAAGATCCACCCTTTAGATTAAAAGTTTTAACAGTAAAACCATACACAGCGGCATAAGCCTGCCCCTTAGCTCAGAGGAGACTGAGGCTAGAGAATTCCAACTTCCATCTAGGGTTACATAGCAAGAGTGTTTCTATAAAAAAGGAAGAAGAGGAAGAGAACTGGGGAGAGGAGGAAGAGGAGAAGTCCTGAGGAGGGGGAATAGAAATAGAAAATGAAAAGAAAAAGAGAATAGAAAGACAGAAGTTAGTAGCAGGCCTTGCAGTGTTGACCAGTAGAGGCAACTTCCTGAGTATTCAGTCTTAGTAAAATTAAACATATGCAAAAAAGTGAATTGAAATTCATAAACTCAGTTACCCTGCAGCATGACTGGAAACAGCTGCATCGTGATTGTTAGTTTACCTTGGGAAAAGGACCAACCATTCTTAAGTCTTCACCCATGAAATACAAAACAAGATCTGTTGTTATACTTTATTGCATGCTGTAATTAACAGTAATCCTAATACACATTTGGTGATGCTGATAGTATGTTGGAAATAATATAGTGTTTATTTGGGGTTTTATTGCTGTGATAAAACCACCACTACCCAAAGCAACTCAGGTAAGAAAGGGTTTATTTGGCTTACAGTTCTGCATCACTGTTCATCCCTGAGGGAAGCAAGGACAGGAACTCAATCAGGGAAGGAAGCTGGAGGCAGGAGCTGAGGCAAAGGCTGTGGAGGGGAGCTGCTTCCAGGCTTGCTCTACCTTGGCCTGCCCAGCCTGTTTTCCTGTAGAACACAGGCCCACCCACCAGCCAGGAATGGCACCACCCACAATGGACTGGGCTCCTCCCTCAGCAAGCACTGATTTAAAAAATCCCCGACAGATTTGCCTACAGATTGACTTATGGAGGCATTTTTCAAATGTGGTCCCTCTTCCACGATGGCTCTAGCTTGTGTCATGTTGTCATATGTAGTACTTCTTTGAAACAATCTCTTCTAATGTATCACCCAGCCCAGCTCTCACAAAATATGCGGAGCATTATCTGAAGAGCTTAATAGATGTAAAGGGGAAACAGGAATATTACCAGTTCACATAACTATGAGTTCATCCCTTCAAATGAGAGCATACACTGTGTAGATGTGGCAAAATAAAATACAAGCATCAAGCAGTATTGATTAAATTGGTTAAGTAATTATTAATTACACATGGGGATTTCACATGGGGGTAGCCAAGTGTAACCATATGACAAGACAAAGGGGCTTGAGCTATGTCGACAAGGGCTATTTTAAAAAATTCTACTTGTACCGATTTTCTGTTTCAATTACTATTAACAAAACTCACTTATCTATTTTTAAAGTATCCTCCACATTTGAATGTTTACTTTTTAAGAAACAATAATCATGTTCTTTGGACACCTGATGACTTTTTAAAAAATATACTTTAAACCTAAATATTTAAGAGTGGTATTTGTTTTAACCCTCCAGAAACTGGGCCATAAAAACGAAACTACTTGCTAAAACCCTTACAGAACAATATAACATATACTAAAAACAGTGTATTCAAATCAGGGAAACTTCAGGGACACCACGATATCTGTATGTGCTGTTTATACTACTCTTAGTCACCGCCCTGAAACGGGCGGAGCAAAAAAAAAAAAAAAAACTGAGGCGGGCCGTTGAGCCCCGCCCACTTGAGGTTCTCAAACAGGTCCGATAGGAGCCTATAATAGTACACGATAGTCTTGGACACACAGCTTGTTACTGGAAGGTCATCCTATAATCAGCTATGTCTGGTCGCGGCAAAGGTGGTAAGGGTCTGGGCAAAGGCGGCGCTAAGCGCCACCGCAAAGTCCTGCGCGATAACATCCAGGGCATCACCAAGCCCGCCATCCGCCGCCTGGCCCGGCGCGGCGGCGTGAAGCGCATCTCCGGCCTCATCTACGAGGAGACCCGCGGCGTGCTGAAGGTGTTCCTGGAGAACGTGATCCGCGACGCCGTCACCTACACGGAGCACGCCAAGCGCAAGACCGTCACCGCCATGGACGTGGTCTACGCGCTCAAGCGTCAGGGCCGCACCCTCTACGGCTTCGGCGGCTAAGCTGCTCAGGAGCTCGCTGCTATTTACAAAGGCCCTTTTTAGGGCCACCCACTTAACTCTTTGAAAAGCTGTTCATTTGTTTCTCACCCGTTCCTCACCTATACCAGCCAGTTTTCCTCAGACTTTGAGGCCAAGGCTCCATGCAGGAAAGCCTCACCTTAAGGTATTAGGAAATTAGGCCAGGCACTTCAAGTCATAAAACACCACTGCCTGGGAATTGAGTTTACTGAAGAAACAGGCTTACCGTAAGGTTAAACAGTTGAGTAGGTGAAGCTTAAAGATCTCTTAAGCTTCAGAGACCTTAGACCCGTCTCATCAGCATACGCCATGTGTGTGTGTGTGTGTGTGTGTGTGTGCGCGCGTGCGCGTGCGCGTGTTACAAATCAGTCAGTGGATTTGACCAGCCGAGGATCGAAAATCATTTGAAAAGTACTGACATATGTTTTCTTGACCAGCCCTCTCAATTCATTAAAATATTGACATAAAATCTACATTGTATTATTTATTACAGGTAATGCAGAGATAATTTAAAATGTAAGGGTGTATGTATACATATAGGTTATTTGAATATACCACTATGCCACCATGTACAGGGCTTCAACATTTTCATATAGTGGTAGGGGTCTTTAATCCTATTCCCCATGAATTTTGACAGTAGCCTAAGCAGTGAAACTAAATGAGATAAATGGCATAAAACACAATGTAGTGTAATAGTGTAACACTTCCTTAGAGTGAAGAGGCAGACTAGGCAGTTTTGGAAGAAGAAACAACCTGTAGTTTGCATCCAGAACGGAGTCTGAGTACACACTGACCAACAGCTGCCATCTCAAGCCAGCACTCCAGCAGTGGATGCAGAAGGATCTCCCAGTCCGAAGCCAGCATATGGTCTGCCATACAGAGACTCAGAAAAGAGATTGTACTCCAGTATGTGTTATTCTGTTTCAGCTCTTGGACCCTTTCCCCAGTCCTGGAACTGCATCTTGGTAACTAATGTGTACTGTAAAATAGTTTATGTTATAACCCCATGGCCTCCTCGAGAAGCCAGGTCCATCTTGTTGCAATGCCAAAATCTATAATAGTGGCTGCTTCCTGCCACTCAACATCCCAGCAGAATTAGAATTTTTAAAATAAACCTACTCTATGCTCAGAATATTCTGAGTTACCTTACTAGTCAAAATAAATAGTACTACTTTAAAAACACAGTTCTCATTTCAAAGAAGAGATGGTTTACTTGAGACCTATCTATGAGTCCTCATGGCCCACGAACACAAATTCAGGTGCTTCTGAGTACTATAGCTTGCTTTGGGTGTGTTCCATGACATTTTACAAATCATAGAACAAATAAGGGTCTAAGGCAAAGTTCATATCCAAAGTAAGTGACCAGACAACAAACAGGGAAAAATCTAACAAAGATCTAAGGGATGAACAACAAATGGCACCTCCCTCCCTCCCTCCCTCCCTCCCTCCCTCCCTTCTTTCCTTTTCTCTTTTCTTTCTCTTCTCATTCTTCTCATTTTGTTTTTATCTTTTTGAGACAGGGTTTTTCTTGGCTGTCCTGGTCTTACTCTGTAAATCAAGCTGGACTCCACCTCACAGAGATCTTCCTGCCTCTGCCTCCCAAGTGCTGGGATGAAAAAGACCTGCATCACCACCACTGCTGGGCAGAATGGGTGGACTTTAAAGGGAATAAAGTTTGTTTAGTTGTTTTTTTTTTTTCTTAAATTTACATTTTTAGCCCTCTATAATCTCAAAATTCCCAATTCAAACAATCTTTAAGAGTCTTTCCTCCCTCTTGCCTTCTCTCCATTCCTTCTTTCCTTCCTGGAACTTCAGCACAGGAAACCCCCAGTCCCTACAGCAGACTAGTCTGCCTTTCATGACAAATTCCAGGCAAAGCTAGATGAGAGGCCGTAGGAGAGGGGCCTTCCAGCACCCACTTCCCCGTCACACTTCTTTCTCTGTGATGGTTTTTCCTTATTTGGTTTGGTTGGGTTTTAGCTATTTCTAGAAGGAATCAAATAGTCCCAGCATCAAAGCCTTATGCTTATTATTCTTCTACTTAAAATTCTTTTATCCTGCATAGATGGATGACTTTCAACTTCATTTCCTTCAAGTAAGTATTGACACAAAAACATTGATCTAGATGACCCTTAATCCTATGTTCCAGTATGGAAGCAGTTTCATGAAATTTTTATAGTAACAGAACAAAGAGAATCACTAACTAAGGTACTTTTCTAATATATTAGTGATAACATGAAATAGCCCCAACCAAGCAGAGAACGCTCAACTACTGGCCTCAGATGCTATGTGCTGACTCACACTTTTGGTTGACTTTTTTAAAAAAAAGTTACTCTTATTTTATTGTTTTGGATGGTTTCCCTGCATGTGTTTGTGCACTACTTTTATGCTTGGAACCAAGAGACTAGCATTGGGTATTGGATCTCCTGGGATTGCAGTTACAAGAAATTTTGAGACACCATGCGGGTGCTGGGAATCAAATGTAGGTCCTCTGGAAGATCAGCCAGCACTGTTAACCATGGATCTATCTGTTCACTCTATTGTCTTTTAAAATTTACATTTAAAAAATTATTTTGTGATCTCTGTGTATGTGTGTGTGTGTGTGTGTGTGTTAGTGTGCACATACCAAAGCACCCTTGTGGATATCAGAGTATAAATTATGAAAATTGGATCCCTCCTTCCACCATGTAGCTCCAAGAGCTTAAATTTAGGTCTTCAAGCTTGCAGCAATTTTACCAGCTAAATCATGTCACCGACTTCTTTTGTCTCGATATACAAATCAGTAAACCTGGAAATTACTATGGAGCCCACTCTCACTTAAATTCCTGATCTTTATGAAAGTCTTTAACGTGACAACATCATGAATCCTTTTATGTATGTCCCCAGGCTAAATCCACACTATGTGCTGCCATAATTAATCCCTCAGTAAGTAATGACAGTTGGTAATGTAAGGAAAAGTGAGAGTTTCCTCTCCAGAGTTGAGGTGGGCACCAAGGACAATATATATCTGTTAGAAATGTTTTGGGGGAAAAAAAAGGGCCAAGCCTACCTTAAAGGTCACTGTGGTTACTGATATCCCAGATAGGAGGTCAGCTTCTACATGACTACCTATACTGCTCACGAGAATTCAGTGTTTTCTGCTGGTCTAAGGGAACAGCTGGCACATTACATAATAGCAAACAAATATGTCCTGAAGGAGGGATAAAATGATCACCCTGAAGAAAGAACACAGCCAGGTGGGCTGGAGAGAGAGATGGCTCAGCCATTAAAGGCTAGCCTCATAGCTATAAGAAAGAACACAGCTGGGCGTGGAGGTGCACACCTGTAATCCCAGCACGTGGGAGGCAGAGGCAGGTGGATTTCTGAGTTCGAGACCAGCCTGGTCTACAGAGTGAGTTCCAGGACAGCCAGGGCTACACAGAGAAACCCTGTCTCGAAAAAACAAACAAACAAACAAACAAAAAACAAAACAAACGAAAGAAAGAAAGAAAGAAAGAAAGAAAGAAAGAAAGAAAGAAACCATTTTCTTGCTCCTCTGTCTGCTCAATTCCTGAAATTTTCCAGGATGTACCTATGAATTACACTCAATTAGTTTAATATGAGGTGATGCTAGATAGTTCATCATTCTCCCAGAAATTCACAGTTGGAAAACAGGAATCCCAAATCAGGGAGACACACTCAGACCTAACTAACATAGTGAAAGGCTGAGGTTCAAATCTCTCCTGTATAAGTGATGCCTAAAATAAAGACAATCGAAACAAACAAAAATACATAGACAACAACAACAACAAAGCAAAAAAGTGCCACCAGGCTGGGTGTGGTGGTGAACAGTAATGCCAGAACTTGGGAGGCTGAAGGAACAAGTTGTCTAGGCCATCCCAGGAAGTTATTTTCCTAGTAGACAGTCATGAAGTGAGTTCACATCCCCTTCATCTGTGCTCTCACTTACTGTGCTGGAACCCAAAATTGTAGCAGATATTCCTCAAACTACCTACACTGTCTAATGCATACAAAAAAACCAAACCAAACCAAACCAAAAAACAAACCTACAGCAAGCCAAAGAACTCACCTGCCTTTACCAACCTTGGCCACACAGTGAAGGTGTAAAGGGGAACATGAAACGGGAGCTACTATATTTACACGGCATAAAATTTCTCCACTACAATGCCATTTATCTTAGTTGTGTAACCACCATGGCCAAATTTAAAATATATCCATACTTTAAAAAAAGAAAGAGGAGGAAATAAAAAGCTATGGGCAACTTTCCAGTTCAGAGCACTGATTCTAAGAAGCCTTTCTTTCTTCTCTATTTGAATGCTCCTGGGTTCCGTCTGCTCTGAGGAAAAATTACTTTCCCCATTGTATTGTTGGAAAAAAAAAAAAGCCACTATTTCGCGGCAAATAACTATGTGGAATGATTTTATAACTTTTCTACCAATGACTATAATTGTACCCTCGCCCGGACTTACCTACATTTTCCTATGCAGATCGATGAAAACAATGTTTAACTGCTTCACTCAGGATTTCTAGTGAGATGTTTAACTGCACACTTGAGAAAGGCACTTCTTCCAATTGGTGCAAGCTTCACTTTACATTCTCCAAGACAGGCAAGCACAATTGTAAACAATTAAGGTTTATTTTCTCCATCTCCCCATATTCTCTGGGATGCTGAAGTTAGAATATTGGGTGGTTCAGTACTACAACGCTTTTACAGAGAATGTGGGCGGCCCTGAGAAGGGCCTTTGGTTATGAAACTACGAACGAAAAAATTTAGCCGCCGAAGCCGTAGAGGGTGCGGCCCTGGCGCTTGAGCGCGTAGACCACGTCCATGGCGGTGACGGTCTTGCGCTTGGCGTGCTCCGTGTAGGTGACGGCGTCGCGGATCACGTTCTCCAGGAACACCTTCAGCACGCCGCGGGTCTCCTCGTAGATGAGGCCGGAGATGCGCTTCACGCCGCCGCGCCGGGCCAGGCGGCGGATGGCGGGCTTGGTGATGCCCTGGATGTTATCGCGAAGGACTTTGCGGTGGCGCTTAGCGCCGCCTTTGCCCAGACCCTTACCGCCCTTGCCGCGACCTGACATGTTTTACAAAGAAGAGGAAATAAGCTCAGAGCCGAGAGTCGGTCCTTTATATAGCTGCTTTGCCTTGATCTCCCACCCCCAACAGAATCACAGAACCGAAAGCCCGCCGGCGGGAAAGTGACGTCATAAACCCCTCCCCCAAGACCTGCCCGGAAGGAACCGAAAGCCCGCCGGCGGGAAAGTGACGTCACAAACCCCTCCCTCAAGGCCTGCCCGGAAGGAACCGAAAGCCCGCCGGCGGGAAAGTGACGTCACAAACCCCTCCCCTAAGACCTCCTCCGAAAGAACCGAGAGCCCGCCGGCGGGAAAAGTGATGTCACCGACCCTTCACTGGATCTGTGCCCTAGGTCTGAAAGCCTGCAAGTCATGCCGGAGACCCGACCCTTAAGCCTTGTATTAAGGTTCTTAATATTCTGGTTTCAATCTCAACGTACTGTTTCATATATATATATATATCCCCGGGAACCTTCCTCACAAATTTTGTAAAGATAACAATGTCAGGTACAACAGTCAAATGGCAGATTTTGTAGTCGCTTATACCGGTAGTGGCGTAACTGTTATTTCTACTATCCCCTGGCTTTAGGAACCAAGTGTGGGAAAATTCATGGGCTTGGATCTAGGATTGACAACTGTAGAGCAAACCTGTTCCTTCTGTATTTAGCTTAATGCTACTGAGGAAAACGTAGTTTCACAGCCTTTTTACTTGAAATCGTGTGTGGCTCTGAAAAGAGCCTTTGGATAACGCCTCAGAGCCATACAATTTACGCCCTCTCCCCGCGGATGCGGCGGGCCAGCTGGATGTCCTTGGGCATGATGGTGACACGCTTGGCGTGGATGGCGCACAGGTTGGTGTCCTCAAACAGACCCACAAGGTAGGCTTCGCAGGCTTCCTGCAGGGCCATGACGGCCGAGCTCTGGAAGCGCAGGTCGGTCTTGAAGTCCTGCGCGATCTCGCGCACCAGCCGCTGGAACGGCAGCTTGCGGATCAGCAGCTCCGTCGATTTCTGGTAGCGCCGGATCTCGCGCAGTGCCACGGTGCCGGGCCGGTAGCGGTGGGGCTTCTTCACGCCGCCGGTGGCCGGGGCGCTCTTGCGGGCGGCCTTGGTAGCCAGCTGCTTGCGCGGGGCCTTGCCGCCGGTGGACTTGCGAGCGGTCTGCTTAGTGCGAGCCATGGTAAGAGAGCCGAGAAGCAAGTGAGGACTTGGAACGTGGGAATAGTGCGCGCAGAGCTACTATTTATAGTATACAAAGAATAGTGATTGGCTGAAAATGCCGCATCTGTGACGCTTAAGACTCTGATTGGTTTATGTTCAAGAACTGCAGTAGCTGCTTATCTGGGGCCAAGGTAGTGTGCGGCAGCCCTTTTGTGTGTGTTTGTGTGGGTGTGAGTTTTAATAAAACTGGAATAAAATTTCAATGACTGTCATCTTCTACAACGCTTCTGTCTCCCAGCACATTGTAGCTTGTACCCGGTGCCACTGGAGAATAGAGAACAATCTTGATGTCTCCAGTATTGAAGTGTAGAATGTGACTTTTACATGTAAGGCGGGTAGGGCAGATTTCTACCTTTTGATTGGTTGACTGCCTTTCATAAATAGCCACTAAAACAGCAGATTTAGGATTCTTCATTTGCGTGGAAAGTCTCCATTTTGTTGCAACCCCCATTGTAAACAACAGAAATGTGGGAATAAAAGTACAGAAGTCTGATTCTGGTTATTTTGAGCATTTCTTCATTAAATGGCTGTACTTGTGAGTTCTTGCATTTGGTAATTGAACTCTCAAAATATTTTCATGCATTCTTGGCCACAGACCATTCGATACGTTCGAAAACTTTTTTAATAAAAGCAATGGAAATCGTCACCGTACGTTAGAATTACACTTTTAAACTCTTCTTTTATAAAAACCTGGCCAAGACTTTCCCAGAGCTATAGTGTATTTGCACATCCCGGGATAAGTCATCTCATGGATTTTCTTTTTTTATTAGAGCTACTGGCTCGCAATATAAAATCAAGCTGACACTCCTCAGAACACTAAGTCTCTTTCGTAACTAAAATGTAAAACGTAACGTTACGTAGCTCTCAGTACTGCCAAGAATCAGTACTGAAACCCGCAAAGAAAGCCTACAGGCTGGCTTTCTGGGTTTTGATTGCCTAATTCACAACCACCCTTGACTAGTTGAGCTACTTTTTAATAGGCATCTACCACCTTCTGATGATCAAACAGGAGAGTACAAGTGTCCCTGCTGTGGCTGAAATTCCACCCCAAGCAGTCAGTCAGGGAAGTTTTGAAGCCGCCTCTACGCGCCAAAAAACAAAGTATGATAGGTACACAAAATCGCAAAGGAGTTTGTCTCTGAAATCTTGCAGGCAGCAGGGGCACGAGGGGGCGGGGCTTTCGGGCCAGGGGGCGGGCGTTAGCATGCACCAATCACAGCGCGGCCCTGCTCTATAAATACGCCGCGCAGGGGCCTTGACTTTCTACTTCTTTTCTTCGTCTTGGTCGTAGCTGTTGTTTACTCATCAGCAACCATGTCGGAGACAGCGCCGGTCGCTCAGCCTGCTCCTGCAGCCCCCGAGAAGCCTGCCGCTGCCAAGAAGACTAAAAAGCCAGCGAAAGCTGCCGCTCCTCGGAAGAAGCCTGCGGGCCCTTCCGTGTCTGAGCTCATTGTGCAGGCGGTGTCTTCTTCCAAGGAGCGCAGCGGCGTGTCCCTGGCAGCTCTCAAGAAGTCACTGGCTGCAGCGGGATACGATGTGGAGAAGAACAACGGACGCATCAAGCTGGGGCTGAAAAGCCTGGTGAATAAGGGCACCCTGGTGCAGACCAAGGGCACCGGCGCTGCTGGCTCCTTTAAGCTGAACAAGAAGGCTGAGTCCAAGGCCAGCACCACCAAGGTGTCCGTGAAGGCGAAAGCACCTGGCTCTGCAAAGAAACCGAAGAAGACTGCTGGGGCTGCAGCTAAGAAGACTGTCAAGACTCCCAAGAAGCCAAAGAAGCCTGCAGTTTCCAAGAAGACTTCCAAGAGCCCAAAGAAGCCGAAAGTGGTGAAGGCCAAGAAGGTAGCCAAGAGTCCTGCCAAGGCGAAGGCTGTGAAGCCTAAGGCTGCCAAGGCGAAGGTGACAAAGCCAAAAACCCCAGCTAAGCCCAAGAAGTCAGCGCCCAAGAAAAAGTAAACAGTTGGAGGGAGGCTTCTTCAAAAACCAACCCAACGGCTCTTTTCAGAGCCACCTACATAACCCCCAAAGAGCCTGACACTCGTATTATTGCAACTGGTGCCATTGGGTACAAACTTAAAACGTTAAGTTGCCTTGGCCGTTCTTTACCCAGCAAACTAGTAAAATTTGGGTCCATCTAGCTTTTCCCCGAGGTCGTGAAAATAGCCTTTACCTGGGTGATTTAGAATTGATAACCGTGGGAGATGCTACCCTCTCCAGGTGCTGTGTAATGATCTGGGCGCCTCTCCCAGGTCTGTTGCCAATAGGATGAGAACTAGGTTTTAAGCGGTGCTTCTTACGGGATCTAGCACTGGACAGTGCGGGTCAAGACAAGGTTCAAATGCAATAGGGTTTTTAAAATTTAAGACCACCAAGACTTCTTACAGGAATGCTGCGTGCTTGGAGGTTTGGTTTTGTGAAGTGCTTGGTGCTTCACTGTAAGCTTATTCTGTAAGTTTTTAAAATTACTTGGGGGGGTGTGTGTGTGTGAGGGGTGTGTATCTGGAAGTTGAAGGACAACTTGAAATTGGTTCTCTTCCACTACTTGAGTCCAGATTAGCTCTTTATTGTCAGTGTGGCATATTTTATTTTCATGGGTGATACACAGTATGTATAATGTTCCAAATATTCTATGTAAATACTTTAATGTTCTAATGACTTCTAGGTATCCAATAGAAAATTTATAAGATCTGGTTGTAAGGCATTTTTCTAATTAGTGATTAATGGAGGGAGGGAGGTGGTGCCATCCCCCTGTGGTCCTGGGCTCTATAAGAAAGGAAAGCCAGAAAGCCAGTGAGCAGCACTCCTCCATGGCTGCTGCACCGTTCTTGCTGCATGTCTCTGCCCTGTGTGAGATCCTGTCCAGACTTCTTTCAATGATGAACAGCAATTTGAAGGTGTAAGCAAAATAAACCCTTTCTCCCCAACTTGCATTTTGGTCATGGTGCTTCATTGCAGGAATAGAAGCCCTAATCAGCACAAGAAGGAAGAGGAAAGAAGCTGTGCAAACCAAGCATACAATGACGCTGGAAACAAATATATTGCTGTCACTTTGCCTGCCAAATGTTGTTGCCCTTTCCTGCCATGATACAAAGTCCAGCATTATCTCTGAACTGGGACCTTGACATATTGAGATAATCATGCCAATAATGCTGCATGAGGGATCTGGTGAGATAGCTTAGTTTGTAAAGTGTTTGACATGAAAGGGTGAGGAACCACCAAGTTTCCAGTACTCAGGCACAGAAAGGTCTATGGGCACACTTGTAATCATTTCCTCTTCTTTCCCTGAAGGTAGTGACCTGTGTCCTCCTGCTTCTTCCTTATGAAGAGGGTATAAGCTTGTAGATTTCACTGGGATTTAGCATATTCTCTTTCCTTTCATGTGATACTCTACATATAAGCCAACTTTAAGTAACTGTTCCCTTTAATGTGCCTGATGTCAGCTTATTTCGCAGACTGAGTGATGGAGCCCTCGGAGGGCAGAGGCACAGATCCTTGCATCCCCATGTGTTTCTCTAACAAACTCTCTCAAATGTTCTTAGGCCCAATCAGAAACTTTAGGAAAGTCTATGCTTCCCTACATCAGAAAATATTACAAAATAAGTGTAAAACTAGCTTTTTATAAGCAGGAGTGTGTGTGTGTGTGTGTGTGTGTGTGTAAGCTTTTGCTGCAATTTAATCGATTAAATCATTTGCTGTGAAGAGACCATGGCAAAGGCAACTTGTAGAAGAGTGTTTCTTGGGGGCTTACAGTTTTAAAAGTTATTAGAATTCATGACCATCACGACAGGGAGCACTGCAGCAGGCATGCATGACACTGCAGCAAGTTGAAACCTGTGAGAAAGCCAGTAGATTATTCTGGAGATGTACACAGTTTGGCGGTTTGGAAGAAAATGGTCCACACAGGTTTACAAACTTGAACACTTGGTCCCCAATTGAAGGAACTATTTCAGAAGGATTAGAAGGCGTGGCCTTGTTGGAGGTGTGCCACTGGGGGCGGCCTCTGAGGTTTTGAAAGCTCACCTTTCCTAGTTAATGTGTATTCCCCACCCCCACCCCTGCCTCCCAATTGCAGCCAAGCATACAGGTTTCAACTGTTGCCGCAGTGTCATGCACGCCTGCTGCAGTGCTCCCTGTCGTGATGATCACGAATTCTAATAACTTTTAAAACCGTAAGCCCCCAAGAAACACTCTCTTCTACAAGTTGCCTTTGCCGTGGTCTCTTCACAGCAATAGAAAAGTCACTGAGACAAGGGGGTTAAGTGGCTAGTGATCCGATTTAAGTTGCTGCATAAAGCAGGAGAAGGAGGAAGGAATAGATCAAGTTTAAGGCACAAACCAGTAGTGAGACAAAGCACTTATCTGGAAGAAGTGAAATATAAAAACCACTTCTTTTAGAAATCAGCAAGATCATTGTCAAAGAAATTAAGCCTGACGAGGTAGAGAATACCTGTGATCTAGCGCTCTGTAGACTGAAGTAGCCGTGTTGTAAATGCTAGGCAGAAGTGGAGATGCTCTAAGGGGAGACTGTGCAACTCCTTAGCCTATCAGACTATTGCAATGATGGATACCAAAGAATACAAATCCCCCAGAAGTCCCAAGCTAGGAAAAGGCTGAAGCCCACCGTGCATACCAGAGTCAAAAGCTGCCTTCCAGTAGACTTCATATGGTTCTGAGAATTTACTGGACGACACAGATCAGAGATTAAACCATGGTAGAACCATACCTTGACCGGTATTCTTTAATTTTATGTATTAAACTCTTACCCTCTATTTAAGCCTAAAGGTTATATCAGGAAGGTTGGCAGGAGAGAGCATTTGATAGACACTAATTTGCCTTTCCTTTAAAAGAGTCATTTAACAATGTAGCATGGAATCTGACATGTAGAAAACTTTAATATGCAGTACTTCCTTTACAGTACTGGGCACTGAACTCGGAGCTTACTGCTGAGCTATAGTCCCAGTTTTTATTTTTATTTTTTTATTTTGTGTGTATTAATACATTCCAAAGATAGCAGCAGTAAAATTGTATTTGTGTGGATATTGTATTTTTTGGGATAGGCTTCCCTAAATTGCATAAGTAGTCTGAACTTCTGATCCTGCTGCCTCAGCCTCCATAGCAACAAGAAGTCCTGCACTCCCAAGCCCAACGTTTAAATATCTTAATACAAGCAGGCACAGAGAGACACAGCCTTGGGGATAAGGGCGACTTCGTCCTTTTATTTCACTTCACCTTTTATTTCTTTAAACATCCTGAGGCAGATACAGTCACGTTGACATATCTGTTTTAGCTATATTTTTGGGGTTTTTCTATACCTCTCTTCCCACCCTTATTCCTTCCAACAGCACCAGGTAGGGGAGAAAGAAGGTTAGAGAGGAAAGGAGCCGTTGGTGTCTTTAAACTACTTCCTGCTGAATAGGGGCATCGAGTTCCTAGGGTTCCAATCTCCGTCTAGTCAGTAGCTCCAATTTCTTGTTTCATTTCGCTAGACCATAAGCAGAAACAGGAGCCAGAGCAGGAACCATCAGGAGGAACAGCGCTGTCTTCTTCAGAGCACCCCTCTATTCAGAGCTCTCGCTGGCCTCTGGCATTTATACCCTCCTCGTAGGCCCCAGAGTTAAACTATTTGCAGCTGGCAGAATCAAACCCCTGCCAGAGCATGACCAAGTCAGAAGTCTGCAGCTGTGGATAATCTGGGCAGCTCCATATCCCATAACCCATAATTTGTATCCCATATCCCACACCTGGAATCAAAACAAAAGCATCTTTACATATAAGTTTTTAAAGAAACCAAACGCTTCTACATAGACATATTTAAATGTGGGAGTGTCCAGTCCGCACAGTTCTCTTACATTATTTGAGGGTTGAAATTGGAATTCCACTCAGACTTTCACAAGGACGGTCAGCTAAGCCTACCAAGACAGAAAGGGCGGATCACATTTAGGCTCCGCCCTTCCTCCGCTCGCCTCAATCTCGGGGAACCAATCAGGTCTTGTCTCATTCTATTGCCCAGCCATCATCTCCAATCCCGACCTCGCAGGGTAGAGAGTCAGAGATAGGCTAGCCTCAGGCGCTTGGTGCTCAGTGACCTACCAGATGATTGGACGCTGGGTCTGAGCGGACCAATCAGAAGCGTCGGAAATCAAGCCTTTGGCCTGAGGAGCTAAGTTTACCACCCCTGGCGGGTCTCCAGCCTGGCCGAGTCTGAACGATGCTTCCCTGGAATCATCTCTGCCTGTACTTCTCATAAATAGCCGAAATTCTGTGAAATCTCACATAACAACTATTTCTTTCTTTTTTTTTTAAGAACAAAATATGACAAACTTCTTTTCTAGTTGTTTACACAATATTTAAGTTAACAAAGCAATGGGTTTCTTTATAACACTTCTGGATATTATACTTTTTGTTCTAACGCATCTCCTCTCATCTTTCCTGGTTGGATCTTCTCCTGCCTCCAAATAAGTCCCCCTCTGCCTTCCAGTCAGCTCTCTTTGCCCTCTCATTCCCCCATCTCTACACTTAGAACCTCTCCTTTCCTTACTGATCCCGTTTCTAGTTTAATTACACACACCCCCATCCCCAACACACACAAATTTAAATGTAGTTTTCATATATGAGAAAACATGCACTATTTGTTTCTGGGTTTGTTTTCTTTTTCTTTGGGTTAGCATGATTTCTGGCTCCAAACATGATCCTTTCCTTGTAGAACCTACTGTTTTGAATATTGAGTTGACAGGTATATAGATATATGTGTGTGTGTATTTACACACAATATATATAGTATATATATAGTGTGTGCATGTGTATGTGTGAGTGCGTGTGTGCATGTGTGTGTGTGTTAAATTCCCTTGCAGCTCAATGGACGGCTCCAGAGTTGAAGGTTCTCTGGATAATGGGACTTGGTTCCCTGCTGCTGGTCTAGCTGATGGGAAGACACTGATTCAGGGTGCCTCGCAGGCCCTGGGTCTCTGCCCCAAATCTGGTATTGCTCCCTATAGGAGGTTGACAACAGAGCCTTGGCCACTTCAGAACACAATCAGAAGAGACAGTGACATGGGGCTACTTAGTGAATCTTATTTAGTATGAGAAGGCAGGGGTTCAAACCTTTTCCTGACTGTTTGGGAGTGGCTTTCTTTTAGCTGGGCATGGTGGCGTGCAGCTGTAATCCCGGCATTTGGGGGGTGGAGGTAGAAGGATCAGATGTTTAAGGTCATCCTCAACTACTTGCTTGGTGGGTGGGGGTGTGTAAGAGAGGGGGAGAGGATATCTGCTTTTCAATAACTCAATAATTTAAGGATAAAGTTCATAATGTTATTTAAATCCCTAGTTCTGAACTTCTTAATAGAAACCCAGGATCATGGCTCCATCGCACTTGAGGAAATAGAATAGAGAGAGGGGTTCTCTAGCCCTTTTTTACCCATCTGATCATAATCAGAAATCTGAGGAAATCTGGCTCTACCATAGAAAGGGGGAAGGGTAGTGTTTCTCTTTCATGTTTTATCTTTAATGGACCCAGAATCTGCAGTGCACTAAAGCAGGTAGCAGGGGTACCTCTTAACA
Source organism: Apodemus agrarius (assembly GCA_964023405.1). NCBI lineage: Eukaryota > Metazoa > Chordata > Mammalia > Rodentia > Muridae > Apodemus > Apodemus agrarius. The sequence goes on along the minus strand of OZ030019.1, from coordinate 39,495,163 downwards.
GCAGGGACACTCAGGATGTGGCTAACAGCTTTCAATTAGGGAGTCAAATCACCTGGGTGAACCCCTTAACTTGATTTAAGAATATAAATATTAAACATGTTTACAGTAGGTTTCTTTTTTTTTAAGATTTTATTTATTATTATACGTAAGTGCACTGTAGCTGTCTTCAGACACACCAGAAAAGGGTGTCAGATCTCATTACAAATGGTTGTGAGCCACCATGTGGTTACTGGGATTTGAACTCAGGACCTTCAGAAGAGCAGCCTGTGCTCTTACCTGCTGAGCCATCTCTCCAGCCCCCAGGTTTCTATTGTTAACATTACTAGTAATTAATGATCTTTTTTTTCCTAAACTGGCCTCACTATGTAGCTGTGTCCTGGAACTCACTATGTAGACCAGGCTGGCCTCAAACTCAGAGATCTGCCTGCCTCTGCCTGCAAGAGGGAGTAAAGGCGTGTCTCATTATGGCCAGTTAGTAATGACCTTTTTTGCTGGCTTTGTACCTGTGAAAGATACATGACCCATGCATCTGCTGTATGTAAAATGCATTTGTTGTTCTTAGATGTGTTTATGCATTTTTCTTCTCCTTTCTTGTTTTTGGATTTTAACTTTCTTTGCATTTATTTACTTATTTATTTAATAAATCTTCTTAGATTGAAGTTATTTACTGGAGAGCTTTTTCTTTGTCCCTGTAGGCCCTTACTGGTAAACATTTTCTTCTTATCAGTGGTATCCCTGCATCTTGTAGATTTTTATATATTATTTTCATGTTCATTCATCATAAGGTATTTTCTCATTTTTCTTAGTGATTTTACTACTTAGGGTATTAATTATTCAGGAACATGTAATTTAATTAGCATGTCTGTTTATAGACTTTACATTTTTTTCTCTCCTCTTATTGATTTTCCATTCTACTGTGGCCTGGGAATAATACACAATGAATAATATTGATCCTTTTATAGCTATGGATACTTGCTCTATGGTCATCCAAATGGTCTATTCTGAGGAATGTTCTGGGTGCACTTGATGAAAATAGAGATGGGGCGTGTCTTAGGGTTTCTATTCCTGCACAAACATCATGACCAAGAACCAAGTTGGGGAGGAAAGGGTTTATTCAGCTTTCACTTCCACACAGCTGTTCATTACCAAAGGAAGTCAGGACTGGAACTCAAGCAGGTCAGGAAGCAGGAGCTGATGCAGAGGCCATGGAGGGATGTTACTTACTGGCTTGCTTCCCCTGGCTTGCTCAGCCTGCTCTCTTATAGAACCCAAGAATACCAGCCCAGAGATGGCACCACCCACAAGGGGCCCTCCTTCACTTGATCACTAATTGAGAAAATGCCCCACAGCTGGATCTCATAGAGGCACTTCCCCAAGTGAAGCTCCTTTTCCTATGATAACTCCAGCCTGTGTCAAGTTGACACACCAGACTAGCCAGTACAATTGACCCCTTGTCAACTTGACACACCAACATATCACTATTAAGCCTCAACCCTTACTTTCTTATTCATCCCCAAGATCTCAATAATGTAAAAAGTCCCACAGTCTTTACATATTAAAAGTTCAATCCCTTTAAAATGTTTAAAAATTCAAGTCTCTGAACTGTGGGCTCCACTAAAATACCTTCTTTCAAGAGGGAAAAATATCAGGGCACAGTCACAATCAAAAGCAAAACTCAAACTCCAATGGTTCAATGTCTGGGATCCAACTCACGATCTTCTGGGCTCCTCCAAGGGCTTGAGTCACTTCTCCAGCTCTGCCCTTTGTAGCACACACCTTGTCTTCTAGGCTCCAGCTGCATGTACTCCACTGCTGCTGCTGTCCTTGGTGGTCATCACATAGTACTGGCATCTCCAAGCCTCAACTCTTTTGCATGACCCCTTCAGTCCTGGGCCATCAATTACAACTGAGGGTACACTTTCACCAATGGCCTTCCATGGCCTCTCACTGTACCAGGCCTCAGCTGTTCTTCATGATGCCTTCATGCCTTCAAAAGCAGTACCACCTGGGTGACTCTTACACAGTACCAAGTCCTGCTACAGCACGAGGCACAACCTTGGCTATCTGGAACACACTCTCTGTGCTCTCAGAAAACACATCCCAGAAGATTTCACCTCAGTGATGCTGGTCTCTTCTTACTCACCGCTAATTTCTTAGCTCCAGCTAACCAGCATCAATAGTCCCAGTAACACAAAATTTGTCTTAGTCAGGGTTTCTATTCCTGCACAAACATCATGACCAAGAACCAAGTTGGGGAGGAAAGGGTTTATTCAGCTTTCACTTCCACACAGCTGTTCATTACCAAAGGAAGTCAGGACTGGAACTCAAGCAGGTCAGGAAGCAGGAGCTGATGCAGAGGCCATGGAGGGATGTTACTTACTGGCTTGCTTCCCCTGGCTTGCTCAGCCTGCTCTCTTATAGAACCCAAGAATACCAGCCCAGAGATGGCACCACCCACAAGGGGCCCTCCTTCACTTGATCACTAATTGAGAAAATGCCCCACAGCTGGATCTCATAGAGGCACTTCCCCAAGTGAAGCTCCTTTTCCTATGATAACTCCAGCCTGTGTCAAGTTGACACACCAGACTAGCCAGTACAGGGCATTCCATGGATAGGTCTTCTGGTTCTTAGAGTCCTGTGGTGCCTTCAATTTCATTACCGATCTTCCCTCTACTTGTTAGACCTATTATTGAAAGTGGAGGATTGAAGTCCCTTGCTTCTACTGTCTAGCTTCCCATTATTAACTTCAGTTCTTTCAGGTTTGTTCATGAATGTTTGGCTCTGCTGTTAGTGGCATATATGTGTATCTATATAATGGTATGCTTTCTTGATGAATTGATGTTTTGTTATTACACAATGCTATACATAATCTCTGTGACCGTGCCTTTCTTATGGTTTATTTTGCCTGTTTTTGACAGCTATTCTAGCTCTCAGGGTATTGTGTGTGCTGTCTTCCCCATCCACTAACTCATCCTATTTGTCTTTCCTAGCCTGATCCATGTCACTGGTAGGCAGTATAAAAAAATCACATGGCCTATTTATTCAGTCCTATAACCTTTAAAATGCATTAGCATTTAGAATAGTTGCTGATAAAGTGAGAATTGCATCTTCCAGTTTGCTATGCATATATTCATGTAGATAAATTGCTACATTGGTAAATATATATTGATGTGTTGATCACACACACACACACACACACACACACACACATATATATTCTCTTCTTTTCCTCCATTACTGGTTTACTTTGTGTCCAATAGATATTTTCTTATATATCATTTCAATTTTTAAAGGTTATTGATTTTTAAATGTGTTGTTATTAATATGCACTATTTTACATTACTACTAATTATGTATTACTATTACATGTTTGGACACGTTTCTATGACACATGTGTGGCAGCCAGGAGGCATTAATTCTAGCATTTTCTGCTACTCTTTGCCACTTTAAACTGTGATCTACACGTGATGGTTAATCTTTATTGTCAACTTGACTAGCTTTAGAATCACTATGGAAACCACTGAGAGTGTTTCCCAAGAATTTAACTGAAGGAGACTCACCCTGAGTGTGGGTGGCACTAATCCTTGAGCTGGAGTCTCAAGACTGAACAAAATGAGAAAAATGAGCTGAGCGCCCGTATTTTGTCTCCTGCTATGCACACCGTACTCTCCTCTCAAGTGTGGACGACACCTGCCTTAAACTATGAGCTGAAATAAATCCTTCCCTGAAGTGGCTTCAGTCTGGTATTTTGTCAAAACAATGAGAGTAGTAGCTGATACATCACCCATAACATGCTGTGCAGAGCATACGTCACCACACAGAGCGCACTAACCCCATACCACTTCTCACACGTGTCAGTACCACAGTTTTGCACACTCATCTTTTCAGGTATGTGGTTAGTGCTAGTCTGAAAGTTACCGTTACACTGAACATACGCTAGAAACTGTTACAGACATTTGTGATTCATAGGTAAATATTATTGATAAAATAGAGTCCTGTGGATCTTGTGGATCTTGCATAATAAAAAGTCAATGAAAGGTGCTACTGAATTTAAAGAAAAGGTGGGGGGCGGGTGGGAAGGGTAGGGAATAACAGAAGGTACATTTTTAAACAGTTAGAAGGAGAAGGGAATCTTCCAGAAGGCAAAGGCAAATTTACCAAGGCTATCTGGGGCTGACTCTTCCTCACAGAGTGCACACTCAATCCTGAGTCGGACTTTGAAAGAGCTCCTGCTGACCCTTCTCCATTCCTAGTGTCTGTACTATTAGGTCTCAGAGGACCACATACAGCTTTCCCCGCTGAGTACCTTGCATTCCCTGTTGGAGACGCTCCCCTTGGCCTTTAAGTTAAAGTTTCTATTGCTGTGTGAAGCACCATGATCTAAGCAACTTGGGGAGGAAAGTGTTTACTTGGCTAACTACGTCTACTACATTGTCGTTCAACATTAAAGGAAATCAGGACAGGAAACAGGGCAGGAACCTGGAGGCAGGAACTGACTCAGAGGCCATGAAGACTAGCTGCTTACTGGCTTGCTTTCCCAAGCTTGTTCAGCCTGCTCAGCCCAGGGCTGGCACCGCCCACAATGGGCTGGGCCCTCCCCATCAATCACTAATTAAGAAAATGCCCTACAACTGGGTCTTATGGAGGCATTTTCTCAATTAAGGTTCTCTTCTTTCAAATGCCTCTGTCCTCTGTCCAGCTGACACAGGAGTGTTTCTGGGGTTTACCTTTGGGAGCATCTCTCTGAAATCTTATCTGAAACCATCTCCCTCCTTCTAGGGCCTGTTACTCACATCCACTTGCTTCCTCATGAGACAAGACACAGATATGAGGGTCAGCTGTCACGAGACAGACTCCATTTTGCTTTTGTGTTGCTAGTGTTTTGTAGGGTAGTGGTAATTGGTCTGGGCACTCACAGACTTCAGTCTTTTCCACTGAGATGAACTACACTTGAGTATATTCTCACACATACACCACAAAAGCCATGGGTGTCGGAAGGGGTCATCTTGGAATCCAGGACACAGGGGCTCCTTCTTTCTCATGGCGCCTCGGCTCTGACAGGGTCTCAGGACTTCACAGTGGTGAAGAGTCTACTGTTCGAGGCCGGAAGGGAGGAACCTGTCTCATGTTTGTCTGCAGCCTGAGCCTGGACGGTGGCTGGGATGAACTCCATGTACCCTTTGCAACCTGAGAACCCAGCCCCGAGCACGAGTAACTATCACAATTATTGCCTGGGGGGACTCCAGAGTCCAAGGAACTCCTACTCCATCCTCTGCCCTCAGTCCCCTTTACCAGCTCCTTTGAACCATCGTGCATGCTTATTACTAAGCTAGCAGGAAAGGTATTTGCATACTTTCCCTATTAGCCTGCAGGTACAAATGTGGTCAGGCCTTGTTTGAATATGAATGAATGATTCCCTTCCCTCCTTTCTATAATTCTATCTTACTTAGTGAAATCACTCTTGCTTGGATTTTGGAATAGAGAGGCTGAGTCTGACCCCTCACCTCCAGCCTTCTCTCCATAAAGCACTGAGCACACTGGCATGTAGAGTACCCTAGGGAGAGTGTCCTGACTACCTCAGCAGCAGCGGCTAGTGTTCGCTGGTCCATAGTACTGTGTCTGGTAATTGTGTGTCCTGAAAAAAGTGGTAAGGAGCCAAAGCTGACACCCCAGCAGGACAGGGAAACATAGCTGGCTGGCTTGGAGTTTTATGTCAGTCATCCGCTGTGACAACCTCCCCTTTGCACCACTGCCACCAAAGCAGTTAGGAACCGATAAGCCACCTCAAAATGCCAATGAAACAACGCAGCTTTAGAAACCTTTGGAGTCTCAAGAGGGTTGGAAGTAAAAGCATATCCTGCCCTCTGCACTCTTCTGCCTGGGCCACACGAGTTGTGAACTTTGTCTCTAATTTGTTCCTTGCGTTAAGTACTTTACACTGGGTTCCCTTTGTCCTCCCCCCGCCCCTTTTTTTTAAGATAAAAAGTTTCAAAAGACCAGAGTAACTTCATCAGCTATGGCTTGGCCTCCCACTGTGCTTTCACTCATCAAATGACTCAGCCAGATTCCTACGTGTCTGGAAATGGCAAGTGCTCCGCAGAGCACAAATGGATCCATGATTGTCTTCCTGGAGACGGGGGCCTGTGCACGCTGGAGGAAAGGTTGCTACACGTGTGACTCATGTGTGGGGTGGTGCGCGAAATATGTAAAGAAACAGGCAGCCACGCTAGCGCTGCCTATGTTCTAGTAACGCGGTTTCCCAGTCACCAGGGTCTCCGGGGTCTCCATGGCCCTCATTCGGTGGCCGCACAACTCCGTTCTCTTGAATTCCCAGCCACCGTCTCCCTCTGGTTAGCTGTGCCAAATCCCCATTACCTGGCAAAATCCAAACTCTAGAGGCTTGTAACGGATGTCAGATTTATATAAGTAAATTCTCAAGTCACAAAACACCCACACAAAGAACTTAAAACTGAAGTGATAGAAACAGAAGCTGCACCCCCAGATGGGGCAAATGCACCCTACTTACTATTTACTCATCTAGCTAAGAAGTCCCCGGTACTTATGGGTCCCAGGACTGTGTGGTTCTGGCTCCTCTTCCTCTCCTATAAGTTCCACCATCTTGTCTCCTCATCTCTGTCTCCCTCTCTGTACGCTCTATCTCTCCGCCCGCCATCTTTTTCCACTGCACAACCACAGGCTCTAGCCTTATCTAGTGCCTGCCCCCACCTGCAGATCGACAGCAATCCACAGGGCGGGGCCTCAGGGGAAAGAGTTGTCTCCTGATAACAGAGGCCTCTCCCCTACGGCTCTGGAAAGATTCTGGACGTGGGTAGCTCTCACATTGGCATCTGCTTTTGCTTCTCGAATGACACAAGCAATCTCAGAAAATCCAGAATACAGGTGAGTGGAACTTAGGTCAGGCAAGGCTGCTGGAGCCTTTGAAGTGGTCAGGGGAGCCTCTTTGCCAGGAAGGTGATGCTCCGTGTGAGAAGGCCCGACTATATCCTATGGGGTCAGTACCCTCCCTTCAGAAGAAAGCTTTTGTGGCTCTGTGTCTTTTAAGAGGAAAGCAACCTATTTGGCAAATTCAGTTGAACTTCTGTTTTAATTCTCTCTCTCTCTCTCTCTCTCTCTCTCTCTCTCTCTCTTTCCCTGTGTGTGTGTGTGTGTGTGTGTGTGTATGTGTGTGTGTATGTGTGTGTGTGTGTGTGTGTATGTGTGTGTGTGTGTGTGTGTGTGTGTGTACACAACCACGATGGGTCTCAGAAGCAGCTGCCATCATCGTACAGGAAGCAAACGTGCTGCTCTTAGACAGCCTTCTACTCCCTTTGGTGGTCAGGCATATCAGAACTAGAAGTTCTCCTTGAAGTCTGGCCTCCTTCCCACTTTCTCTATAGCCTAGGGTCTGACATGACACTCCCTGAGTTCACATCACCTGAACTTCTGGAAACAGGTTCCGGCCTTGAGAAGAGACATGAATCTCCTGGTTTGTAAGGAATGTTGTTCCCCTCTCCCCTCTTCAACCCCCTTTCCAGTTCTCTTGGCACCAGGATAAACCAATCCTTGGCCAGGCATGGTGGTACAAAGTTGTTTAAGGCCAGAAGGCAAAGACAAATAGATTAACACTTGTGCCAAATCAGATTGATAGGCATAGAGAGTTTTTGGTATGGCTTGGCTTTTGTTGTTTGTTTTACAGTCAGGGCTATGTAGGTAAGCCATGTCTCAAACAGCAGACAAGAAATCCCACCAATAGATCAAATTTGATTGCCTCAGGTATATTTGCCATCCTCCTGTTTGTGTCTCTACTGATCTTTTATTGTCAAGGTATCTTGTATTCTTTAGGGGTAGAGGTTTAAGAAAGATTATAGCCTGACTGGAACCTTCCACCAACCACCTGAGAGTTCCAAACAGTCATAAAGTTAGCAATCGATTTTTGTCAGATATTAAGACAGTGATGCCTGCTTCCTTCCTGGTCCCATTTGATTGGAGCACTCTAAGGCAAAGCCTGTCTTTACAACTATCATGTTTTCTTGTAGACAAAAGACAAATGAGAGTTGTGTCTTGATCCATTCAGCCAGCCTATATCTTTTCTTTAGAGAATTGAAGCCATTAATATTTAAAGTTATCAAAATGTATGTATTGATTGCAGTCATTGTGCTGATTTTGGTATTGTCTTTTTAGTGATACTTTGGGTTTGAGTAATTATAACTTTGTACTTCATACAGTCTCTTGGCTGTGCTCACTCCTTCCTCTATTCAGCCTCAAATATTACTTCCTATATTTTCTATAGGTTTAATGTATTGGCTAGATACATTTTAAGCTGTTTATATCATGGAAGGTCCCCCCCCTTCAACTATGGCAGATTTGTTGTGTATATTAATCTAGGTTGGCTGGTATGGTCTTTTACAACGTGGAACACACTGCTCCAGGCTTTTTCAGAGTTTTCACTGGAAAATCGTCTGTTCTTTTGATTGTTTTTTAATATGTGACTTGTATCATTGTTGTAGCTTTCAATACATCTTTTTTATTTTAACTATAGAACACTGTGTGGATTTTCTTTTCTGATCTTGTCTCTTTGGGATTCTGTGTGCTTCTTGCGTCTGACTATGTCTTTCCTTAGTTTGGGAAACTTTTCTTCTATGATCATACTGAAGATGCATCTGGTCTATGCCATCTACTGTGGATTCTTCTCCCTCATTTATTCCTATAATTAGAAGGTTTGGTCACTTCTTGGTGGCCTATATTTCCTGTATGTTCCTTATCTGTGTTTTTATTTTTAGATGCTTAGGTTGTTGTTTTGATCCTCTGCCTTCATCTTCATCTTCTTCTTCCTCATCTCAGTGTTTTAAAGCTCCTTGAATTCTTTGATAAGGTTTATGATTGCTCTTTAAAATTCTACATCCTAAGTTTCATCTAGGACAATTTTGTTGGCAAACATTCGTAGTGAGTTTCTTGAGAGGTGGGGAGGGGAGATACACCTTTGATCTTTCATATTGTTTGAATTTTTGTGATGGTATCTGGATATGGACTTCTTTCATTAGTTCTATGTCTGATATGAACAGAGGAGGTTGCAGTTGATGTGGGTCAGGTTAGGCCTAGTGGTTGGTTGTTGCTTAGGTAAAATGAAGTCAAATGGACATATGGGACCAGGCTGGTATACAAGATATGTCTCCTGGTCCAAGCCTGAAGTCTGGGGATAGATCTGGGTCCAAGCAAACCTATTAGGCTAGGTTATGGAGAAAGATGTATAAGATCTGGCAGGAAAGAGAGGTTGGATGTGGTGTGGGAAGAGCCAGTGGGTCAAGGGCAGACAGGTCATGGCGGAAGCTCAGAAGTTGGTTGTGACATGGCTAGGAGTGACCAGAAAAGGCTAGAGCACTGGATATGGGAGCTGGGTTAGATCTACAAGGTTTCTGAAGGTACATAGAAGGGAGTATCAGGCAGACTTGCCCATCTAGACCCCAGAGAAGATATGGCTAGAAAGAGGGGTTGAATGCCTCAACAGTTATAAGTAATGGCAGCTATGCTACTAGTCCTGAGCTCATGGGAATGGGAAAGTTTTCACACTCTCTAGCTGTGTTCAACTTCTGAAAGGAAGCTGTCTTGCCTCTGCCATTCTCAGCACTTGGCACAAGAGAACATTGGACAAAAATGGACAGTTCTGTATCTGGGCAGTCATGTAGTCACCAGTTGCATGTGGCAATTAGGAAAATGGAATGTGAGCCATAAAAGTGAGAAACTGTACTTAAAAATGATTAAACTTTTATTAGGTTGAATGTAAATGGCCACATGGGCTATTGTGTAAGTACAATGAAATATTGATGCATCTTCTCAATTCTAGTTTGTTTCTCTTTTCTAGAGACTACGAACCTCTAAAACCAGTAGCTGTCAATTGATTGTGTTTAAATTTAGGTGAGGTGTACTTCTACCACTGTGGAAAACATTTCTCTACTTCTGATTGCTACATTTGGAAACTTCTCAGGAAAAGCCATGGGCTCAGATTTCAGCACCATGAAGATAAGAAAGGTCACTTCTTGCTCCATCTGCAAGGCCATGATGTCTCAGCCAGTGAGCATCAACTGTGGACACAGCTACTGCAAATCCTGCATACAGAGCTATTATCGAAATGTCAGCCCAAAGACAGGATGGAAGATGTTGGGCTGCCCTTTGTGTAGTAGTCCATTTAGTTTAGAGAACCTCAGGCCCAACAAGGAGCTAGAAACCATAATTGATATGATCAAGGGGATGGAAGAGCAGGATCATGACATGGTGTGTGAGGAGCATGAAGAGAAACTCAATCGCTTTTGTGAAGATGACGGTCAGCTCCTCTGCTGGCGCTGTTATTGGGAGGATCGGCACAAAGGTCATACCTTGGTTGGTGTGAAACATGTGTACCAGAACTACAAGGTGAGAATTATGGTGTGAGGTGGGGGTGGGAGGGCCTCTACAAGTGTCCAGTCTAATGATCTCTGTAAGTATGAGAACGGCTGTGTAATAAGGACCCATGTTCAAACCCCAACACCCACATAAAAAGCATGGCTATGCCTCGTCTGAAACCATAGTGTTGGAAGGAACAAAGACAAAAGGATCAATGGGGACTTGATGGCCACCAGCTTAGCTCCAAGTTCAGTGTGAGAGACCATGCCTCAAAAGGATAAAGCTGAGAGACAGAACGGGACAACCACTGTCTTCTTTCGGCCTCTGCGTGTATGCATAAACGTGGGCATTACCACACATCTGCATGCATACAACTATATATCTCCTTCTTGTACATTCTCTCTTTCATATGCACACATGCACACACACACACACACACACACACACACACCACCACCACCACCACCACACCACCATCATCACCACCACCTCCCAAGATTGTAGAAGGAGAGACTCCACACGCAGTCATACCATAGGAGCTTCCTCATCATTGTTGCCAAGGTAAGCAGCACCGTCAAGGTAAGGGAGGTAATGACACAGGAAACAATGCTGAGCCCAGACTCTTCCCATCATTTCTGATTCTTCATCCTAGACCAAGTGGTACATACTATGTTCATTTAGAAAGTTTATTTGGAAAGGAAAGGGCCAGAGGCGCTGAGAAGATCTGGTACTGTAAATTAAAAACATCAAGGGGAAATTTCAAATTATCTTCATAAGAAAGAGTGTGAGAGAGCAGGTTCAAAGAAGATTCCAGAAGAATCAAAGATCTGAAAGCCAATGCTTGTGGTGAGTTATGCAGTGGGAGGTTTGCCATGATGCGTGAGTTCTCCCTTGAGAACACGGGGCCTTCTGCTCTGACACAGTGAGAGACATGGTCAGTCTTGCTGTTTTTGGATGGTTGTGTTTTGTGTTAATGTGATGTGGTTTTTAAGACGGGGTCTCTCTACATAGCCCTGGCTAGCCTTGAACTCACAGAGAGCTGCCTGCCTCTGCCCCCAAGAGCTGGGATCCAAGGCATGCACCACCACACTTGGCTGCTGCCTTGAGTCTTGTCTCTTCTTCCGGCTAGCAGGAGAACTTACTAACTGGGCTCCTCATGCTCTATTCCATGAAGCAGACATGGTCTCATATAAAGGCCTCAAGTCTTCCGTAAGAATGGGTGGGTCAGTGCCAACTGCCACTCAGCAGTACACTCGGCTCTCCTTCCGCCACCCTCCAACAGCCGCAGTGCAGAAATTCCTATCTGAGAGAGAGAGAGAGAGAGAGAGAGAGAGAGAGAGAGAGAGTCAGTCGGACTGCTAGGGTGAAGCATTAGCCCTGGTGCTCAGCAGATGGATAACTGCGCTAACATGCTTAAAGGTTTCCCATCCTGTTATCCCTCTCTGTACACAGACACGATAGCACCTGTTTGCTGGGAGTTGTGTTTGCTTTATGGATATTAAAGCATGTAAAGTTTAGAACAGTATGTGACACACAGAAATGACAATATTCTGTTTTTCTAGTGCAGTCACAGACTCTTTTGGAGGATCTCTTGGAAAGTAATGCATACACACCCGGGGAGTTAGAGGACAGAAGTCTTTTTTTTTTTTTTTCTTTCTTCATTTCAGGCAATTTCTGGTAGCCTCAAATTGTTTTAAGTGAAAAAATAAGAAACCATGTTAAGAATTAACATGGCAGGTTGGGGGAGTAGCTTGACAAGGACGCTAATTCCTTTATGTTGGTTTCTTATCTGACAGGTCTTTTTATGAATAGCAAATCTTTTTTTGGTTTTTCGAGACAGGGTTTCTCTGTGTAGTTCCGGCTGTCCTGGAACTCACTCTGTAGACCAGGCTGGCCTCGAACTCAGAAATCTACCTGCCTCTGCCTCCCAAGTGCTGGGATTAAAGGCGTGCGCCACCACAGCCCAGCTTTATGTTGGTTTCTTGATGCCATTGTCAAGACCCCTCTTCTCTCTGAGCTCTAATAACTTCAATTAGTATCCTGGCCTTTCCTTTGTAACTTACCAGAATACATACTGTGTTGGTTTGAATACACGTGGCACTATTAGAAGGTTTGGTTGGCCTTATTGGAGGGAGTGTGCCATTGTGGGTGTGGGTTTTAAGACCCTCATCCTAGCTGCCTGGAAGCCAGTCTTCTATTTGCCTTGGTACAAGATGTTGAGCTCTCTCAGCTCCTCCATCACCATGCCTGCCTGGATGCTGTCTTTCTCCCACCTTGATGATAATGGACTGGACCTGTAAGCCAGCCCCAATTAATGTTGCCCTCTATAAGAGTTGCCCTGGTCATGGTATCACTTCACAGCAATAGAAACCCAACTAAGACACATACAGAGTTCCAGGTATGTCAAACATCTCAGTTTTGGCTATGTTTCCTTCAGCACACTATTTATAAACTCTCCCTGCAAATGGCTGTGCCAGTCTATAACAACTTTCCCCAAGTGACATGGTTTGGCAAATGACACTGGAGTTCCAATTTTACTCCTGAGACTCCCAATTATGCCTCTGAGTTGAGTTATTTCTAAGACCCCTTTCTAAGCCTCATTTTCTACAGCACAGCAAAGATATTAAGCATCATACCAACTGCCCAGGATTGCTAAGGCAATCAGTAACTTACCACATACAAAGCCCCCAGCATGCACTCTGAGAGATGTACGAAGAGCTCTATAGCTATTCATTGTGATTTTTACCGCATTTCGGGGTGCTGAGATTCATATTAAGTGCCTAATGGAGAATCAAACTGAGGGTGAGGGGTGCAGCTCAGTAGGTTGTGTGCTTGCTTAACTTGCAAAACTCCCTGAGTTCAGTGTTTGCCAATACTGCATAAAGCAGGGCACAGTAGCGTGTGTCTGTTTCCTGTGACTCAGAAGGTGAAAGCAGGAAGATCGAGGTCACCCTTGACTACATAGTGAGGTCAAAATCCCCTTGGGCCACGTCAGACCCTGTTTCAAAATGAAAACAAGTTTGATAAGAATTGATTTTACTCACTCAAATTTTTCCTTCAGGAAAAACTGCATAACACCATAACAAAATTGCGTGAGCTCCAAGAGAATCTCGAAGTTCAGATACATTTCATAACAAGCCAAATAAATGCCTGGAAGGTAAGAGTCTGAGAACATTGGTGTCGAGTGATTTTCTCTAGTGAGTCTAGGCATAGAGGAAGACTGGGACAAATACAGGGATGGCTGTCTCCTGCCAATACATGAGGACCCTAATGAGGAGAGCGCCGCTTTCATGTCCTAGATGTCTGCATGTGTGAAGCTTTGTCACCCACTTCTTCCATCTGCCAATAATGATTGGCTGGGATTTCTGATGCTTTCATCAAAGGCTAAACTTGGCTTCTCAGTTTTATTGGACCTAGACTCATCTTTATGAAGTCAACTTGTAACCACTGTACTGGGGTATAGTGCACCAACATCCGTCTTTTTGTCTCATGCTTATTTTACATACTAGGATGTATGTAAACCTCCATCTTTGCTTTGTGGCCCAGACTTTCATTCTTCCTTTAAACGTTTTATATTTATACAATGGAATACTACTCAGCAATTAAAAATAATGAATTCATGCAATTTGTAGGTAAATGGTTAGATCTGGAAAATATCATCCTAAGTGAGTTAACCCAGTCACAAAAGAATACACATGAATTGCAATCACTGATAAGTGGATATTAATGAGCCCAGAAGCCCTAAATACTCAAGGCACAATTAACAAGTCAAATGATTCCCAAGAAGAAGAAAGGAGAGGACCCTGGGCCTGAAAAGATTGGATCCAATTTTATAGACCCAGAACAAAGAAATAGTGGGGGGGGATGATTGGGGAATAGTTGAGGGGAGAGGAATTATGGGACGTATGGTGGTGGGGGGACTGGGAAAGGGGAAAGGCTTTGGAATGTAAACATAGAATATAGAAAATAAAAATTTAAATAAAATAAAAAAATTTAAATATCTATGTATATGGGTTTGTGACCTGAGTACAGGTACCCAAGTTTGCCAGAAGAGAGGATCAGATCTGGAGCTAACCCGACAGGTCCTCTGTAAGAGCAGTATTTACTCTTAACCATTGTGCCATCTTTCCAGTCCTAAGACTTTCACCTGTAATACTGTGTGCTGCTTATTTACTCTGTGACACATTTTGTTTCACATATTGGATGCATTAGTCTGGTACTCTGATGTCACCACTCTAAAGGTAGTGGAACGCGGGAGAATGGAGCCTAGAGGTGAGGTGGACTTTATTTAGGGCATCGGACAATTTCTATTCTGAGGGTTAACCAAGGACTTAGGAGCAGAGTTCACATGCATTCCAGTTGTATACAATCACAAGGACAAGGTGTGCCTGGAAACACTATTTGAATTAACAATAGTAAGATAATGGATAATCTGGAGTAAACCCACACCTGTTTACTACACTTGGGAGGGGCATGAAACTACAGTCCCAGAACCACCCTGTACTTTGCAGGGCTGAGGTCACCAGACTTGTCCAATTTTCTTGGAGTTTTCTCACAAGCACACAGAATTGTTATAACACAGCTTCAGACATGGGTCATGTTCCAACCCTTAGACACCAACATTCTGACCTTGCTGTGTTTGTGTGAATCCAGCTCGTAGCCTCACCAGGTAAGAAACCTACCTTTGAGAGAATCCATCAAGCAGGATCACCCCCAGGCTGAGTATAATGAGGGCAGTAAAGAAACCTGTGTGATTTCTAAAGCTCATGCTTCGTGCTATAAAACATGCACGCTGCAGCTGCAGTATCTCATAGGGCTTCAGCCTATTTCCACGGCTTCTTGAAGAGGCTGCCCATATATCTGAAGTACAGTCTTTCTAGAACTATCTGATTATCCATTACATTAAAAAAAAAAAAAAGGAAAGGCACAACTTTGCTCCTAGACACCTGGGAGAGTCCAGCGTGAGCATGACACTGAGCCAGGCCATGTGAGAAAATGGGGAAGGGGAGAATCAGGAAAGTAAAGGGTCAACAAAAAGAGCCAGATAATCAAAATGGCTGGATTATATAGAAGGCAGCCCTAGCCTGGAGAAGTTTAGAGTAGGGAGTGGATATACCAACCATACCCTGTAACTGGTAGGGACCAAGGGATCCTGGGAGATCCTTGCAGCAAAGTCTGCCTTGATATATTAAATAAGCACCTCAGCCACTCATCCTGGGCTTGAGAGCAATCATGAAACAGTCATTCCTTTCTTCTGCTTCCTTTGCATATGGATGTTTAACTAGAGCTTCCAGAACATGTAAAAAAAAAAGTGTTTCCTTTTATAACTGATAAAGTATTTGAACAATGCCCTCCTTCTATAATTCAAGTTTCCCATGTTCCTTTTCTACCTTTCTCCCATATCTTAGTTGAACCAGGAGTTAAATAAAATAAGTTAGGAACACTCTCTCTCCCCACACCTCTGAGTGCCAGGTAAGAACCTGAGGCCCTCGTCCAGCTTGGGTGGCTCATATGAGCTCACATCAGTGTAGTTGACCCTGCTTTGGGGCTTACAGGGTGGGACAGGTATTACACATATAGCATAAAACTTGTTTTCAGGCATTGGTAACCACAACTAACTAGAAATGAGGACACTAAGGACATTGTTGCTGTGATGTCACCATCACCATGTTCACCTTCAGAACAGTTTCCTACTCTTCAAACAGAAACAGGAACTGCCCATTCCTTGTCTCCCAGGCCTAGTAATCACTGTGATCCCTGTGTCTCTGAAATGCACCTCAGCTGGTGCTTTGTGTAAGCAGAAGTATTAGTTCCCAAGTTTTGACTTTATTTCAATTAGCAGGATGTCATCAAGCTTCCTCCTTGTATTTTGTTTATCTGTTTGTCAATTCAAGGTCAGGCATGTTCCCATGCTTTGAGCATTTTGCTGCTGTTGTTGTTGACTCCAGGATGCCATAGAGGATCGTAGGCAAACAATCAAGTCGGACTTCAAGACTCTCCAGGGTTTTCTACAGGAAGAAGAGAAGTTTTATCTTTGGAGGCTGGAGAACGAGGAAAAACAGATGCTGATGGGGCTGAAGGGCAGCGAGGCCGATCTACAGCAGACGTATGAGAGAGTGGAATGCCAAATTCAGGAACTGGAGGCCAAATGTCAGGGCTCAGCCCAGAAACTGCTGCAGGTGAGGCTGAGTGCTGGCGTCGGGAAAGAAGGCAGGTGATTCTGATAGCAGGGCGGGGCTGGGCTGGTAAGGAGGCATGGAGACTGGTGAGGCCTGTCTCCGCTCAGAATGGCGGTAGTATTGGTATGGAAAATTTGGGTTCATGTTCGAGTACTATCAGGATGACATCTACTAACCTCCAGGATCCTTTAGGTTAATTAGAAAACATAACTTTCTCTGGGTGAACATGGAATTACAAAAGGGGGCGTGATGGCTGCTGTCATGCTCACATTAGCTCACTCCCCGAGGTATCTGACTTATTCTTAAAATATGCTTTCAAGTGACAGATGGTGACAGTGTAGACATGTAAGAGAATAATAACTACTCAGTGATTTGCTTATAGGGGCCCTAATCCAGAACTAACTTACAGCTGCATGTCTGATGTATCCATCCCATCGAGATAAATAGCTGGAGCCCCGACTTCTTCCTCTGCTGGTGCTGCTGGTTACAGCTTAAGGTTGAGCACGTGGCGTATATGCTTTACCTCTCTGTGGTACCTGCTTAGCCCAGTCTTGGGAGTTGTGTGTAGATTTACCACTACGGATTTGTGTTACAGGTTATCTCTAACAAGGATTCTCCGCAAAGGAACTTTAATCACTGGAAGCAGTCCTTGCCAGAGAAAGGAAGAATGATTCCAGCTCTTGGTTTGTAGGCAGCCCACATTGTAGGGTTCACAGATCCACAAAGGTCTCAACAATGGAGGAACAGGCTCCCCCTTTATGGCAGACTGGGGTGTAAAACATTCCTTAGTGTCTATTGCATGGAAGGATAGATGATTCTTATTTCTTCTTTGAGAGGAGTATATTCAGAGTAGTTGTACGTGGAAAACTCCACGAGCTCCTGATATAAACATAATCACCTTTTGGGTTTTATTTTTCTCCATAGGACGTGAAAAACACTTTGAGCAGGTAAGTTCTGCATGAACACCCAAAAGAAGGACTAAGGGTCTATATAGAGAGCTGACTGGGATGCAACATTGAGAAAAGCCCTACCTTCTGCTTCTCCTAGGTGTGAGGCGGTGAAGCTAACCCCACTGAAGGCTGATCCCCTGGAGGTTCATACTGAATGTAATGTGTCTGAGCTTTACTTTGATGTGAAGACAATATTAAGACGTCATCAAGGTAGGGGTGTGACCTCAGGGATCCCTACATGCTGTAAACAGCTGGAAGAATCTTAAGCAGGAGTCAGGCTCATCTCCAGCTGCAACACTTATTCACTTACTACTTTTTTACAGTTATCTGTTAGTATCAGTACAAATGTTTAGACTGCAGTTATGGATTATGCCAGTTTAGTAAAGCAGTGGTTGTGTGTTCTTCTCCAAGATTCATGATGTCACTGGCATTAAGTAGTTGGCTAGATTTCCACTACCAGGAATAGTTTCCCTGTTGAGAGGATCTTAAGGCCAATTAGAGAACTGTTGGTTGCCACCAAAGTATGTGTGCCACTACTACACACATATAGTTATCACGCTTTATTGGTTGGTGTTTTGGTTCACAGGGGTCATAGCTGGGTAGTTATTAGAGAGAAGGCAGACCAGATGACCCTGAGCCCTGTGTCTGAAGTAATGGTGTCCTCAGCAATGGGGACTTCTTTCCCATATCTTGGGGACAACAAAAAACAATAAGCTGTGTGTCTTGGAAATCTCTTGGCCAACCCTGAGCAACAACTCAGAAGACTTCTCTTGTCTGGTATTAGTGTTTTTGCTAGATCGCCTATGATTCTTGGAGGAACCATTGTCAGTCCCAATGAAGAAAGTTCACTTAAACTATGTGTGTATACATATATACAGAATTATTTGTATTATAGATCTCTTTTAAATATAAAGATAGTTGATATCATAGTTCCTTATGACTTGTTCAGACTTCCTTACTGTTATTTTACTATCGTTCTATATTTATATCCCTCATCCCTGCCCAAAGAGCCCCCTTTCCCATTTCTCCAAGCAGATCGCTCACTCACTATTATCCATTTCCCTCTCTATTGCTCCCTAATGCCCCATCCCAGAAAAGTAAATGGTTTTACTTTTCCTGGTTTCTGCGGTTACTCCAGGATATACACTCACATCTGAAGATCTGGTAGTTCACTGATTTTTTGTGACTCTTTTACCCTCTTGCTTTCTAGTATTTAGCATGCTTGGCATACTATGCACACAGCTCTCTTTACAGACCCTTCTAAGTCCTGCTTCCATTATGGGCCATATCTCTTCTGGCAATATCAGTCTCTTAGTTTCTCCATATGAGGGGGAAAAAAGGTCCACTCTGAATGTGGGCAGCATCATGACATAGATTGGAGATTAGAAACAAGGAACAAAGAAAAAGGAGAAAGGGAACCCCGGTACAGGCCTTCTTTCCTCTGCTCCCTGGTCAGAGCAAGGGACCAAACTATTCCTGTAAACATGCCTTTCCACCCGGATGGACTGCATTCCTCTGAACTCTGGAGCTAGACAAAAACTCCCCCACCTCCATTTAAGTTGCTTTTTGTCAGGTATTTGGTCACAAGTGTTTACTGTACAGTTACAGTAAGTGACTGATATTCAGTGTTCTGATTCATAGAGCAGTGTTAGCAAGGCAGGTGTCTTAGTTACTTTGTCTATTGCTTAAATAAAACACCATGACCAGGGCAAACTTATGAAAGAAGACATTTAATTTAGGGCTTATGGTTTCATGGGTTTTATGGTTCATGATGGCAGAGCAAAGGCATGGTGGCAGGAAGAGCTGAGAGCTTGTATCTTTCTGATCTGCAAGTAGCAGGTAGAGAGGGGGAATGGGAATGGCTGAAATCTTTTGAAACTTCAACGTCTGTCACAGTGGCATAGCTTCTCCAAAAAGACCACTCCTCCTAATCCTTCCCAAAGAGTTCCACTAATTGGGGGCAAACCATTCAAATATATAAGTAAATGGGGGCCACGCTCACTCAAAGTGCCACAGTAGTTGAGCATCATGTTGTATACTGGAAATAATTTTAGGGACTTTTCTCACTTATGTTATATTTAAGACAAAAATCAAGTGCTACTGATCCCAATGAATAAGCTTCATGCTCTGTTCTGTTACTTGGTGCTTGGTAAAGCCTATAGCTTCTGGCCCATGATTACTAATCAAAAACCTCTAGTCAATAACAGTTTGGGGAAATTGTTTTATCTCTCTTTTCCATTGGTGATGGTTTTGTTTGTGCTTTCTATTTATTTGCGGGTTTTTTTTTTTGTTTTTTTTTTTTTTTTTTTTTTTTTTTTTTTTGAGATAGTGTTTGTGTAAAATGTACTTATAAGCAAAGAGGGGAAGGGCTCCTTTATGCTCCATGATCAATGCCAACAGTCCTAAAAGTTCTAAATCAGGATGGCTTGGGGCAGAACATGGACCAGAGTAATTATAAACAGTTGTGATCCTTGGCATTTCTGAATGACCCATGACACTGATGATAGAGATGAGGATATTGACGGTATTATTGCCACTGTTTACTAGTTAGATACCGTATCCCAGAGAAACAGAAACTCATTTAACTCTCCTCGTGGCTTACAATAAGCACGGTTCTTTTCTTTTTATAAGTACTTTATACACACTTGGCATAGACTTACATGTTCAAATCATACCCAGATCTGATCAGAATTTTGTCCTTGTAAAGTATTATGTTTGTAACTCTTCGAAGACTGGTTATGGTTGTTTTACAGTCAGTGTGACCCTGGACCCCAGGGTCCATCTTGACCTACCTCTGTCTAAAGGTGGAAGACTAGTGACTTACAAAAGATGCCACAGGGATCTTCGGGCTTCTGCCACGAGGTTTTATGGTTTGCCCTGTGTCCTGGGCTGTGAGGGCTTTACTTCAGGAAGATATTACTTTGAAGTCTCTGTTGAGAATGCAACCAGTTGGGATGTGGGAGTCTGGTTAGAGAATGTGCAGAGGGGCTTTAACATGAAGAAGGAGCCTGAATTTGGATTCTGGACCATCAAGATGTCGGAAGAGGATGGCCTTAAGCTCTCATGGCTGCCCCTACTCCTCCCCTTCATCTGAGTGAAACGCCTCAGATTGTGGGAGTTTTTCTGGACTATGAGGCTGGAGTTGTATCTTTTTACAGTGTAACTACCGGTTCTCACATCTTCACCTTCCCTAAGGCTTCTTTCTCAGATACTCTGAGGCCCTTTCTCCAGGTTTATCAATATTCTACTTTGTTCCTGCCTGTCATAAATAATCAAGGAAAGAAGAAGTAAAGTCCCTATGCCTTAAGTAGCATCATAGAAAATCCATAAATCTCACAAGGCAGAAGCTTTATCTTCATCGCTATCCAAATGCTTTTAATGAACTTTCAATAAATATGCATTGGATTAATAACCCTTTCAAATGTGTTGAATATTGAATGATTCAAGACATATTGCACAGTCCCTGTGTTCAGACGAAGAATTTGAAGGTAATAATTGTTTTCTGTTTACAGTGGGCACAGCTGTGAAGGACTTTTTTCTAAATTAAATCATTAAAAGTTGAAAGACTCACTTTTAATTTGGGCCACATCTCCTGCTCGGAGCCTTTATATATAAAGGATGTGGTAGAAGTTTCTCTCTCTCTCTCTCTCTCTCTCTCTCTCTCCTGCTTGCCTCAGGTCTCTCTGGCATGTCCATCCCTTCACTGACAGTTGAACTACTTCTTCTGGATTTCAATGTATATTGAAGACCAACTGAGATATTCAGATTCATGTACTGAACAATACTGGGTTTTTGGACTTTCTCTTGTTTGATGACCATGATGGGACTAGCTGGGCCACAGCCTATAAGCTACACTAATAAATAAATCATACGTGTGTGTATGTGTATACACATTACACATACATCATACATATAAACATACATACATACATACATACATACATACATAGTGGTTGTTAATATCCATACTTTATTCCTAGTCTGGAAAAGAGGCGATTGAAAAAAAATTATACCATTTTCTTCTACAATTAAAAATATACTTTAGATGAATTTTTTAAAATATATTTTTATTTTCCTAGAAAATTCAATAACTATGTTTCTCAATTTTTATTCCATCTTTCTTTCATAGTTTACATCCTCTACACCAGAGGCCCCTAAGGGAAAGTGCTTTGTGTGGTTTCACCACGCTGTGAGCTAACATGCTGACCAGTAGATGGCAGTCTTGTATTTTTTGGTGGCTGTGGTAACAGAGCTTTGGCTTTAATAAAATGTAAATACTTCTTGGACCAAGATCAAATAAAGGTAAAAGTCATCTTGTTCTTACAAAAGATTTTAAACAATTTAAGCCAACAATGTTTGTGGTGTTTTTCTTTGTTGTTGGTTTTTGGTTTTGTTCGAGATAGGGCCTCACTGTGTAACTCTAGCTGGCCTGGTTCTAGCTTTGTAGACCAAGCTGGCTGTGTGAACTCACAGAGCTCCACTGGCCTGACTCCGCCCCCAGAGTGCTGGGATTAAAGATATGCACCAACACACTTGACAATCATATTAATTTTCATTCAGAACAACAAAATTCTCTCTCTCCTCTCTCTCTCTCTCTGTCTCTCTGTCTCTCTGTCTCTCTCTGTGTGTCTCTGTCTCTTTCTCTTCTATTACGTAAGATCTGATTCCATATCCTAGGCTTTCCTGGAGTCCACTATGTAGCCCAGGCTGTCTGCAAATTTATGGAAGTCCTCCTGCCTCAGTGTCCCAATCCAGCCAGATATTTAAAGTGTTTATCAGTGAGAAATGGTCAAGGAGAATATGTGCTACTGGTCTACAGTCCTGCTAACTAATACCTTCCCTATATCTGTCTTACTTGCTTTCCCGGTCCAAGCCTAAGGGCCATGGACATTGGACCATAACCCTGTATCTACAATGAATGCAAGTGTTAGGATGGGGTAGAGGAACAGGGAGTGTCCAGAGACAGTCCTTTTGGCAGCACCCATGGAGTTCATTTTTTTGACCTGGGTGTGGTGAATCTGTGGTGCAAACCAGCTGTATCCACAGCCATAGGTGTGGAGAGAATCTACATATAGAGTCCTTTTTAACTTGGTTTCAGTGCCCCTTTGGCTACCTGCTTGACCCAGACAACACTATTGGACAAGGGGAAACTGGTGGTGGAATCGGAGGTCACCTAAGTATCTCAGAGGGTCCAATTAATAGACTGTATGGAGGACTGGAGTGCCCATTGTGACTTGAGACAGGGATGGTTAGAGAGTTCTACCAACTGCTGGTCTCTGAGCCTGGGAAGCGTGAGGGAAGTCTTCCAAACATAATCTTATAGGGGATAAACCCCTTCCTATATGGGGTGTAGTTGGCCGAAGCAAAATAAATAAATAAATAAATAAACAAATAAATAAATAAATTTTTAAAAAAGAAAGAAAAAAGGGGGAGAGGCATACCTACATACCAATCATCCTTTGCTGGACTCAGAGTTTTTTGTTTTGTTCTTTTTACTTGGACAAAATTCTGAAGTCTGTATGTACAATGAAGTTTTTTATTTATGTCTAAAGCTTTAGCTTGTAATTGAGAGATTTTGACTGTGAAAGCCAGGCCATGGGCTGGAGAGATTGCTCAGTGGGTAAGAGCACTGACTGCTCTTTTGAAGATCCTGAGTTCAAATCCCAGCAATCACATGGTGGCTCACAACCATCCATAATGAGATCTGACGCCTTCTTCTGGTATCTGAAGACAGACACAGTGTACTTAGATATAATAAATAAATACATTTTTAAAAAAAGAAAAAAAAAAGCCAGGCCATTGTCAAACCCAATTGCTTAGGGAAAGGACAAATAAGGGGACCAGTTCCTGGAAGAGGTTTTTAAGCTACTGTTTGAACAGGTTTAGTCTGGATGGGGAACATAGAAAAGATATTATAAGAACTAGCAAGTCCTTCCATCCTCTCCCAGGAGGGCAGATCTTGGTAAAGTCAGTGTCCCCGTGGTTTGCCAGGATGCTAGTTCCTCATTTGGCCTCCTCACTGGGAAAGAGCTCCCTATTTTGGGCTCATTTGAGCACAAACATGGCATCTAGCTGAGATTCACATTAGGCTATCCAGTCTAGGTATAACATACCTTGGTCTGAGCAACTCAAAAAGTTGTGTGGACTCCAAATGAGCAGGCTGGTGAAGGTTGTTTACCAGGGTCCTGCTAGTTGTTTCCTCCATCAACCTGTGGTATTTCTTTACCATGGAGTCTCAGGCAACACTGCAACACTGGGTCTGATATCTCATCAGAATATCAATAGCCCCCCCTCCCAGCCCCCGGTCTTAGGGCCAGGTTAGCAGTTCATCAATGGAGAATAGCAATTTGGAGGGGAAGTCAAATCGTCTCTAGGAGAGCCAAGATTTTTTAAATGTCCTTTTCCCCAACTATGAGAATTCCTCTTTCTCTATAGATACACCATGGCATGTCCTGTAGTAAGTACACCAATTGACTGTCTGTGTCTATGGTGGTGGACTTTCCTTTTCCCCATCCTGATAGCCTAGGTCAGATCACTTGGATCTGGTCCCAGGGCTGAAGTACCTGGCTTGGGTCCAAATAATTTTGGTTAAAGTAACTATTTCAGCTCTCATGTACTGATTTTTACATCTTTCATCTTGTGACCGCCATGGACGAGCACCTAGGTCATCAAGCAAGAGGGTAGCTTAGTTGATGGTGGCAGGTTTCTCAAATCTGACACAGGGATGAGGCAGAAGCCTGGTACAGGGTCACAGAGTCATTAGACATTCAGAATTCTCATGTTCTTCAGGGGAAGGCCTCAACCATCAACTGTCATGGGGTTCTGTGAGTATATCTTGGCCCAAACTTACCTTTCTTTCATTCATTATACTAGCAGTATGTGCCACAGCTCTTGGACAAGTGTGCCTTCCTATGACTACAGGACCTTCTTTGTCTTTTGTTTCACAGGCAAACAGATGAAAAGGTTTTGGAAGTTCCATGGCTGGAGCTCAAATGCCGTTTGTTTAGTCTCAGTCCAGATTAGGGGCTTAGAGTCCCCCACCCTTGCACTGGTATATGGATACCTTTGCTATTTCCCCAAACCCTGGTGTGCAGAGGCAGCATTATTCCTCTGCGCCTATGTACTCTTGAGCCTGTCTCTTAGTCTTCGGAGTTGGGATCTCATAGGAATCCTACTCAGGGTACTTCTTTCGCCTTTCCTCAGCTGGTAGCCAAAATAGGTAGCCTTCTACAAAACTGGGCTTTCTTAGGTGACTTTTTTTATAGCCCAAAGTCTGTAATTCTTGCAACAATCTCTTGAAGCAAAGGAAGTCTACATTTAGTAACTTTAAATCCTGGGAAAACATGGTCCAAGTATGTTGCCCGTTGTAACCTCTCACTGGGTCTGTCCATTTAAACGCAAAGACAGGTTGACTCACCTCTGCCAATAGGAGACTCAAGAATGCATCTTCCAGGTCCAAGACAGTGTACACCTTTTTCTCTGCAAGAAGCAGAGTCATAAGAATCAGCTCTCTCCAGTTCATGGGGAAGAAAGGCATATTTCAGGGTGATTGACAGGGTACCAGGATGCCTGTCTCTTTAACCTAGGCAGTGTAGACTGCAATTCCCCCCCTTTTGTTTCCAAGGTCATTGAATATTGTTTAATTTGGATGAAAGTAGCTGAACTGATTAGTTGAACAATTATAGGTCATTGGTGTTGGGTCTGTCCTGGGCAGGGTGTGGGGGATTCTTTTGACAGAGGGTGAGACACCAAAATTTTGCTGGCTGTCTCTGTGTCTCATCATCAGAGAAGGTGATGGTGGCTCCCAGTTTATGCAAAAGGTCTTGTCCCAATCAGTTCCCTGTTGTCAAACATCTTTGAGCTACCCAGAGCAACTGGGACCTACTTACATCTTCTAATTTTCTTTTAACATTTATAACTTTCCCCCTAATGCACAGGGGCTGACTGGGTGACAAGGGAGATCTTTTTAGCAGCTGTCTTTTATTTTTTTTAAGGTACCTAGTGAGCATTGTTTCAGGGCTTCTTGGTCAGTGCAGGACAGAATGGAAAATCGTTTTTCTTCCCAGGCTGCATTGCTTGGTAATGATCTCTGTGCCCAGCACATGGGCAGCTTTTTCACTTTATGATTTTTTTTTTTTTAAAGAGAATGGTGGGCTTTGAGGTTTCCAATTATACGGACCATTAATTTTTAAAGCGATACAAATCATAAAAGAGGAAGGAGTGAAACTTTCTCCTTTACTTTGGGATTAGCCCAGGGGATCTTCTCTCCTTCCCCTGGGTTGCTTAGAACAGGTGAGGAGTGGAAGAAAAGCTCACCTGGGGGAACTAGTTCCCCCTCCTCCTGTGCATTCCACTTAGATGGCAGAGCCCCCCCCCCACCCCCCCCCCGCCATGAGAGGCCCAGCTGTTCCTCACCTCTACCTAGGGACCAACCCTCACTGTGAGAAGGAGTCAAGTAACAAAACAACTCCCAGAGTGGGTCAGGACAGGTGGAGGGTTTTTGATTTCTCTGGGCAACTTGACAGAGCCCAAAAAGTCAGGTACCCAACAAGATGAGGCACAAGCTTTAAGGCAGTGGAGAGAGGGTCTCACACCAGGGCAAGCCACCAGAAAGTTTGACCAAGGTTTAGGGTATGTCTTCCCTCCCCAAATTAGCCAATCCAGAAAATCCTTCACAGGTGTGGCCGCCTGCTTGGGTTTTAATTGACTTCAGATGCAATCAACCGGAGGCCCAAGGTGAGCCGTCACAGCGCTCATTCAGAGGACCCGGGTTCAGTTTCTAGCAGCTACGAGGCAGCTCGCCAGCGTCAGAAACTCCAGTTTCAGGGGATCCAATGCCCTCTCCTTACCTCCTGCACACACGTGGTGCGCATGCACTCATAAAGGCCCACACATACACAGCAAACAAATAAATAAATCTTAAAAAAAATAAATAGAAGTGAGATAAAGGTTTTTTTGCCTCCTAAAACAAGGTGGATGACATCCTGAAGAACACAACCTGAGGCTGACCTCTGGCCTTCCCACTTATGATCACATGTAAAGGCCTGCGCTGCCAGAGCCCAGCCCCAGCGGGTTCCGAACTGGAAAGAGGATGTATAGAATAGGAGAAAAAAGTCCTGGACGAAGAAGTGGAGCTCACACTCTGGCACTGAGACAACTCAGGCCGCCTTTATTTATACATCGGTTTTTCACAACTGAAAAGGCTTGTATTCATTTTCTCATTCCCTCATGTACAGTCTCTTTTAAGAACTTCCGGCACGTAACACTAATGTGAATACTGCGCTTTCCCCTTCCCTTTCCCCTCAATCTCTTTGGTTTCCTGCTAACCCATGGACTGTTTAGAAAGAGGAAACAGCTTCAGCAAGTAGTCATCGTCTAACCCAGCACATTATTATGGAACTGAGTGATGATGGTTGGTAGCAATTGCGGTTACAGTGTGGAGATGACATACAGACAACATACCCAGGAAATTCTGACTTAATTATTGGCATCTAGCATCTCCCTATATACTAATCAGGACATCTCTTTTAATTCCAAGACCTCTCAGCAAATTAGTAAACTGAGTCAGTTCTTAGGTCTTGGAACCAACAATCCAGCAAGACCTTTCTAACCTTTTCATAAGTATCTAGCTGTTGTTTTGAACCAGTCAGTGGACAGATTATTGCCAGAACTAAGTTCCCACTGGAAGAAAACATCCCAGTGTTAGCTGATGTACCCAGTCTGGGGTCTTGTGCTGACTCATACAAATCACCGTCGTTAACAAACAGAGAAGTAGTGATCTACTTCAATCTCACGATCTTCAGAGAAAAAGAAGAATACATCATAGGCCAAGTTCGCAGGTCCTGCCTGTGGGGAGCCAGCTTCTCAGGCCTTGCCATAAGGAGAGCCATCTGCATTGCACTCAGTCACTGTTCCCAGAAGAGGCTTGGCTAATGCCCACACACATATACCTGTAAACACACACACACACACACACACACACACACACACACACGGGAGGTGGGGGAGGAGGTGTGCTCCAGACCACAAGAGCCTTTTGTTTGTGGACTGTTCAGGAGAAAAAAAAAAACAAACTTTATAACGTTTCTTCAGTAGTTGCTGAATACAAGGGTGTACTCACTAAATGGAGACACATGCCATCTTTTGAGGTCATGAACAAATATTAAAATATTTTTTCCAAGTACCATGGCCTCTTAATAGTCTGAAGGTTTTTTTGAACAGTTAAGTTGGCTCACTCAAATGTAAATTTTACCTCTCTGTAGAAATTTGAAGTGAATTTTGAAAGGGAGAGGAGAGAGACATGTGAAGGGGGATCCATGTGTATACCAGCCTTCCCTAAATGCACACTTAGATCCACCTGTAGTTAAAGCTGACGTCAGACTGAAAAACAAAAAGGGAGCAAGAGTCATCTGAACACTCCATGCAGGAGCGGGACAGGACCAGTCGGATGCTTCTAGGTCACTTAATCTGGTGGTCTTGTAAAGGTAAAAGCACTTTAGGATTACAAATACTTCCTTTGACCCACTCTTTCGACTTGTGATCAATGGTCTAGACTCTTTCGGAGATTAAGAAAGAACTCAACAGGTAGCCTGCAGAATAAGGGAAGGACACCAACACCATACCATAAACCAGAGGCATTTGGAAGAGTCCAAATCAGGGACAGAGAGTGTGAGGAGTTTGCAGCAGATGAATACCTTGGCAGACCAGGGCCAAGGAAGGTTACAAAGCTCATACCATGCCACAGGTCTCACTCAAGAGATTTACTGGGGTCAGGGAGCACCTCTGAATGGAAATGAGAGGGAAGGAGGCAGAGACGGAGCGGGATATGATACTGAGGATATATATATATTGAGACCCTGATTGAACATTACATCTCTCACAGCAACGTTGTCCTGATGTCATTTCTTTCTTGCCATCCCTCATCTATTCCCCAGTTTCTCTTATAGGGACTGAGATCGCAGTAGCTGCTGGCAGCGACACTGGCCCAACTAACAGACCCAGTGAGACTGGTTTCTGATCTACAGTTACAACATTTATAGGCTTCAGTGTCATTTTGAGTCTCTTTTGTTATTGGTGGATTAAAAAAAAAAAGAACATTTATTGAGGAAACCTCAAAGAAGTTCTTCGATGTGCTTTTCCCTCATGATGAAGGCTGTTGGCTTTTTTCCCTCAACCACATCAACACAGAATTTTAAACTGGAGCTGTCGTTAAATAGCTCCAAGCAGAACGGATGACGCAGGAGAAACTTGAAGTAGTCCTGATGCTATGAAAGACTTACCAATAAACTCTCTTAGGATATAGGAAGTTACATAAAGTAGAGTTTAGCTACTGGACACTGCCTCTGCTGTGACTGGGAACAAGCAGTACACTAACCCGGCCTGATAGAAACTACAGGAAAGAAAATGTCATAACTGACGTTTAGGGTTGTTGCTAGGGTTGCTGAGAAAACCTTTCTGCTAATGCTTGGCCTGCACTTAGGTTCTATTCCCTTTAACAAAAGGAGAAAAGCCTAACTTACAACCAGCCACTAGACCCACCCCCATTTCAAAGAAAGTACTTCTAATGGGCACGTCAGGTATGAAGAACCATTAAGTCCGGGTCTACTGTTAAGTCCCCCATGTCTTGTCAGGACAAGCCTAATTCTGCCAAGTGGGCAAGGTGGACCTGGGTCCTGGGGACAGCTATGAACTAAAGAACAAGGCTGGTGTACTCCAGAAATTACCCTGGCGATACCTTTGTTGTGTAAATCTCATTGCTGTCCAAGTACCAGACTTGTGGTCTCCTGCATCTGTTTAAATAGCACAAAGTATAACCTGGGACCGAGATCACAGGGCGATTTAAGGATGACAGCGTATGTGGCGTGTGTAAGCCCATAACATATAAACTGTCACATTTTCAGTTTGAGCCTGGTTCCTTTCTGTGCATTGGCTAGAAACAGTTCAATGCATTATTAAAGAGCCCTCTTTCCTTTATTAATCTGTGACTTGAGTGATTTCTCAGTGTGAAGGCTTATTAACTCTGTAACGATGTCTTATAGACACAATTGAGCACATCTCAAACTGAAGCATAACCAGGACTGAAAGCTAGTCATGAGAGTCACAGAATTAAGCCTGACCCTTGCGTCTGAGCAAGGACAACTTCACACAAGGAAGGATCAGGGCAAAGCCAAGGAAACCTTTGCAAAGGCTCCAAATAAGGCATTTGTTCCTGTGAGTAAGGAAATTTGTTTGCTACTTGGTTGCCAACTATCAGAGGCGGGGAATGAACTGACAGAACAACTATAGTTTACAGTCTCTGGGGCTTTAAGAAATCACCACAGCAGCCGTCTCAAATGCAGAAAGATATTCCAGGGGGATTCTTTTAGCAGGAAAGCACTAACTGTTTCCAAAAGTTTAGGCCATGAGAACTTTGGATGGAGCTTCCATCCCTGTGATCTGGCCTGAGCCGCACTGGAGAAGCCACAGGTGACCGTATCTGATCAAAGGGCCCAACCTCGGTCAGCTTTCCCTAGACTCATGTCTCGAGCACTGCTCTTCACATCTTACTTTCCAAATGTCTAGAGCCATAGAGAGACAAGCCAAGGTGAGGTCCACTAAGGAAAAAGCAGCTCTCTGACTTGACTGCCGTGGTAATGAGAGACAGCTAAAAGCTATCATAGAGAAATAACATAAGGAAAAAGCTTTTTTTGTCCAAAGGAAAGACTAATGAAAGGACAGCACAACAAAGTGAAGTAGAACAGAAGAGAAGCCACAGTCACCTGTGTCTCCTGCCCAAGCAGGACACACAATTGATCCGCTTGTGAGTTAAGAAGTGTGCTTGGTTCCACATGAGAGTTGACTGTTATTTGTCAACTATTTCTCTCCTGTGATTGTGGACACACCCATCACTGGCGCACAGAGTCTTCTGACCCTCATTCATTTTCCCTTTTGTCTCTGCTTCTATCCTGAGTCTGCTTCCAGGTGTGCCTCCACTGGCCCAAGGCAGCACGCTGCCTACCGAGCTGTCTCACCAGCCCCTGTACTCACCTGTATTGCTTAGTCTTCTAACTGAAGAAAAAAATTACTACTTACAAAATATCACATGAACCTCTTGGACACCGTAATTTCGCGCAGCCAAGCTGCAATCCCGGCGGAAGCTGTGTGATATTTACTGGGAAAGGTCTTGTATGGCAAGGCTGTCCAAGATGGAAGTCGCTGTGGGCCTCCTTGGCCGGAGATAGTACTGAGCTGAATTTCTCATGGCAAACCTTGCCTGTTTGACTTTCTTTAACCTGTTTCTTTACTTACGAATTGTTCTTGGCAGCAAGAGCTGTGAGCACTCAGGCGTTTAAAGTTAACGAGAATTCATTCTTTGAGCTACAGCACTGGCCATGATTTATCTTCTAGAGATCCATTGCTTTGCCTTTTGATCAGCTATACAGTTATTACCTAAATACATTAAAGAATTAACCTCCCAACAATATATGCATTTGTGTGGCTGGGTGGCATTGGCACTCTGACATGGAAAGCATCAGTTAAGTTTCAAAGTGAGCCTAAAGAAGTCTCACAAGAAGGAAGCAGGATATTAGACAAAGACTACGCTAACAATAGACCTAGTGGTATAACTAAGTGTTCTCAAGAACTTTTGAATTACTAATTTATCATTGACTACAGCTACTCTGATCAAGGGACGTAATGCTTTGTAGGTGTTCTCTGAAGATCATACCTGATTGATTTTGTATTTCATTGTGCCAGATACTCATGGTAACCATTCTTTGTAAACATTTCACTGGATACATTTTTTATTCAGTAATGTAATACCAACTTATGTGTATAAAAGTTCCTGCCTCAGAACAGTAAAGTGCATTCAGACTCAACCTACATCTGGTGTGTCTGTCTGTCATTCGCCGGACCTGTACCTTCCTGCATACCAAAGACCCTGATTCCCCACGGGTGTGTGTGTTCCGACTGAGTCGGTCCGTGGCAACAAAAGTGACCAGTTAATCTGCCTCATGTAACCACACACACACACACACACACACACACACACAGAGAGAGAGAGAGAGAGAGAGAGAGAGAGAGAGAGAGAGAGAGAGAGAGAAAGTGTGTCTTTGACGAATTTAGAAAAAAAAAATAGACCCTTTGCATGCCCATTCTGTTTGCTTTACTTATTTAGAACTACATTGTATCCGCTGGGACAGTGGAGCATGCTTATAATAGGAGCACTCCAGACACTGAGGCAAGAGGATCACCACTTTGAAAACAAGGGCTACATAGCAAACAAGACTTAAAAAACAAAATAAAACAAAACAATACTCACCACATTATCTTTTGGTAGGAAAAGCATCTCATCCACGTGATAGATGTGACTCGTCCCTCCTTTGTCCTGATGAGTCCCTCACAGTGTCTCTCTGACATGTGCCACTCATTCTGTCTCCTTTGGGGGCAGTAGGCTATCCTGGCTCTATCATGCCCTTCTGTTTTTCTTTCTTTTACTTCTGTAGCCACTGAATTTTCTATCGGTGCTTTCTTTATCCAGAGAGGGTTAATAATTTGTAATATTAAGTTTTTCCATCTAAGAATACAGTATTCGATTCCTATTTTAGCTACATTTTTATGCTGTGATAAAACACATAACCAAGGCAAATATAGAAGAGATAATTTATTTGTTCTTACCATCCCTGAAGATTAGAGTCTATAATGATGGAAACAGCATGGCAGCAGGTTACAGATATGCCTACCCGGAGTTGCATGCTAACAGCTGAGAGCCCACATCTCAAACTCAAGCACCCAACAGAGAGCTCACTGGGAATGACTCAAGGCTTTGACAGTCAAACCTGGCCTCCAGTGGCACACTTCCTCCAATAAGACCACACTTCCTAAGCCTTCTCAAACAGCACCACCAAATGGGGGATCAAACATTCAAATCTCTGATCATACAGTGAACATCGATCATTCAAACAACCACAGTTCTGTGCAGATGGAGCGTGCCTTGTGTCCTTTAATAATTTGTTGTTGTATTTTCCTTTTGAGTCACACTGTTCTTGTTCAAGCAAGTCTTGAAAATGTTATTGTTTTTGTTATAGGAAACATTGCATTTTTCTTTATTTATTCCAGAGATTCTATTTCTACTAATGGGAAAAAAGAAAACAATCAATAATTCTTGAAAGGAATTATCATGTTTTGAATCATCTTACCAAATTCCCTTGATGGTTTTGCTGTAATCCTCAATCATGAAGAAACCTGGATGGTCTTTCCCCCGTGGTATTTATTCATGCAGCCTACAAAACCAGCCGCAGCTCCACCTCCTCCGAGAAGCCTTTCTCAGACACTTCAGATCTGGCAGGAGTCCTTGTTTGCTCTTTCCTCCTACCTTGTGCAAGACTGGGTGGCTTGCGTTCATTACCCTTCATCCTAGGTGTCTGTCTGTGTACCAGCCTCACTCAGTGGACTTTGAGCTCTGTAGATCCGGGCCAGGCATTCAATCAAACAAATTGACATTCTCGGAAAAGAAGCATCATGTGTGGAAAATACCAAATTTAAAAAGAATTAAAATTATTGCTCTTAAACTGCCTTAATTTGCAACAGTTAACAATCTAGAAAAACCTACACTTTTAAGGCTTCACCAAAAAAGTTCTGTCCTATTACTCTTGGTGTTTATGAATGGTACAGATATAAGATAGTCAACTTTTTTTTCTGGTACTGGAGCCTAAACTGGGGGTATTCTGCAAGCTATCAAAACACTCTACTACTGAAATATAGCCCTAGGTTTTACTATGTAGCTTAATGGACTCATAATTGTCCTGCCTTAACCTCCCAAAATCTAAATGGTCTAAATGTACACTGTACTGGCTTTACTTATCAGTGAGGTGTTATGTAAAAAACACCCTGTGGTAAGGAGTTTGAGCCAGCTCCAAAACCCTTGCCTTTTTTTCATCGTGTGTGTAACTCAAAAAAGTTATCCATCCGTAAGCTACTGTTTATTGAGAACTTATTCTTATTCTATTCAGGCCTCTGTAAACTACCATAGCTTTGGGGGGAACTCAATCCATCAGGCACTTGTCCAGTGAAACTCATTTTGGTCTGCTGTATTCTAGAACTGTGAGAATAAGCACATATTTGCTTTAAACACTTTAAGTTGGTTACTGATTTAATATAGTACTAATAGAACATTATGGAAGCTGGAGAGACGGTGTCGTATGGCAGTGCCCTGCCAGGTGAACATCTTGAGGGTAGTTCCTTAAGACGGAAGATATTCAAAGAGAGGTAAAACATGGCATACTGCAGGGAGCCTCCTTAAACAATTCAAAGGCTTCAGGAAATCCCTGAAATTTACCAGGCATTACCAGACATTAGGTCCCCCTCTGGTCCAAGTATAAATACATAGAGACAATCTAAGCAGCCTCAAAGAGGATCGGGGAAGCTGAGGTACCTGTGCAGTGCACTCCAGGTTTCTGAATTCTGTGAGCTGTCACCCATACTGGGCTTGATTTTCGGAATCGCAGCTCGTATAAGCAACCCCTTACCTCTACTCCAGTAAGTAATGGAGATGAAACTCAGGAGTTTGCCATGTTGGATTTTAATGGCTATCCTCACTTTGGTCTGTCATTTGTTCCCAATCTGAGTGAGCAGATTTTTTTGTCCATGTCTCTCCCAGAAAGTGTCACACAATAGACTGTGCTCAGTGGTTAAGAGATGGCTCAGTGGTTAAAAGCACATACTATTCTGGCATACTGAGGTTAGTTTCCTGAACTAACATGAGGGGTGAGCCACAGGTACCTGTAACTCGAGCTCCAGGGGTTTTCAAGTTTCTTTAGGTAGCCACACACATGCCCCACAGTCACGCAAACACAGACGCATAAATAAAAATAAGAAAACTAATATAGTTTGGAATTTTTTATAAAAGAAAATGAATAAGACCAGTCAGACTGGCTAAGGATCTGTACAGGACAGGCTTTTGGGAGTACCGTGAGGATAGAACGCACAGAAGGCAGGTTTTCACCTTGCTTTAGGAGAGTCAAGAGACCAACTGGAAAGATCTACTCCCATCCACATTCCAAAACCTAAAAGTCACACACACACACACACACACACACACACACACACACACACAAAAAAAAAAAAAAAAAAAAAAAACAAAAAAAAAAACAAAAAAAAAAAACAAAAAAAAAAAAACGAACAAACCGGGAGTCAGGGGCCAAGGAAAAGCACATCAGGAGGATACAGAGAAAATAAATGGCGGGAACAGGGGAATTCTCAGTCACAGTTCACCTCTGTTCACAGTGGACAGGGCAGTCTAGCTGAATGACTGGATCCCTCCGCAAGACCGTCTCGTTAAGGCCATCTACCTGTTAGCAGATAGATGTCTTCTCAGTTGTCCCATCAATCACCGGGCATTGTGCCCATTTCAACCCTTGTTTCTTAATGTAGAAGCCAGTTCCAACAGGCGGGGTGCTTTGAAGAAGGGGCTAGGAGCAGAGGTGGGGATGACCTCAGAGATCCAGGCTAGAGTCCCGCTCCGGCTTCCATGCCACGCCTCTTTCCACTTTCAGTGAAGTGGCCTGTTGACAGAATGGCCGTGTGCACAGTTCAAAGCAGAAAAACAGAGTGACATCGTTGAGATACTCACTAGGTCGGTGAGAACTTGAAAGTGAAGTTAAAAATTAAGCAGCCACGCCAAATGCAGACTCTCTGTCCGGGAGAGCTCAGGGTCAAACCTGGAGGCGTCTGTTCCCACGTGACTCATTACATTTCCCTGTGAAGGGAGGAAGACAGAGGAACGCCTTCTTTTTTCAAGCTAGCTTTCTAGTCTAGAGTTTCAAATACTAGTTTAATGGTGAAGGTAAGTGTTTTTCTCCTTTTAGATAGGATGTTAATTGCGAAGCTATCAGAGATGCGTTCAAGGGAGGAAGTGATATTAAGAGAACTCAAAAGCACACCAACTGCTGCCTGAGGACGTCCATTTGGGAATGGTGTCTGGTTCTGGAGAAGAGGCTTTCTTACAAAATAACTATCCAATCAAGACGCTAAGGTTTGAGAGGCCACTGGTGTCAAGGGCCACTGTGGATCGTGGTACCTAGCCGGAGGAACCTGTGAGTATTGAGTGTGGTATGTAGATGTGTACAATTGGCTTTCACTCCAGAATGAAGCACTGAACCAGAGCTGACAAGGTTGAGCTTTGGGAATGGGCTTAACGAGTCCTTTCCAGTTTCAATATACTCCATCTTGCCTCTCAAGACAAGGAGACTGGCAGAAGTCTGAGTAAGATGAAAATCAAGACAACTGAATGTTTCCGGGAAGGCTTGCTGCTTTTGTACAGTTGAGAGGTCCCCAGGGAGACCGTGGAAGGTGCCTGGTATGACTGGTAGCCATAGCGGACAGAATTTAATGAGGATGGATATCTCTCTCAGCCTACCCAGAGAGAATCCCGACTAGGAAGTGGAGCTGGGGGAGGCTACAACTGTGTGATTGACTTTTTGGCATAACTCTTTCTAGAATTTTCCACTTGGGGTCTTCGAACAATTTTTTTAAACCATGATTTAACTTAAAAATACACTGGTTGAAGGACCTATCAGTCCCTCAGAAAATCAGAGACCCTAACACTCCACGGACTATTTTTCCCTCTCTATCTTTGTAGTCTGTGGCAAGATGAACACTTTCTCATCTAAGGCAGAAGAATGCACTTCAAAAAAAAGTTTAACACCAAGCATTTTATTAAAATATTTTTATTTGCTATATGCCTATATTTGCTCATGGATCTGAGAAGCTCTAACCCGGAGTGAGTGGGGACATAGTGGTTGTCACTGCTGCTGTTAATGTCAGTGACATTTGACAATGTAGAACTCCTTTGAGGGGTACACCTTATACTTCTTTTCATGCAAACAGTCCCGTGAAGTAATGCTGTCCTCTCTTTCCCTCTGAAACAATTAAGGCTCTAAGACTTTATGAAACTTGCTATGGTTTGCACAGAGTGGAAATTCAAGATCTGAACTTCTGGCTCCTGATATTTGAACAATATGCAACCTTTGCTTTGAGTAAGTCAGGAGACTGGGCTAACAAAATTATGCAAGATAAGCAGGTTGTTAGGGGAAATTGAAGAGTATTAGAAACACTATTGCAGCAAAGTAGAGTTCTAGACTAAGCATAGGATGATCCCCTTATGCAACTATGTCTATATCACCATTCCCTTCAAATAAAACCTATATGTGTGCCTTATGCATAACCATCATGTCTGTATTCCCTTTTCTTCCAATAAAACTTATATTGTCCTAACACTTTTTAAATATAAAGTTTATTTGGCTTAATTTGAACTTTGTGAGGCTACACCTAAGCTGTGTTTCTAGGTTTGCTTGCAACTTCGACACTAGGATTCACCATCATTTCCTGAATGGAAAGTTCTTTGAAATTTTCCATGGTCTCAATGGTTTACAATTAGACTCAGAATGACTGTACTTTCTTCATCAATGACACTAGTAGCTTGTGAGTTCATGAGCCCTGGTGATTGTTTTGAAGCATGGTTTTCATTCTCATGTTATGGAAAGACTAAAGTTTGGATTTTATACTTGCCCTATGAAAAGGAAAAGCCATCAACAACAAAACAATGGAAAGCTATGAAGACAGAATTCAAATACTTGAATGCAGTAGAAGTTGTGTGACTCCCCTGCCCCCCAACGCGTACTTTCACACCCCTACACCCCTTTCGGTCTAGTGGTGGTGGAAAGTAACTCAAAGGCAAAGTGTTTCATTGGGACACGTGAAGTACTAAGGCCAATCCTTGGGAGAAACAAAAGGCTGTTAAGACCATTCATTCCTTTGCATGAGACTAAAACAAACAGAATGAGCAGAATAGATTTACAATACAGTTACACTAGAAAAAAAAAGCAAGGGATAGTCGAAGGGCTTTTCTTTAATACTCAAATCAAAATTCAACTTACACGTTTAACATCAAATTTTCTTTGGGAATAAATGATTAAAACTTAGAATATTTCAAAATGAAGCTAGTTATTGTTTTGTAAACTTAAGTTTAAAATGCTAAGAGAAAAAATGAAGCTGTTCTAATAAATAGAAAAACAATCAGTCTGGCCTTTGGGAGACTCTGGGAACTGTAAGGATGAGGTGACTGTCTAGTCTTCTGCACACATTTTCTCACCAGTGAAACGTGCACCTGGAGCAGAAAACCTGTGCCTTTGCTTCATCCCGATGGAAACCTTTCAGGTCAGAGCAGCCAGCCAGCATCTACTCTGGTTCTCATCTGTTCTTGATAGCAGTTGAGCCTGTGTGTGGGTCCACTGTGAAACAATACAGTTTCAATTCGCCCCAGCTTTCAGGAGGCTAACTTAGATGTCTAATAGTTATTTATAAACTAATTTGGCTCCTATGTATTAGCTATCTATTAACCTTTCTTTAAGGCCATGGTTGAGCTGGGGAGATAGCTCTGTTGGTGAGGTGTTTGCTACACGAGCAAGAGACCTAGGTTCAAACCTCAGCACCTACAAATAAAACCAAAGTTTGGTGGTATATGTTTGTTTTCCTAGTGATAGGGTTGTAGGGACCGGGACCCCTGAGTCTTCCTGACCAGCCAGCCTAGCACAATCTGCAAACCCAGGGCCTGGCGACACACATTAATTCAATAAACAAAATGAACAGCTCTTGAAAAAAATGACATGTGAGTGTAAAAAAATTACACATGTCCATATTTGGAGCCATAAATTTTATTTGCTTTTTAAAGCAAATAAATTGTGATTTATGATTACAGTGGAAAACCTCCATTTAGTATAATTTTATAAATGTTTTTAAGGTATTGTCAGCTCAATAAAGTGCTCATTTTATAAGTAGTAAAAAATATTCTAATCTTAGAAGGGAAGTCAAGGCTTCAGGAGTTTGAATCAGCTGCTCATCTTACGTCTGTCTTCAGTCAGAAGAAATGACTAATGCACGCTGAACACTTTTTCCACTCTTATGAAGTTCTGGGTCCCCTGCTAAGGAATGCTTCTACCCACATTGACTGAACTTTCTCACCTCAATTAACATAATCAAGTTACTCGCACAGGAGGAAATCCCTTGGCCTACTTCCCAGGCGATTCCAGATTCTACCCAGTTGACCATTATTGAGTGTCACAGCTCGTGAAGGTCATGTAGCATCTTCAAAGAAGATGCCACAGAACACTGTGCTTGTCCAAAGGGAACAGAGGAAATGGTCAGGGGGAGAGTAAAGGCTGCTCTGGAACCATCTTCTTCAGCTCTTGGGCATGACTATTTTTCGGTCCGCTCTAAGTAATGATACTTCCTAGCATTGAATGGGTCTCTGCGGTTTGATAAAGCCTTTGCAGTTTCCTTCTTTCAGTTTCGTAGCACCCCTGGATGGTTAGAGAATTTGCTCTAAGGATTTATAGTTAGAGTTCCTCCTGAAAGCACAGTCCACTGAAAGCATAGTCAGAATGTACGATAGCCAGAATGTGGCAGTCATGAAGAAGAACAAACAAGCCAACAGCAAATGCCCACCTCTTCCTGATCCCTAGAGGCAGCATGGGCAGGAGGAGGCGTGTCATTCTTGTATGATGTTCTTCTCATAGGTCAAAGCCCGTCGTGAAAGTGATTTGGGGCAGAGGGAAACTCCGCCACAAAGTATACATCACTCACCAGAGAAACAAAATGGATGAGAAGCCTACTACCAGGAAAGGTAAGGCACTCTCCTCATTTGCAGGTAGTTATAGACAACTCAGTGCTTGGCCCCAACTATGTCATCCATGATGGCTGTCCTCTCTCTGCCTTTTCTTTATATTGTTCCCCTGGATGCTCTTCGTGTAACATCGAACCCAATCTCAATCCCAAGATGTCACTTGCTTTTCATTGTTAGGAGACACCGTGGACTCATCTTGCAGAAATTGAACCAAATGATCAATAAATCCTGTATCCAAGAAACGCAATGAGTTTTGAACAAGTGATTTAAAAGCCAAGAGCCAACTTAGCTGTTTTCAGATCCCTGTGGAACACATTTGCCAAATGTCTCTACACTCCCTCTGAGCTTGGCAACTTAAATTGATATCAAAATAATTCATTTGCAGGTAACTGGTTCTACCCATGAGGCTACTTGGAGATTTCTTCCATTTATTTTTATGTTTTCTTCACAGATCCCGTTTATGTCCCACAAGTCACAATTTTCCAAATATGCAGGAGAAAAAAGAAAACCTAACCCATCAGTCACATGGAAATCCTTCTATTGCTTTATTTCACTGGGAATAGATATAAAATATCAGTACACACATTTTACATACATATACATATTGAAAATATGATGAATGTATAAATACAAACATGTATATTGCAACTCCATTGAATACTATTTTGTATCATTTTACCTTTAAGTTTAGCAAAATTGTTTCTCTGTATTTGTTTGAAAAGCTGAACAACCATGGAGGCAGGGTCTGGTAATACACAGGGCTGGGCACGGGGAGTCAGTGAAGTACTCCTAGTTCTGTGAAGAGTCAGCTCTCAGCTGGGCATGGTGGTGAACACCCGCAGTCCCAGACGTTCAAGAGGCAGAGCTAGGGGCGTCAGTTGAGCCTAGGAGTTCCAGACTAGATTGAGTCACAAAATAAGACCCTGTCTCAATGAAAAGGGGAAGAAAACTGGTATAATTGGGGAGAGAGTTCAGAATGGAAAAAGGAGAAGAGCGTTATTTCTCTGACAGCTCAGAGGAGAATCCTCAGACATGTAAGTGTTGCCTCTGAAAGGCAACTGTCTTGTCAGATCTCAGGAGCTCTGTGAGGAATGAGCGAGCTAGATGAGGTGGACCATTTCCTTGCAATGCAGACAGAGTTGGCCCTGCCATTATCTTCCCAGTGTCTTATTTTAGAGCAATGTAGTACAAAATCCTTGCATTACAATTTTTCCTTTCCCTACCATCTGTCGCCACACTTTTAAGGAATATTTGCAAGATGCCAAATTCATCACCCAGAAAAAAATGATACGGCAACGGTGTTTGGAGGAAACATGTTGGTAAAAAGGGGGTATCAGGATTAGCCTGGCCTGATGACAGCTGGTTTATAGTTCCGTTGTCATGGAAGGCTGAGGCAGGAGAGATGGCAAGTTCCTGGCAATTCAAAGGCAATCTGGGCAACTTAACAAGACCGGTCTCAAAAGCATTCTAAGAGGGGACTGGGGACCAAGTGCAGTGGTAGGCTGTTTGCCTGGTAAGCACATGCTAAGCCTGGATTCAATCTCCAGTTCAAAAAAGAAAGAAAGAAAAAAAAAAAAACAGGACAAAAGGAAACAAAACACAAGATAGTAGAGTAGTATTGATTGGTGTCATCTGGAGTTCTTTCATCTCTAACCACGGCAGAAATGGGAATCAGCGGTTTCCTTTCTGGTGTTCATTGTGTAACTCTGCGTCCTGCCCAGGGTCAGGCTTCTGCTCGCTACGCTATGCGCTGGCTCTCGTCATGCACTTCTCCAACTTCACCATGATAACGCAGCGAGTGAGTCTGAGCATTGCCATCATTGCCATGGTGAACAGCACGCAGCATCAGGACCCAGCGAATGCATCCACCGAGGGGCCTGTGGGGGACCTCCTCAGTAACCGCAGCAGAGGCATCAAGGACTTCAGTACCACCCGGGTGAGTGCGGCGGAGAGGGGCCCCTGCGCTGACAGAAAATTACAGACAAGAACAGGACAGAGAGGCTTCAGTCTTGACTCTGCAGATCAGAGAATTCAACCATAAACGGAAAGGGACTGATGTGATGTGATTTTTCAAGCCCTTGCTGGAGTCTATCATAATAATAATCTTTCACTGAAGTAACATTATAGAGAAGTTGTAAGAAAAAGGAAAGAAAAATTTAAAAGTGGGACTAATAAAGTACTTGAGTTTCTTCAGAGGAAAACTAGTTACTGTCCAGGGAACCTTTCTGGGTTGCCTGGTTCTATTTGAATCCCTGCAGCTATCATAATCTTTTAAGCTATTTATAGCTCATCAAACTATATACGATGACTAGAAATGCTTACGATTCTAGTCCTGTGGACAATCTGTCTCTACTCTTCTCCAGTCCCTGACTGTGGCTGAGTAAAGGCAGTTCGCCATCTATTTAAATTCCACACCAGCGTTTCTGTCCAGCTTAGATATATGTGGTTCTTCTCACTTTTTTTCAGAAGCTGCCATGTTTACCAGTTCCCTCACTGATCAATGAGTTTAAATAGTACCGTTATCACAGGTTCTTTACATATTTGCATAAGGACCATAAAGACTCCCTATTTTGTAGGCATCCTTTAACCTGTCATTTACCACACAGTCCTAATGTCATCCCTTATAATCCATGAGTTAGCACCGTGTTATAACTCTCCTGCTCCTTCAGCCTCCCCTGCTTGGGAACTCAAGGCACCTTCAAGTTAACTGACTCGTGTCTGGACACGCTGCGTCCCACCAGAGTCTCCACACACTCCTATCCACCAGTATCCACCAGTGGCCCAGGAACTTCTCTGCTCAGAGCCAAACACTGTCACTGCCAGTGTGGGAGCAGTTCATACACCAGATGCTGCAAGTCTAAATGTGCTTTTTATCCAAAGTGTCTTACTTGCTTTCTTCATACAAATCCCAGGCGCTTTTTTTTTTTCAAAAGATTCCTCAAAATCCCTCCCTCTCTTGGATCTTCCTAAACTGTTTTTCCTTCCTCAAGTTTTCTGTTCTATTTATGTCTACCCTCAAATGTTAATTCTAACATGAATCATACACTATGAGTTATAATAATCTTTTTTCATTATTTATATTTTGAGCTAGGGGGCCTCTGCATAGCCCTGGCTGTTCTGTATTTGTTATGTAGACCAGGCTGGCTCATAGAAATTTGCCTGCCTCTGACGCCCTAGTCCTGGGCTTACTGGCATGTTCTATCAATGCCTGGCTGATAAAAGTCATCTTCAGTTAGTAAAGAATTTCTTGTTTTACATCCTTTGGTGATCTACGATCTCTAGAGACTATTAAAGTACTGAGTTATTCATTCATAATGTATATCTTGGTAACTTGATTCTTCCAGGTAGACCACCCATAACAACTAAATGTGATTTTTATTTTTCAATCAGGGGTTAATTTTGATAAGAAATCAGAAAAGTTGTGTTCACTTTGTTCAATGAGCGTCGTTGGTGGCACTCAAGTTTCCGAAGCAGCTCTTCAGCATGGGAGCCATCCCGCTGAAAGGGGCTGGCTGCTGTTCTCAGACTCTCATCTAGGTGATCATTTATCTTTCCCAAAAAAGATTTATTACTTTTTCTATGTATTAATATCTTCCATACATGTGTCCTCCACATATGTTCTCAGAAACCAAAAGGACACCAGATGCACTGAAGCTAAACTTCCAGACAGTTGTGAGCCACCACGTGGGTTCTGGGAACCAAACCTCAGTCCTCTGCAAGAGTAGCAGGTACCCTGAACAGCCAAGGCATAGCTCGCTAACTCCATAATCAAGTATCTCAATCTCTTTTCTTTATTTCTTACATTTAAAACTTTCCCTCCTGTTAAGGGAAATAAATTAGGGATAGAGTTGATTATTTGTAGAACAAATAAAAGTAAGTTAGGTAAAAATTTGAGGGAAAAAAAAACCTACATCAAACTAAGTATTTGTAGTAGAATTATAATAGAATCTCTTGAATATAGAACAACTTTGGGTATAAAGTAGATTTTCAAGTCAGGACTTCTTAGCGAAGAGGATGCCCCTGCTAACTGCTACGAACCGTAACCCTTTCCTTCTTTTCCAGGCTGCTGTTTATCAGTGGAGCACAGAGACCCAGGGCATCATCTTCAGCTCCA
This sequence comes from Apodemus agrarius, assembly GCA_964023405.1. Classification (NCBI taxonomy): domain Eukaryota; kingdom Metazoa; phylum Chordata; class Mammalia; order Rodentia; family Muridae; genus Apodemus; species Apodemus agrarius. The sequence goes on along the minus strand of OZ030019.1, from coordinate 39,451,885 downwards.
TCAGCTATGGAATCATACTGACGCTGATACCGAGTGGGTACTTGGCGGGGATATTTGGGGCCAAGCAGATCCTTGGCGCCGGGCTGCTCATCTCATCCCTGCTCACGCTGTTCACTCCACTGGCTGCCGACTTTGGGGTGATTCTGGTCATCGTCATCCGCACAGTCCAGGGGATGGCACAGGTATCCAGATATTATCTCAGACTGAGTGGGATATGGAATCCCAACATCTGCAAAACAACAAAGATCTTATTGACTTTTATTGCAGGGAATGGCATGGACGGGTCAGTTCACAATTTGGGCAAAGTGGGCTCCGCCACTTGAACGGAGCAAGCTCACCAGCATTGCGGGTTCAGGTGAGGACGCGTAAGTGTGTCAGCGGGTTGTGGTTTGCTCTGCCCTTCTGCGACTCAGATGATTTCAACAACCAAGAAAAAAATAGAGCAATATGAGACAATTGCGTAACAAAGGAGAAACACACATCTGTGCTGTAAAGCCTCAGGCTCGGGAGTAGGACCAAGCACTGTGACCTACATCAGTCAAAGGCTAAGGCCTGATGGGAAAAAAAAAATGCTGAGCTTTATGAAAGGTAGAAATGGAATTTGTCATCGTGGCTATTGCCTGTCATCCTAATATTGAGGAGGCAGAGGCAGGAGGATTGTGAGTTTAAGCTCAGCTTATATTATAGAAAATTACATTTTCTTGAGACTCTGTTTCAAGAAAGAAAATAAAAAGAAATGCATAAATAAAAAACGTGTTACACTCACGTTTTAAGAAAATATTGGAGGGCAAAATAAGGACTCAGAGAGGCCAAGAGCAAAACTGACTGGAAGGTGAAATAGCCACATCATTCTACTACTCTGAGCTAGGTAACTCACAGAACTCTCTTATGTGCATGCTATTTCTGTGCTTTTATCTCCCAGAGAAACGAGTTAGTGTATGTAGAGATTAAGTAATTGGCCCAAACACAAATAAACATTAAGTAGTAGAACCAAGATCTAAGCCCAGGCTCTTTGTTCTCAGAGCACACGCTCTTGGTCATAATGTAAGAAGGACCCTCATAATGTGTGGTCTCACCAAGGCTCCCTCGGGGGCAACTGCACAGCAGCTTGTAGACCTGAGAACACATATGTAAAGGACACATATGTGTTCTCAGGATCTACTAACAGCTCACTCATGGGTCCAGCACAAGCCACATCCTGTAGTCTGTTCCGTCATAGAAACCCTCCTGTTTGCTTCTCTACCACCACTGTCATGGCTTCCTCTATCTCCAAATGCTCCCAGCTAGTCTTTCTTCTCTGGCTGGATTTCCTCTTTCCATCAATGCTAATTTTTTTTTTTTTGTACTGCTGAGGCAGTTTTGCTTATCAGCTTGAGTATCTTCCATGTGCCTGCCCCCTTACAACTACAGAATACTCATCTCATTATTATACTAATAGATGGTCAGGCACTTTGTTACAACGTGCTGACTACTCAGCTCCCTCTGCAGGTGAGGATCTGGTAGCCTGAGTTGTCCACACCTGTTGTCACCATGGCTCTCAGCTCAAAGGTTCATATCTTTAAAAGATTCTATACCCCTAGTTTTGTTAAAACCACAGACATTTACTGCCGCCTTCATACAATTTTCTAGTCTTCCCATTGAAGTTAATTTAATTTTAACTGTTTATAATTTTATTATTGCCTTTACATAGTAGTTTCACTTCTCTGCTGAAGTCATTTTTTATTCGATATATTATTTATTTATATTTTAAATGATTTCCTCTTTCCTGGCTTCCTGCTCCCCAAAAGTCCCATATGCCCTTTTCCCTTCCCCTGTTCCCCCATCCATCCCTTCCCACTTCCCTGTTTTAGTATTCCCCTACACTGATGCACTGAGCCTTTCTAGAACCAGGGGCCACTCCTACCTTCTTCTTGGACATCATTTGATATGTGGTTTGTGACTTGGATACTCCAACATTCTAGTGCATACCATGAGTATTCTTTTGAGACTGGGTTACCTCACTTAGTATGATGTTCTCCAGCTCCATCCATTTGTCTAAGAATTTCATGAATTCATTGTTTCTAATGGCTGACTAGTACTCCATTGTGTATATATACCACATTTTTTTTGTATCTATTCCTCTGTTGAGGGACATTTGGGATCTTTCCAGCTTCTGGCTATTATAAATAGGGCTGCTATGAACATAGTGGAGCGTGTATCCTTATTGCATGCTGGGGACTCCTCTGGATATATGCCCAGGAGTGGTATGGCTGGGTCCTCCGGAAGTGTCATGCCATTTTCTGAGGAGCCGCCAGACTGATTTCCAGAGTGGTTGTACCAGCTTGCAGTCCCACCAGCAGTGGAGGAGTGTTTCTCTTTCTCCACATCCTCGTCAACACCTGCTGTCTCCTGAGGTTTTGATCTTAGCCATTCTGACTGGTGTGAGGTGAAATCTCAGAGTTGTTTTGATTTGCATTTCCCTAATGACTAATGATGTTGAACATTTCTTAAGATGCTTCTCACCATCCGAAGTTCTTCAGGTGAAAGTTCTTTGTTTAGCTCTGTATCCCATTTTTGATAGGGTTATTTGGTTTTCTGGGGTCTAACTTCTTGAATTCTTTGTATATATTGGATATTAGCCCTCTGTCAGATGTAGGGTTGGTGAAGATCTTTTCCCAATTTGTTGGTTGCTGATTTGTCCTTTTGACAGTGTCTTTTGCCTTACAGAAACTTTGTAATTTTATGAGGGGCCATTTGTCAATTCTTGATCGTAGAGCATAAGCTATTGCTGTTCTGTTCAGGAACTTTCCCCCTGTGCCAATGTCCTCAAGGTCTTCCCCAGTTTCTTTTCTTTTACTTTCAGTGTGTCTGGCTTTAAGTGGAGGTCCTTAATCCATTTGGAGTTGAGCTTAGTACAAGGAGATAAGAATGGATCAATTCTCATTCTTCTGCATGCTGACCTTCAGTTGAGCCAGCACCATTTGTAGAAAAGGCTATCTTTTTTCCCACTGGATGTTTTTCAGCTCCTTTGTCAAAGATCGAGTGGCCATAGATGTGTGGGTTCATTTCTGGGTCTTCAATCCTATTCCATTGATCCACCTGCCTGTCCCTGTACCAATGCCATGCAGTTATTTTTTTAAACACTACTGCTCTGTAGTATTGCTTGAGGTCTGGGATACTGACTCCTCCAGAAGTCCTTTTACTGTTGAAAATAGTTTTAGCTATCCTGGGTTTTTTGTTATTCCAGATGAATTTGAGAATTGTTCTTTCTAACTCTATGAAGAACTGAGTTGGGATTTTGATGGGGATTGTGTTAAATCTGTATATTTAACATCTTGCTTTTGGCAAGATGGCCATTTTAACTATATTAATCCTGCCAATCCACAAGCATGGAAGATTTTTCCATTTTCTGAGGTCTTCTTCCATTTCCTTCTTCAGAGACCTGAAGTTCTTGTTATACAAATCTTTCACTTGTTTGGTTAGAGTCACACCAAGAGTAGTATCACTTCTCAAATAGAAGAATAGAACTGTGTTGTGATACCAATTCAGTGGGAGCAAAAATCTAGGATTTAAAACATGAAGATGAATCGAGAAGATAGGGCAGGGTAGGAGAGAAGAGAAGAGAAGAGAAGAGAAGAGGAGAGGAGAGGAGAGGAGAGGAGAGGAGAGGAGAGGAGAGAAGAGAAGAGAAGAGAAGAGAAGAGAAGAGAAGAGAAGAGAAGAGAAGAGAAGAGAAGAGAAGAGAAGAGAAGAGAAGAGAAGAGAAGAGAGCATAGATAGAATAAAATAGAATAGAATAGACTCCTTTCACATTGTACAGGCAACTATGAACTCATGAAACCTTTCTGAGGTTTGTGTATGTGGTTGTATGTGCAAGTGTTTGTACACACTAAGTATGTGTAATATTGCTATGTAAAAAGCATTTCCTACTGTGAATCTGTAAAATGCATAGCTGTGATTTTTGTTCAGCTTTGTTTATTTGTTCCTTATTTGAGACACAGTTTTACTAGATAGTCATAGCTGGTCTGGTTCTATTGATGTAATCCATAGTGGCCTCAAATTCATGTCAATCCTCTTTCCTGGGACTCCTGAGTGCTGGGATTGCATAGATAGGCCATCGTGCCCAGCTGTTGCTTTTGTCATTGAAGATCCCAAGGGCCAAGTGTAGTCCAGTTGGAATATATTTTTAACAGTACATTTTGCTCATTATTCTTTCACCAATTAGAGCTGAATCTCCTTGTACGTAGGGACAGCGCCTCTCTAATTTTGGTGAGTCTTTATATTTCTGCACCCAGTTTCACATTCCACCATGGTGAGTAGTACTTGCAGGAGTTTGTATGATAAGCTGAGGAGTTAGAGTTGGCCACATTGCTGTTGCAGAGCTACTGAAGTAGACCGTTGTTTAGTACAGTGCTCATTATTTCTCAGGATGTTGGGAAAGTCCTGTGAGCAGGAATAAATCCACATCAGCATAGAGACACTGTTCACATTTTAGCCACTGCTCTCTCCATAAGATTTCCCCCCTGTCTTTCCTTTAGGGGCAGCATTTGGGTCCTTCATCATCCTCTGTGTGGGAGGACTAATCTCACAGGCACTGGGCTGGCCTTTTATCTTCTACATCTTTGGTGAGTCGCTGTCTGTTAAACTGTATCTCTTCTACTTCTCAGGCATTTGCTTTAAGATAGAAAACACCCAGCCTTTTCCCCATATTCTTTGTTAAATGGAAAATGATAAAGAGTGTTGAGGAGCGAGGGGTAGCTTTCTTAGTATAGTTCGTGAATCTTGGTCTCACACCTTCCCAGAAGTTTGAACAATCCACACGCACAGGGTAGATGAGATCACTCTCCACAGCTTTCTGAGAAGCTTTTGAGAAATCAGTTACAAAGCCTTTCCCGTCTGCCACACACACCTCCCAGCACCTCCACCATCGCATCTCTAATGCCTGGTCTCCTGCTGTTGTGCAGTTAAGACATCAAAGCTGACTGAGAGCACTTTCAATGTGTCTACACATTTTGTAATAATTGTCACATTTATCCAATGTGCCTTTAGCCTGTTCTCTATCTCTGATTCATGCAAAGCTTAAATTCAGACATCCCTTCCTGCAGCCTGTTCATCAGGTCCAGCCATTCTCCCCGCTATGATTTTTTATCGGCACTTCCTGTTCATGACATGTAATGTTTCTTGTTTCAATAGACTGTGAAATGCTTACATCAAAGGATCCATTATATAATGTTTTCTAGATTGCTTTGGTGATCATAGTATCTGAAATTTAACTCCCAATAAAACAACAGATTAACCAGTTACTATGAGAGGGATTTAAAGAACAACTAGTTCTCAAAATCTTTTAACATGGAATATTTTTGGAACGGTGCCCGTAGTGCACGCCTTTAACCCCAGCATTCCAGAGGCAGAGGAAGGCACAGCTTTCTCACTAGCTGTGTGAGAAACTGTCACTTTGTGACATTTTGTTTCACACACGGTAACCAGGCATGCAAAACCTGCTCCTGCTTGGAGTCCACAAGAGATCTATAGTTTGAATACAAATAGCAACTTCTTGCAAACATATTGGAAATATTTCTGTGCCACAATGACTGACGTCGTGGCAAGTGGTTTTGTGTGTGCATAACTACTTTTTCTTCAGTTTCAACCACACAAACCAAAACAAGACAATGACTTGTGCACCCAAAAAGCTATGTTAAGGCCAGATATGGCTATACATCTTAAGCCTCGGCTGTATTCATTTTCATGCTCACATTATCTCCAAGATCCTGACATTGGTAAAAAGTGAATTTATATTTGAGAACTAGCATCTAAAAAGGCTCAATAGAAGGAGTTTTATAGGGTGGAAAAGAGAAAAGGGAAATTTAGGTCTATATGGTAGAATCCAAAATTGATAAGTGTGGTAGAATCTTCCAATGTATGAATCGACCTGAAGTATAACTGTATCCCTACTTCCCAGGTAGTATTGGCTGTGTCTGCTGTGTCCTGTGGTTCACGGTGATTTATGATGACCCCACGCATCACCCATGCATAAGTGCGAGGGAAAAGGAACACATCACATCCTCAGTGGCTCAGCAGGTACAGTGCACCCTCTCCTTCCACCCATGGACCACACAGACATCTGCACAGCACTGTTTCTAGGGTAACCTATCCTAACGCTGATGTTGGTTTGATGTTTTCTTTCAGTCTAGCTCTCCCAGAAGATCCATCCCCATAAAGGCAATGGTCAGATGCCTGCCACTGTGGGCCATTTTCATGGGCTTTTTCAGTCATTTCTGGCTTTGCACCATAATCATAACATACCTACCAACTTACATCAGTACAGTGCTGCACGTTAACATCAGAGATGTGAGTACACTCCTCTCCTGTGACTGTGAGAATAATGACTGTCGTTCTGCACTGCCCCATTATATTCCAGTGTAGAGAATCATTTCACCTTCACAATGGTGGTGACAGAGGCACTGCCATGACTCCCGTTTCACAACAGTGGGACTGGGACATTCGGAGGTGAGATCATTTACCTTGGGTTACGTGACTACTGCGACTTCTGCATGGCGGAGCTGCGGAGCACCTGGGTTCTTAATCGCCAAGTTCTTCTGCCACACCTACTGGTCCAGACGTTTTCCCCAGAAACTGACATCCCTTTTCTTGGGTGTTGGTTCTCTGACCTAAGGCAGTAACCTTCCAGGTGGCAAGGGTGCTAGTTTCCCTCAAAAAACTCAGAATGTCAGAGGTTAGGCTAGGGTCGTTCTGCCCTACACTGCTCTGTGATGTTCTGTGTACATTTCCTTCTTTCAGAGTGGGGTTCTGTCCTCCCTGCCTTTCATTGCTGCCTCAAGCTGTACAATTTTAGGAGGTCAGATGGCAGATTTCCTTCTATCCAGGAATCTTCTCAGCTTAATCACAGTTCGAAAACTCTTTTCATCCCTGGGTAAGGATAGGTGTGTGGATTCAGGTAATCACCTCCCCCCCCCTTCCTGCATGTGCTTTGAGAAGCCTCTTGACATGTCCCCATTCTCCAGGGCTCCTCCTTCCATCCCTTTGTGCTGTGGCCCTGCCTTTTGTGACTTCCAGTTACATAGCAACCATTGCTTTGCTGATACTCATTCCTGGGACCAGCAATTTCTGTGACTCAGGGTTCATCATCAACACCCTAGATGTTGCCCCCAGGTAAGCTTTGACCTGTCTAGTGCCTTTATCAGACCACTCAAGTGAGGGTAGATCTCAGTGTCAGTGCCAGCGTGGAAGCCTGTCTGTTGCTGATGTCTACTGAATCAAGGTGAAGTGACAGATAACTAAAAATGCTGGTTCACAGCCATGGCCATGTGCCTCATTTCTGGATAGAGAAAGTTTTTCAAGTTCCCTGGTAAGAGATTAAACTGTGTGTTTTGGGAAAAAGCCACAGACTTCTGTTTTGGAAATTTCGAAGGTGTTTATTATATCAGCCACCACACATAGACTATTCACCACAAGCCAGACTTATGCTAACATAGTCTCAGAAATCAATATGTGTCATCATCACAAATACATTAGGTAGAACCTATTATGACCCCCTACTTCTGGGAGAGGAGCCTGAAGCACATGGGCATATGAGGCCTCCTGTGGTCATGTAAGGGCAGAGCCAGGATCTAAAGGCATACAGTTTGGCTTTGGAGTTGGAAACTGATACTTGTCTGTTATGTAAGCTGCCCTCTGCACTGAACTGTGTTGTGATAAAAGTTCCCACAGAAGCTACTTCTCTGGTTATTCTAGCTATTGATTCAGTGGATGGATGATTTCAAAGTTGGTAAATAAACATCTCTTTAGATGTCTTAAGGTAACAAAAACTAGTAGGACAAATGACGTTGCCATTAAAAATGTGTTTCATGAGAGCTGAACTTCTGCTATGGATGGTATTCTACATAAAATCATCTCCACAGATATGCAAGTTTCCTCATGGGCATCTCAAGGGGATTCGGTCTTACTGCAGGAATCATCTCATCCACTACCACCGGATTCCTCATCAGTCAGGTTGGGCATGTTATTGAACATCTGCAAGTGGCAGGTATTGTTTTAGGCATTGGAAATATACACTGTGCCCTCAAAGACTGTACAGGCGGCCAGGGGAAGCAAGCATGGATCTGAACATTCAGTCCATGAAAATGAGACTGTGCCACGCTTCCCAGAGAAAAAACAGTGAAAAGCTGAGTTTGTCAAAGGAAATCGGTATTCATTTTGTTAAAATGAGCTGTTTGGGTGCAAATAATAGGTTTTTTTTTTCTCTGTGACTTCCAGGAGGTACAAAGAGTGAGAGGGGGTGGAGAGATAGCTCAGCAATTAAAGACAAGGCTCACAACCAAAGAGGCAAGAGAGAGGCCATCATTGTGACAGGAGTGAATGAGTCACATCAAGAACTAGTAAGTGAGGAAGATGAGAGAAGGAGGGGGCTCATGAAGAGTCCAGGTGGATTAGGTGTAGACAGTTTTTACATCACTAAAGGGAAAACTAGTATCTGAGGGTCCTAATTAATAAAGACATCAATCTGTAGACAGAGGAGGGAGGAGAGTGGCTGTAGGACTTTAGGATTCACCGGCTGAGAGGTTTGCTCCCAGCCTCTAGGTGTGGTCTAGGGAGCAAAAGGGAAGGCAGTAATGGAAGATGTGGGCTAGGACGGAAGAGCTGGAGTGTCAGCCTGTGAAGCAGAGTTTTGTGTTGTTTTTAGAGCAGCTAGATGACCTGCATTCCGGGCTAAGCTGTGAGTAAATTTAAAAGAATTCACTATGATGATAATCGAACAATGAATTGGCCTGAGAGGAGAGTTTACCAAACAAGTCAAGTGTAGCTCACAATGTATCGAGATGTCCACGTGTACCTCACAATGTATGGAGAGGTCTGTGTAAGGAGCTGAACTGATTGAAGTCAATAGCTTAAAAAAACTAAGCAAAGAAAGAAGTGCACACCTTAACTATGTATTGTTGGCATAATTGTAAAACTTCACATTTATAATTGTTGAAATCCAGAGTTCTGGAGAAGGATCAGCATTGCTTAATTTGTTAAGGAAAAGTAGCTACCACAACACAGGACCCAGTGTGCTTTTTAGAGTCATTTGGTTCCCAAAAGTTTCATGATCCCCCTTGGCCAACAGGATCCTAAGTGTATTCTGTATTTGTCCACTAAATTGTGTATGTGATTAGCAATGCAATATGCAAAGTAGAGGACTTGTATCATTGGTAGGGAAGAAATTTATAATATTAGTAATTCATTGTATGTTTCTGTGTTCAGGATTCTGAATCAGGATGGAGGAATGTGTTTTTCCTGTCTGCTGCTGTCAACATGTTTGGTCTGATCTTTTATCTCATATTTGGACAAGCAGAAATCCAGAACTGGGCCAAAGAAAGGACTCTCACCCGCCTCTGAGCATGTAGGGTTGGAGACCAACCAAAAAGCTGACCCTTAACATATTTTGCTTATCACCGTTCTTTCTTTGTACTTATTACTATAGACACAGCACTTCTTTATTCTGGCTGGGATGCTAAGATTAAACAGAGTACATTAAAGCTATGTAAAGTAGGATTCTTTCTAAAGGTCGAACAATATTTATGAATCCTAGCCAATTTCTTGGAGGTTGTGACAAGAAAATAATGAGAAAAAGATTCAATGAATGAAGTTAAGATGGAATACAGGAAGAGAGATTGAATAGATACCAGAGAGGGCAACGTGGATATCTCAAAACACTATCATATTTAGTCATGTGGTGAAATCTGAAAGAGAAAAAAAAAACACTCTTAAGTGAACATCAGGGAAGAAATCGGTAAAGGTAAAATGAGCTGGAGAGAGGCTTGGAAAGAAATTGCATAACAGATGTGCATCCTGAAAGTAGAGATTATTTGACCCTCATATTCTTCCAAATAGTCATATTCAACTACAAAACACAATACAGTAGTAATTGGTTTGGGGTTTTAATGTGTACAATATAGTCTAAGGTACCTCCATACAGATTGCTTATTCTATTTTTGCCTCAATTTTCTTAGAAAAAGTATTTTAAAAATCATTTTAAAATTTTTTAAATGACTGCAGGACAAGAACCTTTGATTAATTCATAAGGGGAAGAGAACCTTCTAATCAGGTTAGGGTTAGAACTAGGGGGTAATTTTGGCCAGAAGTTGTAAGGATAACAGTTGGTGTCAGGTCCTGAAGGTGATGCTGAGATAATAACCGATTGGATCTGCTTTCTAAATATTTATAAAACATAGAGCAAAGGAGTCTGTAGGAAACTAGAAGACTGGAAAGAGGGAGATTATATAATGAATTGGCACATTATGTATGAAGGGAGAGAGAGCTCAGAAAGAAGGAATGATTGCAGTCTGGGAATTACATGGGGAGAGGGAAGAAAGAAGTGGAGAAAAGGAAATATGTGGAGAAACAGCTAAAACCAAGGGCCATTTGAGGGTTGAGGGGTCATATGGAAACCTACTATTGTAGAAGCTTCTTAAAATATATATACATATGAATAAAATAAATATAAATGGAATCACCAAGAAATGGGAAAAAAAGCTCTAACTAAGCATCTTTTACCACCAAATGAAACCTCTAGTGCCAGAAATGGCTTATGTCTAATTGAGTTGTTGGCTGGAGATGCCCCTTGGAAACCCATAAATAAACTAAGGCCATTGGTAGCTCTCCACAGACTGATGGTTAGGCCCTATTGCTGAAGACAACACCTACATTACTCACTGGACACCGAAAAGTTGAACTGGTGCCCACCTAGAACCTTACTGACTAGCTCACGGTTGAAGAAGGCAGGCTTCCTGCTACCAGAGGAGAAAGGTGAACACCAACTGAGCTAACAACCTTGGATCTACACTAGTGATCTACTTGAATGACATGCTGGTAAATAGTGTCACAAAAGTTGTGGGCGTAACCAACTATCTGACTGTATTTAAGGTAGTCCACTCCACAAGAAAAGACTCATGCCTGAGAATTCTCAATTGGTCAATAACCTAAGACTAGATAGGTCATAGACCTATGAGAAAGACAAATACTACTATTCAACAAAAGGAACATGGCAATAAAATGACTTCTGCTATACTTATATTTATACTTATACTTTTATACTTATACTTTTACACTTATACTTATAGATCAGTGTCTTGCTCAGTCATCGTCAGTAGACCTTCTTCCAGTAGTAGGTGAGAACAAATACAGAAACCCACAACTGGGCAATGTTCAGAAAGTGAGAGACCTTAGAACGCTCAGTCTAAATAGGACGTCTCCATCAAATTCTTCCCCTCAGGGTTCAGGGAACTTTGGAAAAGTAGGCGGAAAGATTGTAAGAACTGTGGGGATGGAAGACCCCAAGGAGACAGACATGACAAGGCTGATGCACATATGAACTCAATGTTTGTGAAAGCATACCCAGTATGCACACGTCTAAGTCAGAGGGGATACCAGCACTGAGAAGGGACAAGGACACAAACCCCCACCTCTTCCCAGAAGGTGTCTCCAACTGACAACCATTCAAAAAGGAAAACTTTATTTTCTCTAGTGGAGTTGTACTAGGTATACACATCACAGGTACGTGCCTAGCAGTAAACAGCCAACACAAAATCAACTCAATGGCATTCTTGAAGGTTGTTTTTGTTTTTTGTTTTGTTTTGTTGACTCACAATGCTTTGCTTGCTTTTTAAAAAAAATTACCTTACATGTATTTTGCTTATACATTATGGTTTTTGATTTTATATTTTTATAGAACTTCTGTATTTGTATGAGTGTGCATCATTGCATCTCTGTGTGTTTCATGTACTTTTTTCTTTGACTCTTTTTTTCCCTGTTTGTATTTTTTTGTTGTTCTATTCTAGTTTGTTGAAACCGCTTTTATAGTGGCCTAATCTTGCTGCTTTTATGGGGAAGAAGGGTTGATACACAAGGTCTCTCTGTGTAGCCCAAACTATCCTTGAACTCGTGATCCTCCTTCCTCACTCTCCTGAGTTCTAAGATGGCCAGCCTATGCCATCAGGCTTGCTGTTCAGTTGCTTTTCTGAAACTGAGCAATGTGGAGGTCAGAGGACAACCTCAGCTGCTGCAACTGGGGAATCATGCACGGTTTTTATTTTTATTTTGAGATCTCTCATTGTTCTAGAAGTCACAAAGTAGAACAGCCTGGGCAGCCAATGAGTTCCGGAGATCTACAAGCGCCTGCCTCCTCTGCACAGGGGATGAAAGCACGTGCTTCCGTGCTCAGCATGTTGTGCACAGCGTCTAGGGAATCTAGCTCAAGTCCCAATGCTTGCCCAGCAAGTACTTTGCTATCTCCCCAGCTGCCCTACCGTTGTGATATGTAACTCTTCAGCTCCAGAATCCACTTCATCTGGTGGTATCCGTGAATTATCTCCAATGGTCCAACTTTATGGACCTATGTGTGTAACACTATCACCTGGGAAACTATCGTAGAAAACATGCCATGTATTCAAGGAGGAAGACACAGAAGAGTACAGAGACTGAATGACCCAGAGAGTAACGCAAAGCACCCTCACCTGCAACTCTGTGAAAATTCTTACTCACGAATGAGTGTCTAGACAATGTAAAGAGTGGCATATGCGGATCCCGGTGCATGGAATTTGGATGTTGAATGAGTTTTTGGGCTCACACTAAAAGGGATGAATTAAGATATGTCCAAGAGGCTCAGGATATTGGCATAGACTATATCTGATACATAGACAACTCTGATACAATGAAATCAAGAAATCTTTTCCTCTCTGGGAAGATATAATCATTATTCACATATTTCCCCAAAGTTGTCACCATTTTTTGCACTGTTCTTTTTTTGCATCTAAAAGCATTTATTTCATGCAAAAAATTAAATAGGATTATGTGCACAGAAATAGTGTACACATTATCTATGCTGAACAATGAATGCCAAGGAATACAATATTGTTGTAACAGTTGTCTGTAAAATAAAAATAAAAACTGAGCCCCAACTATCAGACAAGAATAAAATGCCTATTTCCCAACAGCATGGTGCCAGACGTTGAAAGTCACTCTGCATATCTCCGGTCCTCACAAAGCTGCCAGTGTCCAGCCACTTACATTTTTAAAAAACAAACCAAAACAAACCCTAAAAACAAAACCAACCTTTTTTTTTTTTTACATTAACAATAAAAATCCGGTGACAAAAATTATAAAACCAAATCCTGGGCAGTCTTTACCCCCTGAAAACTCCAATTATTCAATCATAATCATAGGAGCAAAAGCCAGTTTAAACTAATAAAGAAACAATACGTACATTTATTACAGATTATATTAAACTAAAATAGGAGAAATCATAATATGAAGTATTTACTACTTGTAGATCAATAATAATTTTAATTATTTTCTCATTCTGATAAAAATAAGAAAACAGTTATAAAACTGCCACATTACTTCTCATAACAGGGAACAGAAGTCTGTACATCTCATTCTTTGCAGGATAGTAGACAGGCAGAAAAATTAATACATGTTTCCAAAAGGAAAGCAAAGAAATATGTCATCTGCGCTCTCTCTCTCTCTCTCTCTCTCTCTCTCTCTCTCTCTCTCTCACACACACACACACACACACACACACACACACACACACCTAAAGCCTCAGTTCGGTAGACACCTGCTCTCCTGTGTGGCGGGTGATGGGGGTGGGGGGGTGGGATTCTTGTCTCTAGGATCAGTGTCAGTGCAAGGACACCCTGTTCCTCTCTAAAATGAAATCTGCAGCATGGAAAAGATGGTTCCTATGCCTTTAAATTCAAGAACTGCAGGACCTGGAACCCAGGGTTAAGCAATTTGCTTAGTTATTGACTTTTCACAGGAAAAGTCTTGGGGACGGGAGAACAGAGCTGCTCTTAGCCTCTCTAGAGTCTGCTGTACATTTCACCGGAGGACTGCGGCTGTGTAAAAAGGAGGCTTGCTTCTTTCCATTTCCAAGGCAGAAGGGGGCTTCCTTTTCTGTTTGGGGACATTGGAATCCAAGTTTTTACAGAACCTGGAATCTGCTTCTGTTTGGCCTTCCTTTTCTCCTTTTACCTTTGTAAATCAATTTGTCTCTCTGCCGGAACTGCCTTTTTGGCTCCATCTTGTAGCTAAGGGGTTTATTTAGATCATCATTTTCGGTTGCATTACCCCCTGAGATTCAGATTCGGGGGATGTCCTCTCTGGGGTTTGGAAGGGGCAGGAGGTCCTGACCCATCTACTTTCTCATCTGTTTTTTGTTGGATATTCTCAGCACCAGCTGCTGTTAACAATTCTTTTCTTTCCTCGGTCACTGCTGATGTTGCCTTGGGTAGACTCATCAGAATTAATTTCCCTATTCTTACCGTATCAATATTCTTTACGGCGGTGACAGATATTATTCTCACAGGATTCTCCTCTTTTTCACTAACTCCAGTTTCTGATGCTCCTGAACTCTGTCTCCATGAACGACTTCTGGTGGAAGGACTCAGCTCTGAGCTGGCGTTAATATTGCTTCCGGTCCCTGCGCCAGTGCTTCCAACACAGGCTTCCTTCGCACGGCTGATAAAGGCTTGTTTACTGTACCTAGTGCTCTAGTGGGCTTTGGCTTTCCTGTTAACAGAAGAATTCTTTCCTGAAATATAGCTTTTGTCATCACAGAAGTTCTTTTCATGTTGTGCAAAGAATTTCATTGGGAGAAAGGGTCCTCTGATGAGTCTGCCTTTGCACTGGCTTCTTTCCAGTCAGAACTGCTGTGTCCCCATATGCACAAATGGTGTGCCCAGAAGAGAGAGCATCAGGTCAACTCCCACTTCTCTTTCTGGTTACTTCGTTTCTTTCCTAGAATCAAGAAAATATCAGCTGATCTGTCATAAGGTCTCGGTAAACATATTTGGAAAGGACATTTGGAAAGGGAATTTGGAAAGGGATGTTCTTGGTTACATTGACTCTGTTCCTGGTTCTTTCAGTTCCCAGGTTGCCAATATCTGGGAGGGAGCCCTACACCTTTAGAAGTCCCCATGGATTTTGTTGGCTTCTTTGCCTCTAAAACCTCCGTACTGGGCTTTCTCCATTACCACACACTTTGTTTTCTATTTGGGACTTGGCGCGGATTCTGTCACAACTGCTAACTCAGCAGTCCAGGGTCATTGCCCTGTTGCATCATGGGTAGGAAGATGTCATCATGCCTGCTATCCTCCCTCTCCCCTACGACTTGGACATCAACATTATTCCTCTCAGCCATTCTGGCTTTCTGTCTTCATGCCTGTTGATGGCCCTCTAAGTCCTATATGTAGACTTGTTTCCACTTGTAATTTTCCACATGTCCAGAAGAATCTGCAAATTCAAATGCTTTGTAATTATCAGACAGGAAGGCCTTTCCCTTCTATCTTGCTGACTAACCCCCATCACCAAGCCAACACTCTTTCATACATCGTTTCCATCATATGTGATTTTCTACCTGGAAAACTGGTAGGAAAACACTGGGTCCCATCAAAAATTCTTTGAAATGTACCTAGGCAGGATCTCCAAGCTGTGTATTTTCACTTTTTAATCTTAAAGTCTGTACCTTTCTTTGTTCTATCTGAATGTGGTCTTTCTGAAAGTACTAGAATAACCAGAAATGACCCAAACAATCTTACTAGTAGAAATAATAGTAGCGATAAGCCCAACAGTCTTGTGTAAGAAGCCAATAGAAGCTAGATAGCTGGAGTTAACAAACTAAGCACAGGCCAGCAACATCGCTCAGTGGAGAAGGCATTTGTTGTTGAGGCTTGATGAACTGAATTCTATTCCCAGAACCTATGGAAGGATGGGAGAAGAGAGCTGACCACACAAAGTGACCCTCTGACCTACACACACGTACACTCCCCACTCCACATTACACACTAATAATAAGTTAGCAGTTCTAAACACTTAGTTCATGAGTTAGCTAGGAAGCAGAGCTGGGCTGTAAGTCTCAAGGGGAGTCAGTCCCTCCACCCTTCACTTTCTTCCATTTGAACCCCATTTCCTGACAGCCCCACGACCTTCCAGAGCAGCCCTGTTATTTAGAGAGCAAGTGTTCAAACAGATGAGCCAGTAAGGGGACAGTCCACATTCAGTGTAGCAGCATGAGGTGGCGTGGGGTCCCTTTTCATATTCCTCCCACACATTCTCTTCTCTCACGTAAGACTTGATGCCTAGACAGGAAGTGCGGCCCTTTCCGGCATCTGGCAGGAAGATGAGGTCGAAAGGAAGCAGCAGCTGGCCTTTGGTCATATTCTGTGAAATAGATACTTGTAAGCCCTGAACTCTGAAAGTCATTTTCCTCATTTTTGGTTAACCTCATCTGTCCTGAGGGCTCTGAATGATATGAGATATCCCACCATCAGACATATGTGTGTGTGCATAAACAGACGGGCTATGTTCAGGATCATTCAGTATGCAGAGAAACTTGGAAAGAGGAAATAAACCACACCAGAATCATTTTTTAAAGCATATAAAATAACCAGTTTCTTGGGACATTTTCATCTGTGTTTACCATTTTCATGTTCTTGTGAGAGTCCTCATTTTGGTGGCGTGAGTGGGATAACTATGTTGGGGCCGTGCCTCTTTCTTGCTTCCCTCTCCCCCCCTCTCTCTCATCTTTGAAGGTCTTGCCTTGTATCCCAGACTGGCCTTCAGGCATTACCCCGTTGCCTCTCCCAGGAGGCTGAGATGGCAAGCACTTGCCGCCCCAACCAACCTCAACTGCTCTAGCAACTAAGCTATGCCACCAGCTCCAGCAGTGTGCTTTCACCGCCACTGGTTACACTTAGCAGCAGCAATAACAACACAAACGCAAACTATATGAAACCAGTAAATAACTGGCCAGTTTGGGGATCTTCATACTTGTATGTTTGAGAGACAAAACTTCCTCTCTATTGAAAAATGATTTTTAAAAACTGCTAAGAAATCGTTTTCATGACAAGAACCAAAGCCAATGAGAGAGCCACACAAGTGATTGTTTAAAAACTATTAATTATGTGCACAGGAAAATACTTTGGATTCCACAAAATAACTCAGAAAACAGAATAGAGATCATTCCCGTAGAAGCTTGGCAAATCCAAGCTGCGCAAAACTCAGATGAAGAGTTGGAGGGAGAAGCAGAAATCTCCAGATGGACTGAAAGGAGGAGGGATCGGTAAGCATGTAAGAGGAGCATACAAAATTAGTGCTAATTAAATAAGGACTACACAAGAAGGAGGAGGAGGAGGAGGAGGAGAAGGAGAAGAAGGAGGAGACGAAGAAAAGAAGAAGAAGAAGAAGAAGAAGAAGAAGAAGAAGAAGAAGGAGTGACATTTATTGTGTAAGCCAGAGTTTAGTTTAGTTCCCAATAAAAGCCAGACACAGTGGCACACATACCTGAAATCAAAGCTCATTTATAGCAAGATATAAGGTAGAGCCAAGATAATCTCCAGGAGCTCTCTGGCCAGATAGTGGGCATAAGCAGCAGTCAACAGCAAGAGATTCTGCCTTAAACATGGTGGAAGGAGAAGACAGTAACCTATGTTATCTTTTGACCTCTACATGCATGGCATGATTTCATGGCATGTATGTTCTCATTCTCTCTCTCTCTCTCTCTCTCTCTCTCTCTCTCTCTCTCTCTCTTGCGCGCGCGCGCGCACACACACACACACACACACACACACACACACAGAGAGAGAGAGAGAGAGAGAGAGAGAGAGAGAGAGAGAGAAATGGTATATTGGACACCCATCTTTTTTGTCTGAATAAGGACTATGAAAGCAGATCCATTCTTAAGAATGGTCATTTGACAGTGTCTTCAAATGTGGCCAAGAGGAGAGGTTCTCATCAACATGGAGTCCAGGACTGTGTAACACAGTGAGCTGTGGGGCTGTCCTATGGGGATTTTAGAATCTCCTTGGACAAGTGGCTGCTGTTTCCTGTTTCTGCAGTTATTTTGTTTCTGGACCATTGTTGGACAGTGGGTCATTGGATAGAGAAGATGTGGGACAAATGTGGTTTACTGAGTTTTCAAAGCAAAAGGACCCAAATCCAGGCTGAGGTAGCAATTGCTGTGGCATTCTGCACCTCAGTTGTAATGAATGTACTTATTCAGATGTGACTTTGGGACCCACTGAGGTTTGCCCACTGGACATGTTTTAATGTGTAGAAAAGACCATGAAGCAAATGTGATATATATTTCAGACAGTGATAAATGGCGCATTTTATACATATCTCTGTCTTTCCCTGTGTGAGGATGGCATTTCCCACATGACTTCCCTTGTCCTATGAAAGTGTGACTTACTCAATTCCTTTCTCTTCTCCCCATAAAGCTACCCTTATGTTCCAAACAGAGCACCCTCTATCAACGAAGGTCCTGAGTAAGGGAACACAGATCAAGCTATAGCCAATCCCAAAGGATTTTGCAATAGAGGGAGGTAAATGACTGATTTTGTAAACCACTGAGAGTGTATAGCTCCTGTGTTCCTCTGTGCCCAGTCTTTGGGCTTTCTGCATAGTCCTTTGATGCATATCCAAACCTAACATATGGACTCTAAGCAAAGAAATATTTATGGATTTGTTTTTTTATATGCCCCAGGATGCTACTAATTGCAAAGGAGACTTGAAATTTTTATTTTCTCTTCTAAGAGTTTTTATTTTATTTTGTTTTATTTCTGAATGAGTATCAGTAAATGGAGTAGAGGTTTTGTCTTAGATTCTTTTCAATTGCTGTGACAAAATATGGTAACCAAGGTGAAAGAATTTATTGGGGCTTACAGGTTCAGAGGGTGAGTCCACAGCTATCAAGATAGGGAGCATAACAGTAGGCAGGCAGGCATGGCAAACTGGAGCAGTAGCTGAGAGCTTACACCCTTATTCATGAGTAAAAGGTAGAACAAGAAATGTCCTAACTGGGAATGGTGAAAGCATTTGAAACCTCAAAGTCCACTCCCAGTGACATGTGTCCTCTGAGGCCATACCTCCTAATCCTTCCCAAACAGTTTCTCCAATTGGGATCAAGTATTCAAGTGAACCTATGGGGTTCGTTCACTTTCAGACCATCACAGGATTTAAAATAATCTGGTTAAGCCCACAAATAATATGGAGCATGAATGTGACTCTTACAATAGTCTGTATAGTGTATGCTTCAGACTACCTGAAATACCATTCAGACTGCATTACTCTTAGGTATTCTCTCTCTCTCTCTCTCTCTCTCTCTCTCTCTCTCTCTCTCTCTCTGTGTGTGTGTGTGTGTGTGTGTGTGTGTGTGTCCTGTGCATGTATACATGGGTGTGTGTTGAGGCCAAAAGTCAATGGTCACGTCTTCCTCAATTTCTCTGCATTATTTTTTATGACAGTCTGTCATGGGACTAGTTGGCCAGGGAGCCCCAGGATTCCTCCTGTTTCTGCAGGAACACTTAAAGTTGGGATTGCAAATGGGTGTTGTTTCATCTGACTTTTCACATGGATACTGGGAATAAAACCTTAAATCTGCATGCTTACATAGCAAGCTCTTTACACACTGGGCATCCCCTGAGTCCTCAGACTGCATTACTTTCATTGCCTTTAGGATTTTTCCATGGACAATGAAAGCAGGACTATTTTAGGTCTCCGTCATAGCAATAGATCACTTCTGGTATGGAAAAAGAACTACTATTAAATTACGCTGAGATTGCAGTGATTTAAAAGTGAAGGTTTGTCGCTTCCTAAAATTACTTCTTGTTTAGAAAGTATATCTAAACATGCATTCTGTGTCTGATGAGTGGTTCAGTAGAAGCAAAGTAATGATTGAGGAAGTAGCCCAGTAGCCCAGGATCAAAATGGAGACCCTAACATTGAAAGCTATTCTACAATCAATAAAACCTTCAGAACATGGCTTTAAAGCTAGCTATCAATGCTGTTTCTTGGTTTCCTCATTTGTCACACTGGACGTAGATGTCAAAAGACATAATTGATGGGTTAATATATGGACAGCACTGAGAACTGGACCTTCAATGTTTCAAATGATACAGTGTTGTGTTGATTTCTCTCTTTGCTATTAACATGCATTGTAGACATCTTTGCATGTATTTCAGCACATATTTGTATAAGTAAAATTTGAAGTGGAATATTAAAGGTTTGAACTTCTGTTTTAAATGTTAGTAAGCAATGTCAGACTGCCCTCCACTGAGAATGATGAAAACTTCCATATAGAATAGGGCTGTGTGGCACCCATTTCAATCCCAGCATTAGGGAGGCGGAGCCAGGAAGATCTCTGTGAGTTCAATGTTAGCCTGGTCTACAAAGTGCGTTCCAGGATACCCAGAGCTGTTAGACAGAGAAACTCTGTCTCAAAGACAAACACAAAACAAAAGCAAACAAACAAATCCCCTTACATACACACTAAAAATGTCTTCGTTTCACTTCTTATTTGCCTACATTCTTTTAAAAAGGTTTTTCTTTTTTCTTTATGATTTGTGTGTGATGTGTATGAGGGTGTGTTTGTGTGTTTGCTACTTGTGTATGTAAAGGTGCTTGCAGAAACCAGAAGACGATATTCTATTCTCTGGAGTGGCAGTTACAGGCATTTGTGAGACATCAGAATTGGGTCTTGGGAAGCAAACTCCAGTCCCCTACAAGAACAGCAAGCTAAACTCCTGAGCCATCCCCCCATCCCCATTATTAAGTCTTTTCGTTGTTATAAAACTTTGTAATGTTTAAAATCATAATGGTGAAAATAAGCTTGCTGTTTCCTCTTACTATACATTAAACATATTTCTGAGAGGAAGATTTTCTTAGTCTTTCTTTATATGTGTGTTCATGTGTTTGTCTCACCCTCGCCCTTGAATTCACTTAATTGTGCAAAAAATTCTAGATTGCAAAGTGTTTTGCATGAGCACTGTGGGGCAGCTACTCCATGGTTCTGGGTTATTTTGTTGCTGAAGGTGAGAGTCTCAGAGGTAATTCACGTACACATTAAAAGAGAAAAGAACCACATGTATCTTAGCAACTGCTAAGTGCACATGTGGTAACAATTAATTACAAATAAAAATTTAAGTTGGTAATGTGGGAGCAATATGTATGAAATACAGCTATTATATATTGTGAAATAAAATCTGGAATAATCATTATGAGTTTTAAATAGCTTGACGATTATATAATGAATTTCTATGCGACTTAGGAAAACAGCAGCAGCAACAACAACAAAATACCCACATGGTTTATAAAACAGATTGTTCTGTCCCAGTACCCAAGCAACTGCCCAGGTCCGCACATAAACAAACTGCATCTACTTCGTGATCTCCCACAACAGGACGCCCTGTGGTCCTCCCCAGCAGAAAAGACAGCTGAAGAGGAACTTTCCAAGCTCATTTACCATCAGTTTTACATGCAAATAAAAGGGATCTGTCCATTGGAAGGCTCCTTGGGAACGTATGTGCACACCACCCGTGGTTTCTGGAAAGGAGCTGCTTCTCTTGCTCCCCTCTGGTTTCCACTCTGCCTCTCAGTGACTCATGAACTTACAGCTTGTGTCGTTTATCACAGGAAATCTGAGCCCTTCCTATGACACTAACAAAACAGGGATGTAACATTAAACTGGTATTGATTATATTTATTTTCTATAAATGCAGTGAAATGTACTATAAGGTGAATGTTTGTGTTCTTACCTGTCCGTGTTGCATTCTGAGACCCCAAAACACCTGTTCTAATCCCCCAATTCATAGTACAATTAAACTCAAATAAACTCAAAACATCTATGCCATAGTTGTAACCTCCCCCCAAATATCCATACTGTAGTCCTAACCCTCCAAAAGCCATGCTACAGTCCAAATCTTAAAACATCCATGGTACAGTCCTAACCCAGAAAAAAATCCTTGTAACAACTCTAACCCCGAATATTCATGCTGTGGCTCAAATGCCCAAAACATCAGGACTACAATCTTAATCCCCCAAATGATAGTATTAGGAACTTGGCCTTTGGGAGAAATTAAGTGAAGCCTATGAGACTATAAATGATGGACTCCTCAAAAGACACAGGTGGTCTGGGGATGCCACTCGGTTGGTAGAGTGCTTGTCTGGCATGCTTCAGGCCCTCCAGTTTTGAACCCCAGCACTGCACAAACCAGGTGGGTGTCACACACGCCTGTAGTAGCAGCGCTGACTGCTCTTCCAGAGGTCCTGAGTTCAATTCCCAGCAACCACATGGCGGCTCACAATCTTCTGTGACAAAATCCAGTGTCCTCTTCTGGTGTGTCTGAAGACAGCTACAGTGCCAGTGTCCTTATATACATAAAATCAATCCATCAATCTTAAAAAAAAAAAAAAAAAAAAAAAAAAAAAAAAAAAAAAAATCCTGACTGCAAGCTTCTGCTTCAACACTAGAGGGCGCTATGAGGACAGACAAACCAAGACCTGGATCTGGTCCTGTGAACCTGAGAAGCAGGCAGCAAAAAATGAGTGCTTGGTACTGTGTTGGGGAAAAGAAAACAAGATTTAGTTCTCGTCGATGTGGTCCCAGGACCCTGTTTGTCTCTATTGCTTGTCCTCTGTGCCCCATGACCTCCCACACCCTCCATCTCTTCTCCCTTCCAGTGACTTGTGTGACTCTGGAATTGACCCGAATGGGGCAGTGAGAAATGAGTCACACACATACAGACACAGACAGAAAGGCTGTGGTCTCTGATAGAGATGCACCAGCATCACTGAAAGTCAGCACGTTTATCATACACAGCCGAGGAAGGAGGTGGTTAGCTAACCTTGGTAGAGCTGAGGTCATCAGGGAGGCGGAAGCTGCGGCTGTGACTTTTTACACACTGTTTTAGAGCTAATGAGCAACTGTTTATCAGCATCCGAACCAGAGAGAGCCCTTGCCGTTCCCCTGATGGAGAAGGCCTTACCATTCACGTGTCTGAGACGTGACCAAGCTCTTGTTGTGAATGGTCATTCATGTGTGGGTAGGGTCACTTCCCAAATCATTTCGTCTGGACTTCTATCACTTGTATGCACAGTTCTGACAAATAGAGCACACACCCAACAAGCACAATAAAAAACATAACTGTAGTGTGGAAGCTGGTAACTGGGCCTGGCCCCTAATCCTTTTCATTGGCTGACCACAATAGACCTCTGTTCTGATTTAGCACCCGGTGGGTAGGTAGGTGGGTGAGTGTGGAATCTGGATAATAAAGGCAAGTGTTAGTGCCTGATGAACCAAACCAAGATTTTAATATAAATATTGGAACTTGAAAGGAACAAAAATCAATCCCAAGGCAAACTTTGCATCTTCATAAAGGTAATGTAGGACAAGGTGAAGGCAAGGAGGAGGAGAAGGAAGAGGGGAAGAAGGAGGAGAGGGAGAGGAGAGGAGAGAAGGGGAGGGAAGGGGAGAGGAGCGGGAAGAGAGGAGGATAGGGGAGGAGAGGGGAGAGGAGAGCGAGGGGAGGAGAGAAGAGGAAAAGAGGAGAGGAGGAGGAGAAGGAGGAGGAGCCCAGTGTGGTTTTCCACACCTTTAATCCCAGAGCCAGGGAATCAGAAGCAGGTAGATCAGAATCTTTCAGTTGAGCCTTCCTTCCTAAATGACTCTAGCTTGTGTCAAGTTGACTTAAAACTATCCAGGACACATTGTCCACCTTACTTTCAAGACAAGGTCTCTCAGGGGTCTCAACTGTGGATTCAACTATATAGTGTGTTTTATCCCTGTGACCTACCCCAAACCCCCTTCCCTCCCCAAAAATAGAGGAGAAAGGGAGGAAGAAGACAGAGGAGGAGGAAGGTGTGAATTATCCTTTGCATTTTTAAAAGTACTGAATTAAAATCTTCCTCCATCTTGAGGAACTAACCCTTGGAATAATAAAATTGTTTCATGAACTAAAGAGCGCTCTAACCCTTTGCCCTGCAAGCATGAGGTTGCAAGTTTCATCCCTAGAACTCATGTGAGTGTGTAACGCCTAGTGATCAAAGTACTGGGAAGGACCAGGTGAATGAATCCCTGAGGCTGGCTGGCCACTGACAGCCTGCTCGGCAAATTGAAGACCACTGAGAGACCTTGTCTTAAAAGTAAGGTGGACAATGTGTCCTGGATAGTTTTAAGTCAACTTGACACAAGCTAGAGTCATTTAGGAAGGAAGGCTCAACTGAAAGAGTGCCTCCACAGGATTTGCCTGTAGGCAAGTCTGTAGGGTGAGTGGGTCCTGCTTGGAGTTTTGACCGTGTTTACCCCATGCCATCACTGGGTGGGTGTTGAGCTGTGGTGAAGCCTCAGTACACAGCTCCAGGGGTGGGGAAGCACAATCTGAGGCTTGGGACAGCAGGAGCTGGCTTGGGGTTCCCGGGGGTCTGCAAGGAGTCTGGGGCTGTCTGTTTCTCAGGCTGTTGGGCATCCAGGCATCACTTGGAGGCGTGGAAGAGCTGAGAACAGAGTGGGGGCCCGCGGGCTAGATCTAGCCTGGGACTGAGGGGAAATAGAGGAGAGCTCCGGCTAGCGATGCGTGGAGAAGTCCTTGGTTTGTAGGCAGGCTTGAGCTTGGCTTGGTGGAGGCCATGGCTGGGAGCACAGAGAAGCCTTCTATGGGAGAGTAGACAGTAGCTCTGTAGGTGAAGGCATTCTCCATGGCTCCCCACAGTGGATCCCAATGAAAAGAGGCAGTCCATGGTTTTAAGACACTTATTGTCATGGCAGAAAGGGATGAATAAAACCATACCCCACTTCTCAGGGTGGGCCTGAGGTTAAATACATTTTGCTGGGAGGAATGTCTGGGAAGGAAGGTTCATTGGCTAAGTCTCCAAGCCTTTAGGTACCTCATTAAAATGGAGATCTATCTTGAGCCTACATGACCTGTGGTCATGTCCTCTACCTGTGGAGGGGCTTGGGGCATTGCCCTTACATGACTGATGGCAACAAATCTGTGGAGGGCTGCAGCCTCGTGCCTGCGAAGAGGCAAAACACCTACTGTTCCTTTAGAATCACCGGGGTTTCTAGCCTTAGCTCACCTGGGATCCCACACAAGTCTGTAGTGCATTTTAATTATTGATTGCTATGGGAGAGCCCAGCTTACTATGGGCAGTGCCACTCTGGGGAGGTAGGTCTGGGATGCTATAAGCAAACAGGCTAAGCCAGCTATGAAGAGCAAGGCAGTAACCAGTGCTCCTCTATGGCCTCTGCTTCAGTTCCTGCCTCCTCGGGGTTCCTGCCAGGCTTGAGTTCCTGCCCTGACTTTCCTGAGTGACAGACTGTTACATAGAAATATACCAAAATAAATCTTTTCCTATTCAGGTTACTTTTAATAATGGTGTCTTATCACACCAAGAAAAATCCTAAGACATAGTGCTTGAGGAATAGAATTCAAGACTGATCTCTAGCCTACACACAGGGCAACAACGGGATATCTGAGAGGAGCCTCAGTGAGAATCCAGTGTTGATAGTGTAACAGAAGCCACAGACCTTGAATCACACCAGACTCATTGCAATGAACATTTGCAAGTAGAGCTTTCTGCACAAAATGGTATACAGGATGACACACTGAGACACATCAAAGCTTTCAGAGTGAGATGGTTTTATTATTTTTCTTTAATTGTTATGTTATCTTTTCTCTTCTTGTTGTTTTTTATTTTTTGGTTTTTGGTTTTTTTACAGGGAGATTGCAAGGATGGAGGGTAAATATGGAGGGATGAAGGGCTGAGTGGGAGTGGGATGCATGGTATGAAATTCAGTAAGAATTTTAAAGAATCGGGAAAAAGTTAAAGTGAAACAAGAAACCAAGCACTTGTGTTTACCATCTACCTGGAAACCTTTGGCCCCTTCACCTATAAGTGCAGCCCTGATTTAGTCTGTAACCTCTCTACAGAGTGCATTCATCACAACTGGGTTTTTTCCTTGTCCATCATCCCTTGCACTGTGTGGTTTTACAGTTTTGGGGAGATGATCTTGGTTACTGGCATACTTTGCATTCAAGCTATAAAGTGCACCAGAAGACAGCATGTTTAAGAAAAGAGGTGAGGAAAATTCTCAGTGAGGCAGTACAGCACAAGATTGAACATGGGAACATAACAGAAAATACAGACATCATTTTGCTCAGTTAATAGGAAACAAAATAACAGAGATGTCCTCCCACTGGGAGCAATGTAGCAGCAGTACATGACCAGATATTAGATTTGTGACTCATGGCCATGACCCAATTCGTCATGGAGAACAAGAGGCAAGTAAGAGTTTAACTTGACCGTGGATGGAGGCAAAAACCTTTGCCAGAAATTCTAATGAGGACTTAGATGCTGAGTAGAGATGACACAGCGTTTGGGTTCCTGGCTTAGATTGTGAGGCTCCGGGGAATGCCCACTGCCATTGAGCCAAGCCTCTGTGTCCAGCTTCAGCGTACCCCGCGTGGTTGTGTAAGGCCGCCCCTGAATCATCTGATCATTGCTGGACTTTGTGAGGTTTAGGCAGAGAGTACACAGAAATTGTCCTTCCTCTATCTGGCTCTCTAGCCTAGAGATAACAGGCTTCTATGATTGCCTCAACTGGGCACAGGTTTCCCCTGAGACGTTGGCCAGACACGGAGCTGTCATATAGATAATTATTAAGGAAAATTGTTCACAAACTTAAGGAAAGCATTCCTTGGATATTCAAATCAAATGGGAGACACATGTACTCTATTTGCTCTGAAGATTCTCACACCAACACAAGTAAGTTTCGAGTTCATCCAAGAAGAAAATGTGTAATTTTTAAAAGGTGAGTAGAACAATCTAGGTCAAAGAAATATTTCAATCCATACTCGAATGTTTAAAAACTAATTGTACAAGTAAGGCAAATTTGGATTATTTTTCAGTGTACAAGCATCTTGTGTCTTTTTGTTTATGAAGTCAAACCAAGTAGAATGTTATGCTTTAATTTAACGTGGTTAAAAACCATGTAAAGTTAAAAATTAAATTAGGAAACTAAGCCAGATATTCCAAGTTGGTTAATTTAGAATTAGAAATACTTGAATTCTAGAGTTGCTGATTATTTATCCCAGAGTACAGAGTTCTTTAAAAATGACTCAGGGAAAAATATTTGACACAGGAGGTAAAACTCATAAGGCTCCATAATGAACTTAGCCCTTTCTATCTTTAAATTTCGGATGTGTATATGAACTGTGTCTGCAGGTTGTATACTATGAAGATCATATATTATATATGCTTAAGAAAACCCTCATTCTCCAAGACCCAGACCTCTTGAATTATTAATCTCAGTGACAGATCTAGCAGTCCTCAGTAGGGGCTTCCCATTATTGAGAAGTGGTTTGTCCTCTTACAGTACTTATAATCAAACACAAAACCAAAGGAGATGCACTGGGAACATAAAGCAGGCCAGAATGTAAAGCCACAGCGAAGATGAGCTGCCGGAAGAGCTCAGTGCTCTTCCTTTCTGTAAAAGAGTTTGACATCATGCTCAGTCTGAGTCATAAGCCTGGAGGCTGCTGGAGAGTTGGACATTATTTGCCTATAGGAAGCAGTCGGTTTGAAGTATCACCTCACCTTTGAGACAAGGACAAACTCACTCTTCACCAGCTTAGAAGGATTATCTACATAAATGTGCAAACCTGGCCTCTGATGTGCTGGTGGATATTCCAAGCTTATCCCCTTTGTTGGAAATCAATGTGGAGATACCTCAAAAAGCTAGACATAGGTCTACCAAAAAGTCATAACACTTCCTGAAAATATCCTCAACAGACTCTATATTCTATTGTAGATTATTTGCTCATTCATGTTTATTGCTGCCCTGTTCACAATTGCCAGGAAAGAAAAAGGCTTAGATGTCCCATCACCTGATAAATGTATAATGATGACATAGTCCATATACCCAATGTAAGATTATTCAACCATAAAGAAAAATGAAACTATGCAATTAGCAGTTTGATGCATTTCTCAGCCCTCACCAGAGAAGCTTCTTTTTACAGTACAAGGTGATTAATACAAAGACCCACAACTGGTCAACATCTATAAGGAATAAGAGACTGTGGGATGATCAGCTTTGAAAGGGCATCTGTATCACATCCTTGATCACAAGGCTCAGGAAGCATTGTAGAAGAAGGGGGCATCTTAAGCACCAGAGGTAGTGGAAATCTACAGCAAAACTGTATTTGTAGGCAAGACAGCACTGTTGTACACATGAGCTCACAGCAGCTGTGACCTCAAACACTAGACCTGAGCAAGATCCAGTCAGGTAAAATCTCACCACGGTCAGGGAAGGCACTCATGAAGTCCCACCCACGGCCAAGGAGCTATTGGCAGTTGATGGCTGCTGGCCTGTGAGAGCATCAGTTTTCTTCAGGGATTCAGACTCTAAGATGCTATGCTGTCTGTGCTCCAGTAGATAGTTCAACACCCATGAACACATAGACAATACTAAGTGATTCAGTAGACTGAAGAAGACGGAAAAGGAGGAGGAGGAAGAGGAGCAGGAGGAGGAGGAGGAGGAGGAAAAGAGGAAGAGGAGGACGAGAAAGGAAGGAGAAGGAGGAGGAGGAAAGGAGGAGGAGAAACCTGAACTTGAGAGGGAAAAGTAATAGTTGGGGGTGGGAAGGAATGGGGGAAAATGACTGAGGTCTGATCACAACACACGATGTGCATGTATAAAAGTTTTAAGAAATTACTTGAGTTAGAAATTTCCCATTGTACATGGTAGCATGTATGCAAATTGAGACATAAGCCCAAGGATTATTTTCATGTAGTTTATCAACAAATATAGAAGTGCTTAAAATGGGGGAAAAAACCATGGAGAATAAATACTGATTTATGAGAGAAGCTTGTGGGTTTTGTCTGTTTGATTTGGTTAGCAATGACGTTCAATAAAATCATGGCTCACATAGTTCAAAGAAGCAAAAGAAAATTAAAGAAGCAGCAAAAGCAAGAAATGGGGAAAGGGCAAAATGTATTTAATTTGTAACTTACCTCTTTTTTGACCTTTTAACATTTCAAACCAGAAGAAAAGAAAAAGTCTTTGGAAGCACTGCAACACAACCGAGTTCAGGCGTCGGACCCAGTAGATACTTCTGGGGTGCTGGGGAGACACTTGACAAGGAGGGAGGCTGCAAAACTCACAGCTGAAAGCAGGGGGTGCCCCAGCCTCTCATTAATGATTAATAATCCAAGTCCTGGCAAGAGGTAAGAGAAGCCTGCTCAGAGGAAACACAGGAAACAACTCCCACAGGCACTACGCTGGTAAGTCACTTTCATTGGGTAGCCAAAGGTCTGCACTGTCCTTCTTGTGATGGTGGTTTCTATACAATCCCTCTTCCAACTTCCAATGTTCTTCTGTGGACAGAATGAAAAGTGTGCATACAATGTAGAAACCTATATCTACAAAGGCAATGGCGGAAGGAGGAGAGAGGAAGATGGAAAAATGGAGGGAGAGGCAAAGGGAAGGGAAAGGGGGGAGGGAGAGAAGGGGAAGAAGAGAAGTGGGGGAGGAGAAAGGAGAGAGGAAGAGGGTCCAGAGGGAGGAGAAAGAGAGGAACATAGAGAGACGGCAGCGGAACAGGAGAGGGAGGAGAAGAAAGAGGGAGAGACTGGAAGCTTAAGATTTTGTGCCGGATCACCAAGAGCTTCGATGCGAGCTGGTGGGGACAATGGCATCCGTGGAGACAGATCCAAGAAACACATACTGTAAAGGGATGTTTTTAAAACTTTTATGTAGTCACATAACATTATGTATGTGTATAGAAGTGACTTGTCCGGGGGAGGGGGAGTTGGGGGGGAGAGAACAATAGGGAATAGTCGAAGTGGCTCATGAACAGACATCAGTTCTTTTGCGCTGAGTGACCTAGGACAAGAGAGACAGAGAGTCTCCTGAGGCCGATGGCCGCGCCTCCTGTATCCTGAGTCTGGCAGTGGCTGTGATTACTCTTGCTAGCCTGACAGCTGCTGGGGACGTGAAGGACAGTGTGGGCATAGTGAAAACCACTCTAGATAAAACAGTGTTAGCGATGACTGCTTTACAGTGACCACGGCACCCTGATGGAGCCACGTTTGAGAGGCCGTGGTCTGGGGACATAGTTCTCGGTTATGCCAGGTGTTCATGTCCCAACGTGGAAGCAAGTCTCATGAATTCTATAGTTTTATAGAATGACAAAAGTCACAAGTCAAGGCAAGTTTAAAACACAGTGGAGTGTACATAGAGGGGGCAGATACAGCAAGATGGGGAAGTTTCTCTGTAAGCCTCAGATGCTATCTGATGAAATTCTTAGATTTTGGATTGCTACAAGCTAGTAGTAGCAGTAGTAGTTGTTGCTGTCATTGTCATCATCACTATCTTTAAAATCAATTGATTTCAAAGGGTTATTTATCAGTCATGGAATGTTAGTTCTGACACAGAGGCGGGCAAGGAATGATTGTTGAAGAGGCTAAATCTATCCCAAGTTAAGATAACTAGCCTCAAGCTGGGCGTGGTGGCGCATGCCTTTAATCTCAGCACTTGGGAGGCAGAGTCAGGCGGATTTCTGAGTTCGAGGCCAGCCTGGTCTACAGAGTGAATTTCAAGACAGCCAGGACTACACAGAGAAACCCTGTCTCGAAAAACCAAAAAAAAAAAAAAAAAAAAAAAAAAAAAAAAGGTAACTAGCCTCTGAACGTATAATATTTCATCCTTTCTACACTATTACAGTTCTAATCAATGAATCAGTCTTTGTAGACACAGGTGCCTTCCAGGAACTCTCACTAACATTGAGCAGATATATGCCCTGTCCCCCAGATTATATTGATCTTTTCTTTTCAGCAATGCGACTACCACGGTGTTCTGAAGAAGCACTGTCTTTTGCAATTAAATTCATTCATTGCCTCAGATTCCTGTTCAGATTAATTAGGAGACAGAACCTATAGCATAAGTGGGGGGAAAGGGGGATGTGGGTAAGGCTCCCTTTGTGCAAGAATACTGGATTAAGAAAACCAATGAGATGATATGAACCTTAACCAAATGAAAATGTCTGAGAGTGGACTGGAGAGATGACTCAGTAATAGAGTGCTTACTGTACAACGTAAAGACCATAGTTACAGTTTCCAGCACCCATTAGTGGTGCTGTGGTGTATGTCTATAATCCCAGTTCTACAGAGACTTGTGGATCCCTGGAGCTCTCTGCCCAGCCAATCTTGAATTTCAGGTTCAGTGAAAGAACTGGTCTCAAAAAATAAGGCAGAATGTAACTGAGGAAGACCCCCTACTTTACCTTCCCATACATGAGTACACACATCCATTCTCATGTAAGCATGCCCCGCTACATGCATGTACATGCAAAAAAAAAAAGGCTGGGGTCCCCTGCTGAGATATGATGCTTGTATAACATATGTGAGGGCCTGGGTTTGGCTCACAACATGAGCCAAAAGAAAATGAACAAATGTCTTAGAATAGAAGAAGAAATGAAGAAGGCCATTGTGATAGTGGCTGGGGTCATCAGAAGACGGTGGGTGGCCTGAGGGCAGAGGGAGGAAGTAATCACAGAGTTTCAAAACTGGAAGTCAACTCTCACCGCTACATTTGCTGACATCACTAAAGATCGATCATAGTGCCGGGTGTAACTATGTACTGGAGAACACTGCTCATGAAAGTAGGGTAGACTGTGCGTTCAGCCTGGGACAACCAAACTGTGTCGCCATTAGGTGCAGGTGGCCTCACCTTTGTCTCTTAGGAAAATATTTCCCAGTTTTTTAGTAGAGAAGTAAAGCACTTTCTCTAGAAATCAAAGGCCTATTTTTAAACCTTTTACCGTGTGTGTGTGTGTGTGTGTGTGTGTGTGTGTGTGTGTGTGTGCGTGCGCGTGCATGAATATGCATGCACATATGCTTTAGGGAGTATTCTTGTGACACAACCAGCTTGGGAGAGTCACTTTTCCTGTGGGTCTTGGGGATCCAACTTGGGTCATCAGTTGATGCTAAACACATTTGACCACTGAACCATCTTGGCAGCCTACCAAAAGCTGGATTTATTTATTTTATGTATGTGAGTACACTGTCATTCTCCTCGGACACACCAGAAGAGTACATCAGATCCCATTACAGATGGTTGTGAGCCACCATGTGATTGCTGGGTATTGAACTCAGGACCTCTGGAAGAACAGCCAGTGCTCTTAATCACTGAACCATCTCTCCAGCCCAAAGAGTCAATTTCTTAAGGAAGATATATGGATAACAAATAATGCCATTAAAAGATGGCCAGCTTCTCTAGAGACGTGTAACTAAAGTCAAGATGAAACATACCAGCTGCCTTGGCTGGCCATACCGATTGATTGTGTGGATGCCTCAAACAAAATGGCACAATCACACTGAAAAGCAGTTGGCTAAATTCCTATGAAGATAGATATGTACTTGTTGCACAACATAGGCATTCTAGTACTAGGTATTTGTCTAAAGAAAGTAAAAGTACATGGTTATACAAAGGCCTGGACATGGATATCCACAGGAGTCTGTCTCACTGTAAGGCTCAAAGAACTATGAATATCACAGTTGTTCATCAAAGGATAAATGGTTATACAAAGTGTAATATAACTGTTCAGTGACAACAAAGGACCAAGCCATGAATATCTACAATATGCATAAATTTCAAAATAATTATTTCAAGTAAAAAGAAAGCATTTCTGCATTGTGCAGCTTCCATAGCATGTCTGGGGGATATCAATTACTACTTGCCATCAAAAACAGGTTACCAATAACAGCAAAGGGCGAGCCGGGTGACAGCCCAGCTGCTCAGTGATATATGACTTATCACATATGAAAAGTCAGCTTATTAATGGCATGAAAAAATGTTTTTCTTGAACCAATCCATTAGTAAGATTGAGCTCTGAACATTGAACACATCTCCCAGTTCTACATAGCGATTTTCTTTGGCGTAGAGGCCCTAATATTGTACCATAGCAATGAGCTTTTACATGTGGAGAAGACAAGGTCTGTTAATTATTCAATAAACTCTACAGACATAGCATCAACTTCTGGAGAGCACCAATATGGCATCTGATATGCATCACCTATATATGAAGACTTGCTTCTTAGTTATCCTCAATATTCATAGTGAGTTATATGGGGTAGCAGCATGGAACTCCTTTAGGGCAGTAGAATAGAGGAAGCCAGTATATCAGATACATAGAAGACTCCAGAGGAGCCCAGCCCTGGGGTGACTGGGATCTGCATTTGCTATAATTGTATCTTCTAATACATTTTACCTAGTACTGTGCTTTGGACAAGCAATCTATTTCAGAATAACTGCAACATCTTTCAGAACTTTGCTGTTAATAGCAGACAGAGAAACAAGTATTTAGAATTTTGTTCCCGTGGCAAAGTAGGTCAATATGAGCTTGTATTGGAACTGGGAACTAGCTTCCAAGCCAGAGGTCTTCAAGCATTTTACAGTGATTCTGATAAATCCTGCGATAAGTCGTTCCAGGCCTTAGCGGAAGGATGCTGGGGTGCTTATTGTGTTGAAGTGGGAGATAGTGACCAGCTCCACCCCACCCTGCACCCCAGTTAGATGAAATGAGCCTGGTTTTGACTGCTTGGTACCGACTTTTCAAAGGTCTAACTTACAGGTTATATATTGCCCTATTAGACCACAAACCATCTAGCTCTCCATCTCTCTCTCTCTCTCTCTCTCTCTCTCTCTCTCTCTCTCTCTCTCTTCCTCCCTCCCTTCCCCCCCTCTCTCTCTCTGTGTGTGTGTGTGTGTGTGTGTCCATTCAGTTCAACTGAAGGGTAATTTCATGTCAGTTCTTTTCTTTTTTCTTTCTTTCTTTCTTTCTTTCTTTCTTTTTTTTTTTTTTTTTTTTTTTTTTTTTTTTTGACAAAAGCTAATTACCCAGAAAGAAAAAAATCCTGCAATGGCCACAGTGGTAGAACTGAGCCCTACAACTGAGCGGAGTGAGTTCGTCCTAGGTACAGCAGTGAACAAGAAGACCCCTCCCCGGAAAGGTAAACCGTGCACAGCTGCCTACCCACTGGCTTTATGGAGTACTCTTTTCTGTAGTGTATTCATATGAAGCAATGGATTAATCACTTTACATTTTTTTATTCTTTTTGAAACACACTAACATTAATGCACACTTCACAGTTATGTGAAGGAAGGAAAAACTCTCCTAGGAAAATAATTTTTCACAGTGACTTTCTCATCTTTATCCATACGAGTTTATTCTTCATAATTGTTAACAAAGCTGTTGGTAGACAGCTTCAGGTCATGTTCCTTTAACGTTTGATTGCAATAATGCAAACAAACTTGTGTGGTGATGAATTACATAAATATCTAAAATCAAAGAATCTTGTAAGCTTAATTTACCAAATATAATTTTGCTGCATTGATTCTATATGATTTTTATACAATTCTATATTGTATTTGATTTTTTTAACTTGCTAAGCTATTTTTCAGTATTGCTTTATAAGATTAACTTATTCTTTTCAAATGTTATTAATTCTTTAAAGTTAGCACCAAGTTAGGCCAAGGAATGGGCCTCACTATGGCTTTCCCTCCACATGTCCTGACGCTTTGCTCATCTTCCTCCTCTACCCCGCCCCCTGCTCCACGCTTCCCACGCACCTCTGGGTTCTTTCTCCTCCTTCCTGTGATGAAATCCTGAAGGTGTGAAAGCAGAAGGGATGACTGACTGGAGGAAGGACAGGAATAGAATGTTACAGTAAGGCCTACTTGATGCATTCCAGCAGGTCCACCTTCCACATTCACTTACCTGTTGGATAGCCCAGGCTAGTCTCAAGCACATGGTCTTCCCGCCTCAGCCTTTGTCACCCAACGATCCCTGCAGACATACCTCCTTAAAGTCAATAGCCTGAAACAACATGTTAGGGACAGAGCTCCAAGCAGCATGGCTTCATTTCTTTTCTGGGTCTCATCCTGCCTCACTCCTGCACAGAATCAAAGCCACAGGGCTTCCGACAGCACTTGGGACCTTTAAGACCAGGTTCTGCTTCTGGCTCCCTCTGCTCTGTCATCTTCCCATGGTGTTGGCAGCCACTCCAGGGCATTTCCACTTTGTGAACTGTGCCTTCCCCTCAGACGCTGGTATGACCAGCTCTCAGGCATGTCCCTAGGACTGTACCTTTCCTTGTTGTATTTTCTCCACTGATAATGACTCTAAGACAGACTTACTGTTTGGCTTTGTCTGTTGTTCTCCTCCCCGGAACATGAGCCCCACTGGCTGTGTGCTGCTACACACGGAGAGTAATCAGCAAGTGTGTGTTCAGTAAGAACTGAAGACACAAATCTAGACTGGACAGCATGGCTGAGAACAGTGGCCAGTCCAGCTCCTGTCCAGTTCCCTGAAGTGAATCAACTGACTGGTTCAGGCACAGGATGAGCTGGGTAGACCTAGGCTTCTCTGAGAGACAGGCATTTGGTCTACTAAAGTATCCATGGAGAACACTGGGGGCTCTCTTTGACACCCTGAAGAGATGCTAAGCTCTGAATGCTCAGCTTATTTACCACAGTTGCTACCCAATTTACTTTTCAAGAGAGAGAGAGAGAGAGAGAGAGAGAGAGAGAGAGAGAGAGAGAGAGAGAGAGAGAGCTCTGCTGAAGTACATCTGTAAGAATACCGGTGGCCTGGAGTCATATGACTTTCTGCTTATCAAGTTGGTCTGTCTAATGTGGACTGTCAGGACATCTACCCGCTGCAGTGCTGCAGGGCTTTCTCAGAAGCAGTAGAAAGAGCTCAGGAAGCAATCCGCAATCTAGACAGCGTTCCTCAGAGGTCTGTTTCTGAGCCAGTCTCTCATTTCACTCACAGATGTGTGTGTCACCTACGGTTTCTGTTCTTTGGGCATCTCCGCCAAGCTCTGGGAAAGGGGGAAGAGGGTGTCATTTCACTGCTGTGCTCGCTTCCTTTTCCACTACAGTTTCTCAGCATTTGAGGCTCTCAAATTCCCTAGTGAGGAAATCTTTCTAGGACTTAATCTTAAACTTGATTCCTCTTTTTTTTTTTTAAATTACATTTCAAATGAAAGTTTATCCTCAATGCCTGAGGTAAGTAAAATCATCTGCCTAAATGAGCAACTTCTTCAAACTTTAAACTTTATTTGTATGCATTAGGCATGATGTGCTACAAAAATTATATTTGTAATATGTAAGATAAGCACATATGGCATATTACTAGTTATACATACTATATATATATACATATGTATGTAACTTACATATAATGTACTATGCGTTGTGTAATTACATTTATCTTTTAATGTAAGTTTTACATTTACTGTGAATCATTTCATTGGCTCTAAAACTGAATGATTTAGAAATGGGACAGACAAAATTACAGGAAGGACAGATAACCCCAGTGGAAGCAGGCTCTGTATATCTGTAGTATAAAATGTTGCTTAGATCAATTTACTAAATCATCTGCTGTCTTTGAATCTGCTTTTGCTCACTCCCACAGAATCAGAAGTGTCATTTAAGCCATCAGGTGTCGGTCAGTAGTGACTTTCTACATTATGCCTTTTTTAAGACAGGTCATATTTAGCTAGCCTCAAACAGTAGCCAACAATGATCAAACTCCTGATCCTCCTGCCTCCACCTCTCAAGAAAGCCAAGCTTTCTGTAATAACTTGTGAAAAACTAATGTTAGCTCAATAAAGCAAGCCATGATGTGATGTCTTATTTCCAGTCCCGAGTTTATGTTCCATGCGCTATGGAATAGCCTTCCTCGCACATTTCTGCAACTTTACATTGCTAGCGCAGAATTCCATCATAAGCATCACCATGGTAGCCATGGTCAACAACACCGACCACCACCCACCCCACCTCAATAGCTCTACTGAACGACTTCCTGCTGTTTTAAACGGTGATCAGCCTGAAGCCCCAAAGCATCTTTCCATAAAGGTAGGTAAAGCAAAACTTAAGTTTGCTCTCCCAATCCTGTGCGTGCAAGTGTGTACGTGTGTGTGTGTGTGTGTGTGTGTGTGTGTGTGTGTGTGTGCATGTGAGTGTAGGACCCGAAGCTTGAACGTTAGGTTGTGCTAACTGCCCAGCAGGTCCCAAGGATTTCCCTGTTTCTGCTTCCTCAGTGATTGGATAACAAGCCACAGTGCTGGGCTTCTTCTGTGGGTTCTGGGATTAAGCTGAGCTCTTCTTACTGCGTGCACAGCAAGCACTTTACCAACTGAGCCATCTCTTCAGCCTCTGGACTCAAATTTTTGCTATTCGTTTTTTATATTTATTTTTCTAGAGTTTATATCTTCAAAAGCCCCTTATACGGTTCTGGGAAGAGAATCCAGGGCCTTGCACATTTTGGACCAGTTGCTTTGTAACTGAGCTACTTTCCAGCCCTTTCCCTTTCCTCTCCTGTCCATTCCCTTTCCAGAAAGAGCCTGGTTAAGCTATCCTGGCAGGCCCTGAGCTCCCTTTGCAGCCCAGGCCTTTGCACCTTGACCTTGTGCCCGTCCTGCCTCAGCCTTTGGAGTAGCTGGTATTACAGATCTACGCAGCCAGGCCCAGCTGTGCTCAAATTTTTTCATTGAGAAAAATTCAGATCTAAGGGATCTCCTTAGAGTAGGTACATACTTTCCAGTATGGGGCTCACAGAGGCATTCTATGTTTCCTAAAGGCCCCCGTGTATAACTGGAGTCCTCAAACCCAAGGAATCATCTTCAGCTCTGTCCAGTATGGCATGATGCTGATGCAGGGTCCTGGTGGATACTTGGCAGGGAAAATCGGAACAAAGAAAGTGGTTGGAGTTGCTCTGCTTGGATCTTCACTGCTCACTCTCTGCATCCCACTGGCTGCCGATCTTGGACTAGCTTTTCTCCTGGCAACTCGAGCAGTTCAGGGCTTAACCCAGGTACCAAGTATCTCATGTATTTCCTTCTTTCTTCCTCTTCCTCTTCTTCTTTTTCTTCCTCCTCCCCTTCCTCCCCATCCCTCCTCCTTCCCCCTCCTGCTCCTCCTCCTTGTCCCTCCCCCTCCTCCTCCTCTCCCTCCTCCTCCCCCTCCTCATCCTCCTAAATGTAAACCGGGCTGGCCTCTAACTCACAGAGACCCACCACGTGCCTCTGCCTCCTGAGTATTAGACTTAAAGATGTGTGTCACCACACTCAGCCCTAGATACTGAGTATTTTCAAACTTTGAGCTGAATATTTTTATGTAGCACTACATCAACATAGCTAATCATTTTTATTTCAGGGCGCTGGATATGGGGGACAGTTCGCACTCTGGCAGAGATGGGCTCCCCCGAATGAACGCAGCCGACTCTGCAGTATCGCTATGTCAGGTAAAGATGTGCAGTCGGGTAACCTGATGCTTCCTATTGGGCTAAAACATTTTCTATTGAACAGTTCTTTTGCTGACGCTAAAAAGTGTCTATATAAATTAAGGAAACCAATCCTTTATTTGTGATGTGACTTATTTTTCCCTGTGTTATGATTTGTGGCATAACATTGTTTGTGATATGACTTCTCACCTTTAAAAATGTTTTTATGTTGCTAAATTGATCACTTTTCTTTTGTGGAATTTGAAATTTCCACCCACTCATGGAAATGTTGTCAAAGCAGTTATCCATGTTTTTAATGAATTTGTAGGGTTTCATTTTTATACATTAATTCTTGACAGTCATATAAAACTTATATTTTCATTTCATTCAACATATGGATTC
The DNA here is from genome assembly GCA_964023405.1 of Apodemus agrarius. Classification (NCBI taxonomy): domain Eukaryota; kingdom Metazoa; phylum Chordata; class Mammalia; order Rodentia; family Muridae; genus Apodemus; species Apodemus agrarius. Next base: position 39,413,384 of record OZ030019.1, on the reverse strand, counting down.
AACTTAATAACTTTTGGAATTGCTCTAAATTTTTCTGAGACTATCTTTACTTTTAAAAAGTTTTATTATGCTCATTTACTTAACTGTATATGCATGTCACAGCATATAACTGGAAGTAAAAGAACAACTTCCAAGAGTTAATTTTCCCGTTTTACCATGTGGTTCTACCATGTAGAAATCAAACTCATGCCAAACAAGTGTCGTCACTCAATGAACCATCTTGCCCGTTCCTGAGACTTTTCCCTGGAACTTACCTGTTGGCGTAATGTGCCCATAACGAACATTCTGGGGGCAGAACCCTAACATATACTAGGGAAAGTGGAGAACAGATTATGTAAATTAACAATGGCCACTGTCAAGGCTAGTACTGGATAGAAAAAGGCTAATGCTGTGGGCAATGTGTGTGTGTTCAAAGATAATCAAGAACTCTTCAAGTCCAAGAGTTAGCCACACACATTAGAGGAGCTTGCTGACAGCAGACCTTGAAAGCCCCCTCAGAAACCCAGAACAGTAGTATCCAGTGTGTGTTATGAGAGTTCACATTAGCTGACAGAAAGAGAGTATGCAATTTAGACAAAAGAAATTTCCCTCCCTTAGCCAGCTGTGAGAGGATCTCAGAACACAAGACAAATCAGGGAATAAAGGCAGGAGAGTATGGACATGGCAGCTGTGGGATCAACCCAACCAACAGCAGATGAAATGCATGAATGTAAGCTTATGTGATAACAAATGCATGCAATGCCAATACTCAGAAAGCTGACATGGGAGGATTGCCACACAGGCCAGCCTGGGCTATGCAGTGAGTTGCAAACCCTTAACTCAAAAAAACAAACATAAAACAAAAGGCACAAACCATTAAAAAAAAACAACAGAATAAAGGCAGTGAGCTTGAAGGCCTGGAAACTCCCTTGCTCTTCACTTCTGATCTATAGGGCCCAGAGTGAAGGAAATCAGCTGTCACACTTAGGGGAGCTCATCTCAGGAGCCTACAAACCCACAGGCATTCCTGAGGAACTCCAGGAAAGAATTCTTTTCTGATTTCAGAAAGCATTGGGAACATGGTTGCCTGAAGGCAGCACAGACAGAGCAGATGGAAGAGTCCACCACGATAGAGCCTCCCGAGCCCACCTTCTTGCCTCAATAGGACTGATATCCGTGATGGTGATGTCTGGGTTGAAAGACGGGAGATCTCTACCCAGAAGTTAGAGAAAGACTCCTCCGAAAAGCACCTACCTAGGCCCCAAAGGGCCCAGCTACTGCCAGCCTCTAGTGTGAAACACACTGCATGTTCCTTGTAGATGTATCTAACCTTTGGCATTGTCACCCTACATTGTCATCTACGGAGTTCACACCTGAGAACAAGACTGAATGACTAACACATGAAGTATCATCGCACACTAAAGAGCTGAGTTAAGTTTTCTTTAAGGATGTGGTCATGGTGTGGTGACCTCCCTCTAGTGAAGGCCCCACATCTTAGAGCACACACAGGCAACACAAATTAGACTTATGGTTTAAAAATAATAAGGCACAGTTGGGTAGGTTGGAAAGGACAAATGGATCTAAGAAGAATTATGGAGGAGGTAAATATGATCAAAATAAATTGCATGATATTCCCAAAGAGCTAATAAAAATGAGAAAAAAATTACAGAGTATCTCTTAATGTTTAAGTAAGTTTAAGATTTTGTGTTAGACTGTATGCATAGCTATTCTGGGGTGTAGGTGCTCTGTTGGTCACAGATTGGATATGCTTTCAGGGACTACAAAAGATGCATATTGGTAAGGCATTTTATAGCTACTCATAGAGCTTTGGAGCTAAGCAGGTCAAACAGGGCTTGTAGCTCATGCTTAAGGTTAGTAGGTAATGAGAATTTAAAAAAAAAAGTCTTGGTAGCTTAGCCCAGAGCTCAGAAAACAGACAGGAAGGATCTCAAAGAAAATTGAGTGCCTTCATTGCACAACTTTCTGAGTTAATTTAAAACATGGGGTGAAATGAGAAAGGAGGGAAAAAGGAGAGACAGGTGGAGAGGGGAGAGGGAGATAGGTGGACACACACACACACATACACACACACACACACACACACACACACACACACACGGTGGGGGGCAGGGAATGACATAGTTATCTCATGGGAGATAGGAGGCAAACATATGGAAGGACTGTCTGTTCTCAGATGCCTAAATATCCTCTGTCTTTCTCCTGCCTCAGCCTTCTCACCAAAGGAGTCCTAATGAAAAACGGTTACAGTTCAAGCAAGAATGTCCCTAGAGGGAAGGCATCCCGAACCCACGGCACCTGCTAGCTCTATGGAAGGGACACATGGAAGAGCAAAGCCAGCCAGCCAGGATCCTCATAACTGCAGGATGAGCAGCAGCATAGCCCTGGGCCCTTGCATGTATTGAATCAGTAATGCTGTGCTGAAAAGCGGTCCCCTTAAGAGGGGTGAAAAGCCAGTATACAGTACTTATCGAAGCCTATGCTAAAGAGACCCCTGAGATGTCAGTCTTAAAATACACAATGAGGAGGAGACGGGTACACTCAATGTCACAGACCCCAGCACTCCAGGGATTTGACATTTCACATGCCTCTTCAATGTTCAAGATCACAGGCTTTGACTGTTTTCCCTCACACAGAAATACAAAAAAGCACAAAGGGGGCTCTAAGGAGATAAGAATTTGTTTTGGTTTTACTCCCTTTTTATTTTCTAGAATATTGAAAATATATTTTAACTTTTAAATCTTTTTAATTGACACAAAATTGTTATAATATATAATATATGATATATATATATATATAATTTATCACATGGTACCATGAGATATTTCAGTACATGTGAACACTTACTAATGTTCAAATCCAGTCTTTTCCATCCCTTCTAACATTGATCATTTCTCTTTAGTGAAATTATTCAAAATTCTCCATTTTAGTTTTTTGAAATATAGTATGCTATCGTTACTTACCCTCTGCCTGATACTATAAAGAGAACACCAGAACTTGTGCTTTATTTACAACATGGATCCTCTGCTATTGTTATTGCATGCAGATGGGTAAGAGTCACGCATAGAGAAGAAGGTGAGGGTGAAGACGTAAGAAGACATTCACATTGGAGGCCAGGCTTGAGGTAGATTGGGCGAAGGCAAGCAGACAGGAAAGAACATGGCCTTGCTTGGATAGAGGAGTCTGTCTTCCCTTATAACCAAGGCAACCGCAGACATTTAGGTGAAAGATACTGATTGGGTGGACCTGTGGTAGGGAGGGTACTCACTTCCATCTTTCTTTCCATGTGCCCTGGAACTTAGAATTCTCTTTCAAACGCTGCCTTCCCTGTTGTTAAAAGGCCAACCTGGGGCAGTTTATTTAACTGTGACTAGCTGTACTTGATCAAATGCAAGTTTGATTGCTGGCATTTAAGTGAGATAGCAGAGACAAGATGCTTCAAGGAACATGAATAAAAGAAAAGAAGATATAAACAATCATTTCTACTTCACAGTGTAGGTTAGAAAGAAGTCCAAACAAAAGAGTGAATCTAGAGGCCATAGATCTACTTGCACAAATGCCTTTAAGTGCTGACTGTGAAATACGCATAAACAGAGTTAAGGAGGGATGACCTGTGACCAGCAAGCCACCGGGACTATTCACAAAGCACAGAGTCTGTAACTTGAGACAAAGGGAAACAATGGAGAGAAACAGAAAAAAAAAAGACAACAAATGATAAAGTTGGTAAACAGTGAAAAACTCAACTTCACTACAAAGAACAAAATTAAAAATGAGAGTTCTTATTATCTATATTGGATGAAAAGTGCTTAAAAATTTGATGATATTAAATATTATCGAGGAGATGAGAAAAAGAACTTAGTGATTTAAGTTGAACAGCTTTCAACACAGAACTTTTACAGTATTTACCAAATTTTAAAATATATATAGCCATTGATCTAGCAATTCCACCTCTGATACTCTAGTCACAAAAACAAATTGTATTTCTATTCAGAAATGAGTAATGATGCCTTTGTAGAATTAAAATCTGTAGTGTGACGGAGATCTTTGCGAGAGCAATTGTTCATTGAAGATGAATGCTAGGGCTGGAGAGTTGGCTCCATGGTTGAGTGATGGGTTAATGTTGTTCCCGGGGTTTCGGCACCAAATGATGGGTTTATAAAAGGAGAGAAGGGGATCAGAGAGTGTGGCATGGCAGTGTGGGGGAAGGGGGTGCGTAGGTGAGCCCATTCCCAGGCACCTCTTCCCCCTGAGGGACCACACACACAGAGACATGGTATAGAATAGAGTTTATTCAGGGCAGAGGATGGGAGTTAATGATGTAATGGAGGCAGAGAGAGAGAGAGAGAGAGAGAGAGAGAGAGAGAGAGAGAGAGAGAGAGAGAGAGGTGGAGGAGTGGAGGCCGGCCATGACCACATGGAGAGGAGGGGGAGGAGAGGAGAGCCCAACAGGGGCAGAGAGGTGAGAGAGCGAGAGGAGGGGCAAGCAGCCCCTTTTATAGTGGGCCAGGTCTATGGAGCGGGGCACACCTGGCTGTTGCCAGGTAACTGTGGGGTGGAGCTTAGACAGAATACTAACAAAGAGCATGCACTGTTCTTACAGAGGACACAAGTTCCATTACCAGCGCTCATCCCTGCCACTGCATCTCTAGGGGATCTGTCATCACCTTCTGCCTCCGTGGGCATTTCATTCACATGCACAGCCTACTCCTGCCACACACGGCAGACAGACATAACAATATTCAAAAATAAAGTCGAAGTAAAAGATAGCTGTTAACATAAAACCCTCAGGCCATTATAACCTTGCTTATTTTAAAATAGCAACTCCAAATACATATGGAATTTGACAAGTTGGCTAAACGTAAAAGGTGAGGTTAGTTAGAATTATTTGCAAAGCTGTGAAATGGGAATGTGAAGTTATTGAAATTAAAACAGTGTCATTAGCATATTTATGAGAAGCAGCTTCCCGTAATGCATCATACATTGCATATAAGTGCAGAGAAAAGAAGGCGAGTGACTGTTTCTTGTACAATAAACTGATGTAATGCTTATCTTCAGAGGGGCAGAGAGGGCAGAACTGGAGGGTGGACCAGAACCTCAGTACTTCATGGTGCTTTATTTCCATAATAAATGGCTATAAGTGTAAATTAAGACAGCAAGAAAGGTAGTATGACAGTCACCTGAATGTCACTTGGGAATCTTAATGGGAAAAAAGAGACTCCCTGGAGGTATATGAATTAAAGGACTAGTCTGAAGGTTTTGCATTTGCATATGCTTATTCTGCGTTTTGGTGGCTTCTCTGTGTGCATCTGCCAGCTTACACTATCTGACTGGCGGAGGGCTGGGGTCCCACCACTTTCTTTCTGTCTCTCTGCAGGAGTGATATTGGGAATCTTTACTGTCCTCCTTGTGGGCGGCATCATTAGTGAAGCCCTTGGGTGGCCCTTTGTCTTCTATATTTTTGGTAAGCTGATTGCTGGATTCTGGGATATTCGGGAATGTGCTTCTGAGTTTGTGCACCTGTGTGTAGTTTTCTAAAAGAAGAGAGTCAAAATATAAAAATGTTAGGGAAACAAAATATCAAAATATAAGGAATAACCTTTGCTAGCTGTCTTAGGGTTTCTGTTGCTGTAAAGAGACACCATGACCAAGGTAACTCTTATAAGGACAACATTTAATTGGGGCTAGCTTACAGGTTCAGAGGTTCAGTCCATTAATAACAAGACAGGAAGCATGGCAGTGTCCAGGTAGGTATGGTGCTAGAGAAGGAGCTGAGAGTTCCTCATCTTGAACTCAAGGCAGTCAAGAAAAGACTGAGCATCTTCAGACAGCTAGTAGGAGGGTCTCAAAGCCCACCCCCATAGTGATATACTTCCTCTAACAAGGCCACACCCACTCCAAAAAGGCCACACCTCCTAATAGTGCTACTCCCTGGGCCAAGCTTATTCAAACTACCACACTAGCCAAGATGTACATATCCTCTGACTTCATATAAAGTACTGCTCTCCTGTCATAAGGCACAGCCACCAAGATACCACTGTGCCTTGTAGGCAGGAGGGGAAGATTTGGAAAGCAGTGCATGGAAAGTTTGAGGCCAGCCTGGGATATGTGTGTTCTATGGTGTGGGAATACAACAAGAAATGTTATCCCCCCTTAGCCAAGTCTGTGAGCTCCAGAGTCAGAGATCGTGTGTCATGGAAATAAAGTGAACAATCAAGGAAGATATCCAGCTCTCTCTGTCTCTCTCTCACACACACACCAGACCTATATATAAAATATAGAAAAAAATTCTTCTAAAAGAAAGCAGGGAAATTTTATTTGTTCTTCAATTAACCAAACAAATTCTAAATATGACGCTAAAAATATGAACCATAGAGAAAATCAATAATTTGAAAATCACCAGAGTTAAAAATATATATCATCTTCAAATAGCATTGTTAAGACAATAAAATGACAGACTAGTTCAAAGAGAAAATATCTACAAAACAATTAATTAGATGTTTTTCTAAAATGTATAAATATTTTTCAAAACTGTATGAGAATATAAGACCCTCAATTGAAAAATGGGCAGAAACATTTTACCAAATGTATGCACAGAGAACAGAGATCTATGACTACACACCTATTTAAGAACCTTTAGTCATGGGGGTATGAAATTAAAAATCACAATGAGTATCTCCATATGCCTATTAAAATGGCTAATACTGAAAACATTGGGAGTGTTAGGATGTCCCTAAGGTCTGTGACCCCATTCCCACAACAAATAAAAAGGAAATGTTGAAACAGCTTGTTTGAGAACTGAGAGGAGTTCATAATGAACTTTGGCAATGGCTTAGCCTAGAAATGTCTTAATGTGAGAAGAAGTCATTCAATATTCCCAAAGAACTCTAAGACAGCTCAGCACAGAGATACATCCACATTTATTGCTGCACTATTTACAGTATCCTGGGCATGGAACCAGCATAGAGTTCTAGACACAAAAAGCAGATAAAGACAATGCTGTGGTGCAGATACACAGTGGAATTTTATTCAACCACAAAGAAGAATGGAATTATGTCATTTTTCTGGAAAATTGATGCAACTGGAGATCATCATAGTGGAGAAATAAGTTAGATGTAGAAAAACAAGCCACACGTTTTCCCTCATTTGTAGAAATGTAAATTCTTTACAAATGCACATCTATCTACCAATCTACATGCATACACACATACTTGGGTCATAACATACACATCCATAGAAATTTACATGGGTCATAAAGTACATATGCATTCATGGGTCACAGCATCCATATACATATATATATATATGTTTGGTCATGAACATATACACACATATATGTGTATGTGTGTGTGTGACAACATACATATACATACATAAAAGCAGATAGGCAGCTAAGGGGGATTAGTAGCTGGTAGGAGGGAAAGAGACAGGAATGACCAAGGAGGGGATAGAAAGAAGCTGACATGATCAAAACATGTGATACATTTAAGAGAAATTATTTAAAACCAACATTATCTACAATGACTATTGCACCAATGCAAAACAAAAGAATACAGGGTTTAGTAGTAATGAGTCAAGGAAGTGTTGACAGATGTACTGTGACATCAACACATGAGAAGCAGAACAGAAGGTATAAGGGAACTCTGGGCTATCTTTGCAGCATTTAAACAAACAACATTATTACATAATTTAAAGTCCGCTTTAAAACTTATAGAAATGAGCCCCTTGATGAGCTCTTCTTTCTGCTTGCAGGAGGGATTGGTGTGGTCTGCTGCCTTCTCTGGCACATTGTGGTTTATGATGACCCTGTCTCTCATCCATGGATAAGTGTCCCAGAAAAGGAGTATATTGTATCCTCTCTGAACCTACAGGTACATATAAGAACTCCAGTGTCAGCAGAAACCTTGTATCCACATCTGGGTTCCTAACGGTGGCTGAGACTCTGAGCCTCATGTTGATCTTATTACTCAGACAATGCATTTGTTTCCAGTTCAGCTCAGAAGCGCAGCCTCTTCCGATCAAAGCTATGCTCAAATCTCTGCCTCTCTGGTCCATGGTTCTTTGCACTATGACCCATCAGTGGCTTGTTAACACCTTTACAATATACACTCCAACCTACATCAGTTCTGTGTTCAGCATTAACATCAGAGACGTGAGTAATTTCACTCCATTCCTGCTACATGTTGGCGTGACCCCTCAGTCACTCATTCCCCCAAATCACCTGACATTTAAAACTAATGATAGATAGTCACTTTGCTGGGAGTATTACTTAAGAGGTTGCCAAGTTTCCGGGGGTGGAGAGGATGATTTCAGAGGGTCAGGATGATTAGGGGATCACCAACATGTTTTCTCCCTGCCTTAATTATGGCCATTTACCCAGTCTTCTCACTTCAGAATGGTTTCCTGTCTTCTCTTCCCTTTTTTGTTGCCTGGGCCAATGGTATCCTGGGAGGCCAGCTGGCAGATTTTCTACTGAGCAAGAATTTTAGGCTCATAACTGTGAGAAAAATCATCACAATTTTAGGTAAGAACGGAGATGTGGGATTTGCATGACATAAGCATTCAACAGTCAAAGAATGCATCTCACTCTTGCATTTGTCTGTTCTACATTTCCTAGGAAATACTCCTTCTGCAGTCCTCATTGTGGCTCTGCCCTATGTCCAGTCCAGTTATATTACAACAATTACATTTCTGACACTCTCCTGTGGACTAGGCTCTCTATGTCAGGCAGGAGTCTATATTAATGCGTTGGATATTGCTCCAAGGTAAGACTCTTGTATCTACTCTTAATTTCACATTTTCTGGGGGAAAAAATGGTCAGTAGTGTTCTGGGAGCCTCAGAGTTTGGAGAACAATAAATCATAAGCATGGACCATGGCTGGGCCTAGGGTGTATTGGGAAATATGGACTTATTAAATTGCTTCCCATTGGATATGCACAGCCCAGGTCTTTTTTGATGGATTCACCCATAAAGCAGGACTGAAAGACGCTGTCAGGTGTGTCCGGATTTAACTTGGGATATTGCTGTCACCCATAGGTATGCCAGCCTTCTCATGGGAACATCAAGAGGACTCGCACATTCCTCTGCTGTGCTGGTACCCATTGTTGCTGGTTTTTTCCTCAGTCAGGTAGTTTTCATTTCAAGATAGACTTTTAAAATACTCTCCCACATGTATTTGCAAAAGTGATAGATAGCTAAAGAATATATTCAAAGATTGGGAAAGAGTAGAGTTTTCACTTCACTTTGGGGCGACCATGAAGTATAGAGCAGAATGAACCAGAGTTGAGGTCATTCTGGAACTAATCAGTAGCGACTCAGCATCCCATTTGAAATGGCAAACAGTGCCACCGGAATCTCAGGAGAATGTTTCCTGCCAAGCCGTCTGAGGCTGAACTTCCATTTGTGTAAGTAACCACCCAGAGAGAAGAACTGGACAGCAAGCATGGTTGAGTGTCTGGTGCTTGCTGGCACTCCAGCAGGCAGTGTGTACACTGCAACCCTGCTTGGCTTTTCCTTGTCACATCAGTGTGGAAATTAGCACTATCTCCCTCATCTCCTAATGCTTAAGCTGAAAATCCAGTAGAATAAGCTTTTCTTCTCAGAGGACATAGCTCTGAAGCTGATGTCTTTTCACTACAGTGCAACATGGATGGGAGAATCTTAGAGCCAGTTTTAGCATAGCAGTTGTGGGCAAGGTCTATAGGTCAGTTGTGAGGGTCTTCAAAATCTCTCGTATTTAGATCATTTTGAGCATATTTTGGAGTTCTTTTCTCTAATTATCAAGACACTTTCTAAGAACTGAATTTCAGTCAAGGAAACTGTGAAAACTGTTGTGTGAACTAGTGATTCTATTTCATAGAAAAAGAGACGAGAAAAGTAATATGTATCTTGGGTCTTGTGTTCCCAGGACTCTGAATTCGGGTGGAGGAATTTATTTTTTGTACTGTTTGCAATTAACCTATTTGGCTTAATCATCTACCTCGTGTTTGGGAAAGCAGATGTTCAAGAATGGGCTAGAGAGAGGAAGCTCACTCGTTTGTGAAGGTAACAGACAATGGTTTCGGTAGAGTTAGTCACAGCCACAGAAGCAAGGCTTCCAAATGTTAATTTCTTGTCACTTTCCGTCCTCAGCTTCCACTTGCAGTAAAGACGTCATTACATATGCTGGGTCCTATGTGGGAAGACTTTCATGAAAAATTACGTCATGTATTTTCCCCCTCCCATCCAGACTTCTTTTGAAGAAAATATGGGATGAATAAAGCATCAAGTAAAATGATAAGAAGGGACCAGGTTGTCATCTTTGAATCAAGAAATTTGGTGCTGACATGGTAGTTTCAGTTTTTAAAGGACCAAAGTCTATGAACCGTTGGTCCTCAGTGGTAATCGTTACTAGCGCCATTATTTATTTTCTATTTGTCAGGTTGAATGTTCGTTTCTCTTTATGCCTGTGGTACTGGAAGCAGAGCAAGCACTCTGAGTGGCTTTCACTCCTAGCCTGCAGTTTCTATTTCCTGGGCTGGCACTGACACGTGTTTCCCATATGGTCCACACTTCCTCACTGTGCTCAGGCTCCTGGAGGGTGAGTTGCGTGGTCTGCATGCACACTCTCTTGCCTACTGGCTTCAGTCAGATTTTTGATGGACAAATGAAAATGTAGTCCAAGGAACTTGGCACAGCGGGTCACTGCAGTCCCCGGCCCTGGCAGGCAGCCCCTTGTGTGTTCTGGTTACTTATTCCCTCTGTTTGTTGTTTTTGTCTTTGTTTGTGCCATCACTGTTATTCTCTACAACCTGTTGTGGTTGTCTTGACCTCCGCCTGATCCTGTGCATAGTATCTCCTTTCACTGTCCTGAAACTGCCCTGAATGGCTGTCATCTCTCTTCTGTGAGATACACCTAATTTATGGCTAAATCATTCATAAGGATCAAAAGTAAAACTGACTTAGTGTTTTTGTAAAGTAATGGTTTATAGTTGTCTGTGGATCGTACTAAGTTCAGAGACCCAGGGCAGCACTGAGAAATGTTCTCCATGCTGACCTTTATGGTCTAAGACAGAGATTACTGTCCTCAAATCATATCCTACATAGGTGGTATAATACATTCTGAGCACAAATCAGGGCAAGATTAGAGAGACCAACCATGAACAAACACAGCATTGACTGTGATCTTGATATGAGCTCCAATCTGCCTGTTGGGACACTAAAGTAAGTTAAATACAGTTTTCCTTCTATTGTGCAGAGGGACACACATGGGACACAGGTGAAGATTTGCCATCCCATGCTGAAAAGCACAAGGAAGCAATTCCAGGGGTACATATTAAATGGGCAGCCCTACTTCATAAAATCAGGAAACAGGATGCATTCTAAAGGGAGTCCCCTGTCTGCATATTCATAGGAAAGTACAAAGCACAGAATTATAGGAAGGTGTGTGGCTAACGCATGCAGGGTTCTTGTGTCGTGGGAGAGAGTCTGAGAACATTATATAAGCAGTGAAGTAGGGTTCATAGCAATAGCTACATGGACGGATCTTTCTAAATGGAGCATTTTCCTATAATTTCAGAATTAGGGTGACCCGTCAAACAATCATCTGTATGCTGGTCTTTAAAACAGCAGTTTTAGGGACTGAAATAAGGCAGGACAGGTTGAAATGAAGAAAAGAGGGGTGGGAAATGTTTGTGTGGAAGAATTTGAAGATCCTACCATTTAATTGAATAGATGGTAGAGAAAACAGACAGAAGGTGCGAGTCTTAGGGCTTGAACTTGGGAGACAAAAGACTACAAAACAGAGACTGCAGAAAGATGACTTCTGCTCAGAGGAAAAATAATGACCTGACTGGGATGGGCTGAGTTAGCAGTGATGTTGGGAAGGTCAAGTAGCCATAGGCTCAAAGGATTAGACTCCACCGTGTGTCCCACATGCCTACCAAAGAGATCACTGAGTGATGGTAAAGGATAGTGAAAGGAGATTAACTTGACATGGCCACATTGGAAGCAGAGTCCCTAAGTCTGTCTTCAAGGTGGCAGTGGTCTGTGGGTCATTGTGTCAGCTCTGGTCCTTATCTCTAGTTCTGGAGAAGTTGACATTGTTGTCACCACTTGAGGGGAGTAATCTGAGTTCTATGGAGTGATAACATGTGTTCCAGGGTTCAGCCTCACCACCTGAGGAACTGGTAGTTATCCTCACTTGGGAGCAGGAGATTTATCCTGCAAACTCTAGTTTGGCTCTTTTGTCATAAAGATATTTATGACAAGTGCTTTAATCCTGGAGTTCAACACAACTGCAAAAGAGAATGACTGTCGTAGTTCAGTTTCTACAGCTATGATAAAACACCACGGCCAAAAGCAATGTGGGGAGAAAAGAATTTATTATACCTTACAACTCTCCGGCCACACTCCATCACCAAGAGAAGCCAGTGCAGGAACTCAAGGCAGAAACCTCGATGCAGAAACGGAAGCAGAAGCCAAGGGGGGATGCTGCTTACAGGCTTGTTCTCCGTGGGTTGCTACCACCTACCTGCCCAAGGATGGCACCACCCCCAGTGGTCCAGGTCTTCCAACATCCATCATTAATCAAGAAAATATTAATTAAGACGTCTATAGGCAATCTGATGGAAGCTTTTTCTCATCTGTTGTTCTTTTTCCTAGATACCTCTAGCTTGGGTCACCTTGATAAAATAAACCAACCAGAACAATGACTAAGGACAGAATTGATTGCTCTTGAGTAATAACAATAGCTAATATCACTGAACACTCCAAGAATGGCTTAGTAGCGTGATGAAGGCCCAACAATGAGCAACAAGGCTGGAGTTCAGTCTCGAGCCGTCTAACCTAAGAAACTGTGCTTAGACCTTCTGCCTCACACCGCCCATGAAGGTGTGTTTTACTGGAATCAGGAACACTTGCCAACCATCAACGAATTATACCTGTTCTTTTATTAAATCTTTATGACAACCCCATAGACTGGCATTTATTATTTCAATTTTTCTTATAACTCTGAGGTTGAATAGCTTCCTCAAAGTATTACATTAGAGGCAGAAAATTAATCATGGATAAAATTTTATTGCACAGAATATACAAACTATTAATCTTGGTTAATATTTCTATTAATCTCTAAAGAAGTTACAGATATTTCACTAAGCAATACATTGTCTTATGCTGCTCGGTCTTGGTAAATGAAAATTTGACTCACTAGCTCAGAAGCCATTCCAGACCAAAGACATCCCCACCAACACCAACACCACCACCATCAGTGTCTCTCCAGCACACACAGTAGCTTTTCACCATGGTTGTTGAAGACCACAGGGAGAAGACATTTTATGTGTAGGTGAGCCATCAAAATATCACCCTAATCTCACAAGAGAGTTCTCTCAAACTCCTTTCTCTCTTGTGGATACGTATAACCAAGGGTGGCAGTCTCTCTCTTTCTGGCCTTCACATGAATTCACCTTCGACACATTTCAAGTTCTTCCATTCGAGTCCATGTGTCCTTTCCCCAAAGGACCCAGCCATCTTAACTCACTACTTGAACATGGTGGAGTTCAGCATTATTTAGAAGACAGGTAAGAATTCCCAGTCTCTTCCTGAGGTTATGTCCACACCTCACCCAGCACCGTATGTGCTGGCTGCCAGGCCTCACAAGCTACCCTCTACTACAAACTGCAATCAGCAGTTGAGAAGTTCGGAAGGGCCCGATCTTTCGTTGGTTTCTATTTCCCTGCCAATTCATTTTCATAATAAAAGCATATATAGCCACATACTTATTACTATTCTTCAATCCCAGCATGGCTTCTACAAAGTCTCAAAAGGAAACAGAAATCCCATCCCACCTCCAAAGAAACATTATCAGTGAAAGATTATTCAATGAAAGTGAACAGATGGCTACATTTGTGTTGAGGTAAATAATCTCTCTGGTTAAACTGTTGAGACAAATAGCTCCCTGGCTTAAATTGCAGGGGCTTCCTATAGGTTTTCAAAGATGGCAATCTGAAAATGAAGTGCACATAAAAACGTGCTGCCGGATCTGGTTCTTATCAAGGACAGTGTTGTAGGAACAAATGAGCAGAGCTGACCAAGAGTCTGTCTTCTCAACAAAAAGGTATTTTAAAGTTATAATGCAAGCAGGTTCTATTATCAAAGCTAGTTATGTGGTAGCATATTGAACAGCAACAATACCAGAACCAGTCTCTGATGGTGACGCTATGAAACAAGGTAACCAACGGTCTGGCAGACATAACCCACACTGAGAAAGAGGGAGGATTTCCAAGGTTTTGTCTGGTGAAATTCACTCAAAGACATTTATAGAGCGTAGCTTCTTATTTTAAACCTTGTGCTTTGGTAATACACGGCAGTGCTAATGATACAAAAACAGCTTAACTTGTCACTTTCACTACCGATATCAATGAGAAATGTAATACGTCTAAAGAAACACATTAAATCACGGGACGTATAGGAAGCAACAAACGGATATGTTCAAATTAATTTTCTTTGTCCGCCAATCCCGGTGCCAGGATTTTGTTTATCTGTTTTCTTTTGTTTTCTTTATTTTTTGTTATCCCTTGTTTTGAGTAGCTCACTGTGTAGCCCTGGTTGGCCTAGAAGTCATTTTATAGACCAGCATGGCCTGAATTCACAGAAATCCATTTACTTCTGCACCCTGCGTGCTGGGATTAAAGGCATGGACCAGACCTTAACAATAATAGGTAAAGAAAGAGGACTTTTCAAATGAATAGAAAATAGAGAGATTGATGCCCCAAGCACATGCTTAATGAGGTATTATCAAGATAATCTATACACAAAGGAATTAAAATTGGATAACATCAGGCAAACTATAACCAAATCTGACTTTCCTAAAGGCCACATTATCATTAAATCCAGAATTACTTAAAAGTGTCAGTGTAGTGATTCTGGTAATGCCATCGTTTTCTATTTGGATGTAAGATAACTAACTCAAGACACATGTTGAGTGATGGGTTTATAAATGGAGAGAGAAGAGGGGGATTAGAGAGTGTGGCAAGGCGGCGTGGGGGGATGGGGGGTGCCTAGGCAGGCCCATGCCCAGGCACCTCTTCCCCCTGAGCGACCACACACACACAGACATGGTATAGAATAGTTTATTCAGGGAAGAGGATGGGAGTTAATAGTGTAGTGGAGGCAGAGAGAGGCAGAGAGAGAGAGTAGAGAGGAGTGGAGGCCGGCCATGACCATGTGGAGAGAGGGGGGAGGGGAGGAGAGCCCAAGAGGGGCAGAGAGGTGAGAGTGCAGAGAGGTAAGAGCATGAGAGTGAGAGGAGGGGCAAGCAGCCCCTTTTATAGTGGGCCAGGTCTATGGGGCGGGGCATACCTGACTTGCCAGGTAATTGTGGGGTGGAGCTTAGACAGAATACTAACACTGAGAGATTATGATTGTTTACATGTTATGATTGTTTACAAATTATCTAGTAATTTATGGTATCCAAACAGAAATTTGTACCAGTATTTGCTGATTAAAAAAAAGATGTAGCATTTTAAAGAAGCTTTATTGGTTCATTTAAATGAAAACATATTTCATAATTCTTGGAAAAATAACTAATATTTTGATATATTTGAAACTCCATTTTTAGTTGATATAAATATGTTGCCTGGAAGTTTTTAAATGGAACATTATCTATCCCAGACTGAACTTCAGTCTGACATTTCACTTAAAGAGATTCTTTGTGCCTGTCTTAGTCACTATTCTATTGCTGTGAGGAGACACTATGACCAAGGCAACTCTTTTAAGAGGTTCATTGTCACGGTAGGAAGCAGGTAGCCCTGGAGCTGGAGTATCATCTGATAACTTCCATCCTGATCTGCCGGCAAGGCAGAGAGAGAAGAAAGAAATGAGAGAGGGAAAAAGAGAGGGGAGGAGAGAGGAAGAGGAAGCAGAGGAGACAAATGGAGACATGCAGACAGACAGAGAGACAGCCTGGGCCCAGTGTGGACTTTTGAATGTTCACTGCCTACCTACCCCCAGTGACATATTTCCCCTAACAAAATCACATCTCCTAATCCTTCTAGTCCTTAAAGGTTCTACTCCCCAGTTAATTAAGCATTCAGATATAGGAACCTGTGGGGACCATTCTCATTCAAACCACCACATCCTTTTTTTGTTAGACTTTGAAAGGCCCTATCTTCCCAGAGACGAACACTCTTCACTTCACAGTGACACCATTTATTTGTGTCGTAGTTGCTTGCCAGTGCCTACATTTGTGTGGAGCTGTTTTCAGCAGTGAAGTACAGTCCTAGTAGAATTAAGAGGAAAATATCTGATGAGCACTGTGAGAACTCTCTAGAACAGCAGCTGTTTCCACTGCAGCAGACAGTGTGTCGGTAGTTTCTCAAATACAGCATCAAACGGCCCAGCAGTTTTATATGCCTTTTACTTTTATAATAAATTTTTGAATCGTAAGGGTTTTATTATTTAGATGGGCTCACTTTATTATTGATCACAAACTTGGAGCCTGCTCATCAAACCCTGAAAGATTCTCCGAATGGAACTCTATACAATTAGGGCTCCTGTGTAAGGACTTTGTCCTCTGTAGTGGCAGAAATGCACACACGGTTTTTATTGTTTTTGGCTTTTTGTGAGTGTTTTGTATTTAATATGTGGCCCTGGCAGTGGGTGATAGTGTAAGCTGCTGCAGCTGAGTCCCTAAAGGCAGGTTGGTGGGGGCACAGAAATCACAGCGCTCCTCCCTTTGTATATTACAAAAGGAGAGTGCACAGGAAGGGGTGGTGGGTGCACAGGAAGGGGTGGTAGGGAGACAGGAATGAGGGAGGGTGCTGTGCTCTTTAGAAGGCTTCCTGCTATCTGGTATCTTTTGAGACCTAAGAAAACTGGGATACTGGCCAGGTCTTGGGAGACCTGGCTGTTTCACTCACTGTCCAGGATGCTGGAACACACGCACACACACACACACACACACACACACACACACACATCTATATCTACATCTATGTGTGTGTGTATATATATGTATATATGTGTATATATGTATGTATGTGTGTGTGTGTATACACACACACACACACACACACACACACACACATTAGGGACAGAAGATAAAGTTAAGGAGTTTAGGGGGAAAGTTTTTTCTTAGGTGTGCAGTTGAAACTTTTAGGCACATAGTCCTTGTAACTGGGGGAGGGAGGTCCAAATCCAGGGAAAGGGGAAATGTGCCACACTCAGGAATAGGAAATAGAACGTTAGGCTGTTGATTGACAGAGGTACTTACCCGGAAGTCCATCTGAATCATGAGAGGTAGGTTCAAGTCCATTCCCTGAAGCTTACAAGAATTTTTTTTAAGTTAAATTTACCTCACAAAGAGGTAAGTTTAATGGTAATGTCAGCATTCCTGTTTGTAATCTGTATTGAACCCACATTGTAGAAAAGGCAGTAGATTCAGACTTTTGTGCCATAGTAGAAGCTTGGTAAACAATTGGGTTAAAATCACGATGGCTCTTCTGGCGAGTTCGGGGAAGCTAGAAACTTCCCACGGAACAGTTTGGACAGCATGCTATCGGCAGACAACGTAAAGGGCAGATCTCTATTCAGGGGCCAGCTTTGCCACATTTAAATCAAGCTCCAGGTGGAGGGTCTTCTGTGTCCATCATCTTCTTTGGAGGAGATTAGGGGTGCTGCCGGAAGCTGACTATCACAGAAACTGTGATAGAGAGGGGGGGTGACAGGGGTGGGGGTGGCGGGGGCAGCCAAGAGTGTGCTGAGAGGACTGTGGTTGGCCTGCTCCTTTGGTTTTTCCACTCCTGACCAGCTCCAAGGTGCACTTTGCAACAAACTTACAGACATAACAGTTTATGCAGTGTAGGGAGGGGGACCAGACCCAAAAAGGGATTGGAGCGAAGAAAATGGAAATAAGGAAAGGGGAATTTTTTTTCACATTTCCTGATCCTCCGGTGGCATACTGAGGTCAGATTGGACTCTGGGGAGGTGGAGAGTCTCCAAAGAAAGGCATCCCAGCGGGAGTGAGGAGATGCAGTACCCACAGGTGAACTAGAGACAGGTCCCAAACACGAAATTCCGAGGCATCCCAAGGACTCAGGGAAGACTGGTCAGAGACGGCACAAACTGCCCAGTGAGCTGTCGCCTTCATCCTGCAGGGCCGAAGAGCCAAAGGGGGAAAACCAGGGCCAAAAGCAAAACAATAACAACAAACAAACAAACAAAACAAAACTTTACCCAAGGAAATTGGTCAGAGGCAGGTACCTCCACTAGAGACTCAGAGAAACAACATTTAAGGGGAGAACTTATCAACTGCTTGTGATGGATTGGATGCAAAGATTGGTGGACCGGAAAGTATCCATTTTCTGTTGTTGAGGGTGGAGAGGGATAGTGTGGGTTCAGTGTGACTAGACACCAATGCGAACACACACACACACACACACACACACACACACACACACACGAGTCATAGCATTGCAGTAATGTTAGGATAAAGTTTGTGGGGTTGGAGTGGAGGAGAACCTTGGGCCCTTGCCAAGGTGTGCTGCTAAAGAGATTACACCGGGCAACAGATTTAGTGCAAGAGGTTTACTGGGGGAAGGAGGGAGGGTGAAAAGCCAGCTCGAGATGGAAAGATGAGGGCCAGAGACAGGCAGCCAGAGACCAGAAGAGAATGGACAAGAGAGAGAGAATGAGAGGGAGGAGGGGGGTTGTAGGAGAGACAGGGAGGAGGAAAAGAAGAGGGAGAGGGAGAAGCGGAGGGATCTGAAGTGGCCTGGTCCATTTACAGGCTATACCTGGCAGCAGTAGGTGATGATGTCAGCTGCTGCTGCTGCTGCTGCTGAATTGCTGAAGGCAGGTTGGCAGAGAGCCTGAATTACAGATTACAGTAGTGGGAGGGGCTTGTTTAAGGGTAAAACCAATGATCTAGCTCATTACTGTAGTAAGTTTCCCAAGGGACAGTCAAGAGATAATGCCGTCCAGGTTCAGGATCTGGAGAGATGGTTTGGGGATTATGAATGCTTCCTGATCTTTCAGAGAACCTAAATTCAGTTTTCAGCACCCATGTCAAGCAGCTCCCAACCACCACACCAGGCAATCTAGCACCTTCTTCTGAACTCTGAGGGCCCCCTCCATTCATATGCGCGCGCGCGCGCACACACACACACACACACACACACACACACACACACGCACACACACACACACACACATATACATACATCATTTGCAATTTTTAAAAAGAAATGATATGCTGGCTAAGGGCGTGGCTCTGCTAATGAATGTTTGAACACCATGCGCAAAAAACAACACTGCATCTAACCTGGTACAGTGGCACACACCTGAAATCCCTGCACTTGGTAAGGAGAGGCAGGAGGATTGGGAATTCAAGCCTATCCCTGGCTACCTCGTGACTTCCACGCCAGTCTAGGCTACTTTAGACTCTGTCTCAAAAAACAAACAAGAAGAAAGAAGACAACTTTGAGGAGATGTAAAGGGTTATTGTTTATTTCCTAGTGTTGGTAGCATGTTAATTGGTTTTGGAGCCAGGAACAAGGGACTGAGACGCATATTTTATAGACCAGGGCAGACCTGGCCTCCAGATTCTCCAGTATCCCTCAGGGCCTGCCCTACGCCCAACTGGAACTTTCCTGCCCAGGGCTGGGCTGCCCTTCCCCCAGAGCCTCTTCCCTGGGTAATCCAGACATTTTGGTTTCTCTCTTTGTCTGCATGCTCTTTCTCTCCTCCCCTGCCCCCACCCGTTTCCCCAAGGCAATTTTCCTGGCTTTGGTCCTTGGGGCCAGTTAACTCCATGACAGCAGCTTCCCAATAACCCTGCCTTTACTATAATCTATTCTGGCTTAAATTGGTGGCAGTGGAGAAATAACCTGTCACTAATTATGTTTTAAACTTTTCTGCACATCCTCACCAGCACCTGTTGTCTCTTGAGTTTTTAATCTTAGCCATTCTGACTGGTGTGAGGTGGAATCTCAGGGTTATTTTGATTTGCATTTCCCTGATGACTAATGATGTTGAACATCTCTTAAGGTGCTTCTCAGCCATCTGAATTTCTTCTGGTGAAAATTCCTTGTTTAGCTCTGTACCCCATTTTTAATAGGGTTATTTGGTTCTTTGGGGTCTAACTTCTTGAGTTCTTTGTATATATTGGATATTAGCCCTTTGTCGGATGTGGGGTTGGTGAAGATCTTTTCCCAATTTGTTGGTTGTTGTTTTGTCTTTCTGACAGTGTCTTTTGCCTTACAGAAACTTTGTAATTTTAAGAGGTCCCATTTGTCAATTCTTCATCTTAGAGCATAAGCTATTGGTGTTCTGTTCAGCAACTTTCCCCCTGTGCCCATGTCCTCCAGGGTCTTCCCCAGTTTCTTTTCTATTAGTTTCAGTGTGTCTGGTTTTATGTGGAGGTCCTTGATCCATTTGGAGTTGATCTTAGTGCAAGGAGATAAGAGTGGGTCAATTTGCATTCTTCTGCACGTTGACCTACAGTTGAACCAGCACCATTTGTTGAAAAGGCTATCTTTTTTTCCACTGGATGGTTGTAGCTCCTTTAAGTTTCTGTGCTGAGTTTTTTGTAGAAGAAATTATATAATGTCCAATGATTGGTTTAGAATACTATAGAAACAACTATTGAACAGAGAAATTAAAATGCTAGCAGTGTTTGAAGGTAGGTAATAGGTCAGTAGTTACACTAGACTGTTCTATTTCTTTTATATATCTGAAAACTTTACATAATAAACCACTAAAGTAAAAATTTAATTAGTAAAACATGGAATCCAGATGAAGCAACTTCAGAACGACATGATGCAATAGACAATGAGCCAGCAGACAGAGACATGGGCCCTTATGTAATTTGTACCTAGAACTTAGGACATTGATGCCATGTGGGAGCATTGTTTATTCACGAGGTGGACATTGAACAACTACTAACTTGGAGCTTTCAATCATTAAGCCCCCTCCCTTTCCAGAAAGCACCAGAAATTGCTAGCTATGTGAGCAGATAGCACAGACTTGCTGAGGCACACAGAGGATCAACACGGCTAATCATCACAGCTCCAGCCCAGTAACAGGACAAAGCTCCTTGACAACCTTTGGGTTTCCTTTCCCCTCCCTCCCCTTCCCTTCCTTCTCTCCTTTCTCCTTCCTTTTCTGATACAGTGTTTTATCAAGCATCTTGGACTTACCTTGCACTTGTTATGTAGGCCAGACTGGTCTCAAACTCATGATCCTCTTGTCTCGGCCTCAAATACAGAGCTCACAGGCCCTCACCACCTCTGCATCAACATTTATTTAGGGGGAAAATGGGTTTCAAGTCATCTGCTACCTGTCAACTATTGATGTGCATTGAAAGGGCATAATAAAATTAAAATGCTTAAGGATATTAGCAAATCATCAACAATGAAAATTATCTGATTCAAGGCTTAGATGTTCCTAACTGATCAGCAGATTACAATTCAATTCAAAAGAGTTTCAGCAGAGAGGAAAGATTTGGAAGAGCCAGGGGCTGAACCAGAAGTTACAGAACATGTCACAGCTTTGAAGGGCAGGCCATAAGAAAAGGTGCAGCTTTCTGAGCACATCAAATGTCAAAAGGCCTCTGAGAAGTAGGGAAGGAGGGGAAGGGAGAATAAGCAAAGGAGGGGGAAGGGAGAGAGAAGGACTGAAGGAGGGAGAGAGGTAATGCAGAGAGAAGAGAACTGAGGAGCGGGTAGAAGGGAGAGAAGGTAGGAGGAGGAAAAAGAAGAAAGGCAGGGATGGAGTGGAGGAGGGGAAAGATGATAAAGCAATAGGACATGTCTAAAACCTAGCATTTTGATGACAATCCATGGAATTCCAAAGGCCCCCTCGATTGAGACATCCTAGGAACAGTTCTGAAAGCATTCTCCATCTGCCTCAGCTGGAGAGTATGGGATCTGTTTACTAAATCTTGGTTCCCAGAAGGTTCTAGTCCGGGAGATCCCAAGACTCAAGCGTCTCTTCTGAAGATGCTAGGCTAGGGCAAATGTAAAGTTAAAAATTAAACATTACCCTTGGCATGATGAGGTCAAAGGATTTGGTATAGAATTTACGGGCAAGTAGGAAAAATTCCACACTAAAGACGAGCAAAAGGTCTTCCTGGAACGAGGAAGGACTGTTCTGTCTTAATCAGGTCAGTGTGCCTCTTGTTTTATGCAGAGTGAAATGAGCGTCTAACTCTCCAGAGGGCTTTTGGGGTCCTTCCCTAGTAGAGAATTTCCCAAGGTAATTAACGATGTGGGCAAAAAGGGTTTTAGAAGAATTTGTTTATCTTTCCAGGCTTCTCTTGGGGAAAGGGAAAAAGCACATATTTTTAGGAGTGAATGTGAAGTGTGAGTTACTTGCAAGGACAAAAGGAAAGAAATGTGGTGGGCTGTGTGAGGAGCCATCTGTGACTGCCGTGGTGTGACACTGGTGAAGGGAAAGGGTGTGCACGGCCTGTGTGGTATGCTGGGCTGCAAGTGGGTGCCCCATGTGGTGTGTGCACTTTGTGCACATGTGTCATTATAGGTTTTAGAGGTAGATTAGGTTTGATTTGTGTGTAGAGATGTTTCTGCTGCATGTGAGAGGGAGTGTTGTACTATTTTTGTGTGTTGTATATATGTATGAGGTATGCACTTACATGTGGCTTGTGTATGTATGGTATGTGTGTGATATATTTGTGTGTATAGTATGCATATACTGGATTTATATGTGATATGTATGTAATGTGTTCTTGTGCATATAGTTTGTGTGTAGTAAAGTTATACATGTGATAAGTACATATTGTATTTGTGTGGATAGCCTATATGTATACTGTATTGCATGTATAGTATGTATGTAGTTTTCTGCCTGCGTGTAGTATGTATTTAGTGTTTCTCTCTGTGTATGTGTAGTATTCATGTATTGTATGAATATCATGTGTTAATTTTCTTTCTGTGTGTAGTGTTTGTGTGTATATCATTTCTTTATGTTTATAGTATATGTATATTGTTTATGTGTGCATAATGTTCTCTGTGTGTAGTATTTGTGTTCTGTGTAGTATCTATAGGATTGTATAGTATTTCTCTGTATGTAGAATGTGTGTGGTGTCTGTGTGTGTGTCTAGCATAGGAGTATTGATTATGCATATGTAATGCTAATGTTTCTTTCTGTGTATATGTGTGTGTACAACACAGTATTTGTGTACTGTTGTATGTATAGTCTATGTATAGTGTTTCTGTGTGTAGTGTATATGTGTATGTCTGTGTGTAGCATCTGTGTATTGTGTTCTATATATAGTATGTGTATAGGATTTCTGTGTGTGTGTGTGTAATATCTCTGTACTGTGTTGTGAGTTTGTTGCATAAACAGAAGCTCAAAAGAGACTCCAGTGTGTGAAAATCATGGTTACTGCTCTACTCATTCTAGAGTGTTTCAAATACACAAATTGCAGGTGTCTGGGGGACATGTGAGGGTCTAGGCTCACAGTGTATGTGGAAATTGAATTCTAAGTTATCCTCATCACCAGCCTCCCCCAGCAGATGCAGGCTTGGCTGCAGTAAGTGTCTTCCCAGAAACTGAGACTACAGACAGGTTCACATGGGGCTG
This sequence comes from Apodemus agrarius, assembly GCA_964023405.1. Lineage (NCBI taxonomy): Eukaryota > Metazoa > Chordata > Mammalia > Rodentia > Muridae > Apodemus > Apodemus agrarius. The sequence goes on along the minus strand of OZ030019.1, from coordinate 39,389,815 downwards.
TGGAGAATAGTCTATCTCCAGAGAGGGTGGCACTAATAAGAACAGTCATATTTCACTTCTCTTAAGGTACAGAAAATGGGTTTTGCTTGTATTTATCCTTTCCCGATATCTGGCTGCTGTGGACATGTAAATTCCTAACCACTGCCCCCTCTTTCTGCCCAATCTCTTACTGTTGATCTGCCTTGCTGGGACAGCCTACTGGCAGCAAATGCCTCTGTATTTTATTTCTATATAAAGTCTTTATTTTTCATTGGATTGAACAACAACAAAAAAAAATCCCTGGGTTGGCAGGGTTGCTTGTTTTCTATAGTTACCAAGTTTTCTGTGTATTTTAAATGAGCAACAACAACAATAGCAACAACAAAAACCGTGAAAGTGGAATGTTAACTAAGGCCTCAGAGGAGGCGAAAGGTCACTGCCTCTATCTGCTGAGTCATCCTCCGGTCCTGGCTTTCAGTCAGAGAGGAGGCCTGGGTGCTCAGTCAGTTGCTTCCTGAATTGTGTTGACCAGTGTGTTTTATACCCACAGTGGATGGAGACCAAGGCCAGCAACAAGAAGATAAGTCTCAAATGGAGAACCAGCACCTCCCCAAGAAAGGTAATGCTGTTCCATTGTCCAGGAGTCCACCATCTTAAACACAATACCATTGATGGCGTGAGGGAGATATGTTCTACAGAAACATAAACAGAAAATTTCAAGGAGACACTAAAGTTTTCACATTATGCTTAAGGGTTTTTTTTTGTTTTGTTTTGTTTTGTTTTTTTGACATCCCGTAATTATGATGAAACTAACAACATTTAAATATTTGTATTTAAAATTCAAAATTTAAAACCCAATTATTTGTTCAGCTGAACTTCAAACCATTGTGGGTTCACGTGACTTTTCTCTTTTAGAATTTTAATCTTTGTAGTTTTGTCCCATGCCTGTCCCATTATGTAAAGGTGGCAGTTGTAGGGTCATACATATTCTTCCTTTGGCAAGTCCACAGATAGATACTGTGCCCCACCTGGATTGCTCCTATAAGGTTTAGATGGTGATTTAGATGGTGAGATCTCGAAATGTGAAGCAATGAGCTTTTGATGAGGGAGATACTGTGATAAACTGTGCTGTGGGGTGCTTAGGGTGAGTTGACTGAGTGCTGCATGTGTGAAGAGCACAAACGGGTGGGCCACAGGGGGCCACAGAATTCTAATACTGCCCGCAAGAGATCCCAGCACGGCACCAGCACGCGGGTTCCCAGTTAAACAGGGAAATGATCAAGGTGAACATGATTTCATCACACGAGCCTTTAAGCCTGTGTTTAGAGGACACAGATGGAGCCGTCAGACAGATGTGAGGTAGGTGTGGTGTGGTAAAGATTACCCCTGCTGGTTTTGAAGAGAGGAGAGGCCATGCAGATTATTTTTGACTGTTTGAGTATTTCATAACATTTGATTTCTATTGAAAACAGCCTTTTGTACCTAGGTTTTTAGCCTAGACTGTTTGGATGAGATGAATCCAGGCATCTGGGTCTTTCAGTGCCTCCTTCCTTTTTAATTCTGAGCAATATGCTTTACGTTAGCACAGCACAGTATGTTCATTCTTTCTAAACATTCTGTTATTTTGAATAAAACTGATGCAAACATTTTTCTACAAGTCTTTTTTTGAGCATATGTTAATTTTTCCTGGGTGAATTCTTCAAAGCAGACATTCTTTCCCATAACTGAATTACATTAGTTCATTTACCCAACAATGTTTAGAAGCTGGGGAGATAGATCGGTCAGGAAATCAGTTGCAGCACTGGAGCCATGACCTGTGTTCAGACCCCACCCCCCAGCACCCATCCATATAAAAAGCTAGGTGTGATGATAGGTCCTTGGATCCTGGTACTGGGGAGACATATATAAGAGGATTCCTGGGGCTTGTGGGCCAGTTTAGTCTAACCAGAGACTTTCAGGTTCTGAGAGAGCACTTTCTCAAAAAACTAAGGTGGATAAAATGCAGAGTAATAAAGACACTCAACATTGACCTCTGGACCCCACACATATGCAACAATCTTCAACCAATATAAGCATGTACGCAAACATGCAACACACACACACACACACACACTACATGTGCACACACTATTTAGTTATAGATGCACATGTATTTCTGGAATCCCTGCTTCTTCCCACTGGTGAATGTGTTTAGTTTTATACCAATACTACGCTCTTTATTATAGCTTGATGATTTCTCAGTAAGTTTACTATCTAGAGGAAAAAAAAATTAAAATTTCTCAGTGTGCAACTGTCAACCAGAGAAGCCATATCAGTTTGAAGATGAAAGTATTTTCTTTGAGAGGAAGGAGCTTACTTCCAAAGGAAACCCAAGGTATTTGTCAAAGATCCCTTTAAAATAGACATGCACCAAAACATGTGGAACTGGATTAACATTCTGGGCCATTCTAATTAGAAAATGTCTTAAAGTAATAGAAAATTGTTAAATCAGTCCCACATTTTCCCATTAAATGGTAATTTCTAAAAGGATGTTTTGCAACAAAATTTTAATTTACTAGCTAGTATATCTAGGGTCCCAAATACATGGATTTTTACTTCAACTGTGTTGCTAATTGAGACTTTTTTTTTCAACTTCTCAGTTCCGGGTTTCTGTTCCTTTCGGTATGGACTGGCTATCCTTCTGCACTTCTGTAACATCGCCATCATGGCTCAGCGCGTGTGCCTGAATCTCACGATGGTAGCCATGGTGAACAACACAGAGCCACCCCACTTCTCTAACGGATCTGTGGTGGAGATGACGGATCATGTAAAGGTATAGTGAAAGTATAAAGTGCAATTGTAAAACTTAAACTTGTTAGCTAGGTGCTATAGAGGCCAATTATTATTGGGAAGATACTAGTAACTTAGAAAAAGAAGCTGAAGCTCAAATGTGGATGACAGCATTCAGTAGGCGGGGGGCGGGGGGGGGCTCAGAACGAATAAAAAGAGAAAACGGCTGAGCATCCCCACTCATTTCTTTGTCCTTCCTAACTATGGATGCACCGCCACCAGGAGTCTCGCCTCTCCCCGCCCCCTGAGCTGCCAAGACTGACTTGCTGGGATGGCCCACATTGTGAAATTATGACCCAGAATAAAACCTTCCTTTCTTATATTGCTTGTGTTAGGTATGTTGTGACATTGAAGAGAAAAACAAATAATATAGCACATATAAACAAAAATAAGCTCTATGTCTAGGTTGGTCACATCCCCAACATACATTATGATGTATTTGGTAATATCTCCAAAATCCAAAATGATCTGAAACCTTTCTTGTCCCAAGCATTTCAGATAAAGGGATACTTAACCTATAATTGAAAATGTCAATAATATGTAAATATATGCAAAATAATATAAGATGATAAAGTTGTTTTGTAGGGAAAAATTCTTTAAAAAAGAAGTGGGAACTCCTTTACACAGACTGAGTGGGAATATCTCACTCCTGAGCTCCATAAACACCAGAGTACATCTCCAATGCAGAATTCTTAGCCTTGTCTCCCTTTCTTTCTTTTAGAACCCTGTGTATTCCTGGAGTCTTGATATCCAAGGGCTTATTCTCAGTTCTGTCTTCTTCGGTATGGTTATGGTTCAAGCTCCTGTTGGGTACCTATCTGGAATATACCCAATGAAGAGAATAATTGGGTCTTCATTGTTCCTCAGCTCTGTGATGTCCCTGCTCATCCCAGCAGCTGCGCAAGTTGGAGCAGCTTTGGTCATTGTGTGTCGAGTACTCCAGGGAATAGCCCAGGTATTAAGACATGGTTAAAACAGACACAGAGTTTGAATTCTGAGTATCAGAGTTCAAAAATCCTCATCATTTCATTACAGGGAACAGTATCAACAGGACAACATGAAATATGGGTCAAATGGGCACCTCCCTTGGAACGAGGCAGACTTACCTCTATGACTCTATCAGGTACGTACTTAAGAACAACCAGGCCCTGTTTGCATCTTGTGGCATGTTCTTTCTGAGAGCCTTTAAAAACATGTGCTTTGAATTGCTGGTACTTCAACAACGTCCCCTGCAACATTCTTGCTTTAAGTAGGGATGGATTGATGGCTCAGTGGATAAAGGGTTTGCTACACAACCATAAGGACCCTAGACTCATGTCAAATACCAGGAACAACAGCACACATCTATAACTCCAACACAGTTGGAGTAGAGACAGTCATAGGCCAGAGGCTCACTGGCCAGCCAGCCCCAATAAAACAGTGAGTTCTAAGTTTGGTGGAAGACCTTATCTCAAACAATGTAGAGGCTAAGAGAAAAAAAACAGACATCAATCTCTAGCCTCCAAATGAATGCACATCACACACACACACACACACACACACACACACACGCATGCACAAATAATTTGTTTAGAATGAAAAAGAGGTGTCCTTAAGTCAAACAACAACAAAATTGAGAGAAAAATCAACACTCTCTCCAGTCCTCCTGAGCATTGCAAAACGTGAGCTTCCTTCATTGGAGTACAGATGCTCCTAGCTCAACTTTCAGATGTCTTTGTTAATTTAACAAGGGTGTCTTCTGTGCCTTTCCATTAGGGTTTGTAATGGGACCATTTATTGTCCTGCTTGTGAGTGGCTTCATCTGTGATCTTCTGGGCTGGCCCATGGTTTTCTACATCTTTGGTGAGTCTCTTTTTATAACCTCAGCAACTCATCAAAATGAAGGAATACACAAAATCCAAATTTCCTATAATGTAATAATCTATATGAAACCCCTATCTTAAAACTCCACAGTCTTCACCAAGGGAAAAGGAAGCCAACATTGAAGAGGGTTGACTATCAAAAATGCAGTTTATAATCTCATGCCCAGTTTATATAACTACATGTGACAATATGGTACATCTTATGTAAAAAGCTCTCTGGGGGAACAGACTATCATTACATCACTTGTACTGATTTCTGAAAGGTCATAAGATGAGTCTGTCATGTACAATCCACACCTGCAATGCTAGGCCATAACCAAACATAATACATCTCCAGGGGAAAATACACTGCACGAGAATGAGTAAACAGAAGAAGATCATATGTTACCAAGTGAATTATAACGTCACCTTTGGATTTCAAGCTGCAGCGCTTGCCCCTATTGAGTAACTGCCTCTAACAAGACTCCACCCACTTCCCAGATTCCACAACCTTTCACACCTGTGCTTCTAGCTCGGAACCAAGCGTTCAAACACAAGAGCCGCTTGGGATATTTCACACTCAAGCCATATTGTCCAAGGGCACAGTTTTTGGCAAACTTTGGATTTATTTACTGGCTTAGTAACTTTTCTATTGACCAAAACATGACCAGAGCACTATGTTCAAAGCAATTCAGAAAAATAACTATTTAATTTGAGGGCTTGCCCACAGGTCGAGAGAGTAAGTTCATGTCCATAATGGTGGGGAGCAGGGCAGCAGGCAAGAGTATCTGAGAGCTAACACTCTGAGAATACAAACATGAGGTAGAGAAAGAGGGCGGGGGAGAGAGGGAGAGAGAGAGAGAAGAGAACTGGAATGGTATGGACTTTTGAAGCCACAAAGCCAACTGTAGTGATACAACTCTTCCAACAAGGTCATACTTCCTCCTACAAGGACATACCTCCTTATCCTTCCCACCAACTGAGGAGCAAGTATTCAGACATGAGAGCCTATGGGGGCCATTCTCATTCAAACCGCTACATTTACTAAGCAATTACTTTGAAAGACAGGCTATGCAATTATAAAGACAATGTCAACTTAGGTTACAAGAATTACCACTATTCTTAATCCTAAGAGAACAAGTGAACCAGAGTTATCAAAACCCATCAAAGTCCCATAGCCTGGATGCCTGAAGAATGTCTGTTTATTCAAAAAGAACACACATAAGCAGCTAACTCTAGTGGGGAGATGTTTCAGGTTTGAAAATAAACCCTACTCTCACTAACGCTCTCCCTCTCACCCCTTTCCAGGTTTTCTAGTTACCAAATTACAGGATAGCACAGGGTAAAAGGGCTGCTGATGTTTCTTCAGGCCATCTATGGCTAAATCAGTGGGAAGGGGAAGAGAATCCTAGGGCCACAGAAAATGCCTAATCCCCATAGTTTGCTAAAGGCAGAGTCATAATAGGTTAATGTGTCCACCCTTACAAGCCCACCGCCCTTTATCATCACACCCACCCTCAATAGTAATGGTGATTAGGACCTCGGGCTGTCTAGCTCTGTGAATGCTCCTGAAATAAAGAGCCATTACAAATCTGGAAGTATAAAGGTCCAACATTAGAGAACCCTAGGTGAGTGGGGGTGTGGGAGGGGTTCTAGTTGGATTAGGACAGAACATTGGGCTCACCAACACTTCAGCATTTCAGTAAAATTCATCCCACAGCGAGGGTCAACTGTGATTACAAAGAAAACTGTCAAGGTGTGAGACTCACGGGGTTTTAGAGACGAAAGAGACCACCGGGAATCTCAGACTTAAGCTCTGAAATGTGCGTGATCCAGAACTCTAGATCGAACTTCCTTTTAACATGTGTCTCTTTAATAGGTATTGTTGGCTGTGTTCTGAGTCTTACCTGGTTCATTCTATTCTTTGATGACCCCAAGGATCACCCATATATGAGCAGCAGTGAGAAGGACTACATCATATCCTCTCTCGTGCAACAGGTAGAACGCTGAGCTCCCTGGGGGGCTGGGGGGCGGGCTTTTAGATTCTGCTCCAATCAAAACACTTTCCAGCAGACCCTCACTCAGAATGACTCTTGATTTGTTTTCCAGGCCAGCTCACGCAGACAATCTCTGCCAATCAAAGCTATGCTTAAGTCTCTTCCACTCTGGGCCATTATCCTCAATAGCTTTGCATTCATATGGTCGAACACTCTCCTGGTTACATACACGCCGACATTTATCAGCACCGTGCTTCACGTTAATGTTAGAGAGGTAAGCCTGCTGTTTGTTCTCGTTTTTTAACTTTGGGAGCTCTTACTCCTTATCTCTCTGTGTCCTGTGACCATCATCCAGTCTTTGCCTACTTCCTACACTGGCTAGTGCTCTTCACCTGGAGATGCATGGTTTCCTACACGTATGCTCTGCCCACACAAAGCGTGTCGGTGTGAATCATGTCTGGTACTTCATCATCAACACACATGTATCCACATTCACACAGTCCCCCAGCTCCTTCAATACATGTCTTTGCATGTTACTTAAGACACAAGTCAGTATTGCAATGAATGCCTGCCGGCCATCTCAGCACCTAGGACCCTGAAGTAGGCAGATTACACTCACTTTGAGGCTAACCACAGTATGATATTTTTATCTCAAAGAAGAAAAATAGGAGGAGGAGGAGGAGGAGGAGGAGGAGGAGGAGGAGGAGGAGGAGGAGGAGGAAATATCAGCAGTACCATTCCCTTAAGGGGATAATAGCAGTTACTGAGCTAGTGCCTGTCACTGTACCCAGCTCCTGTCAACTCATTGTCTCAGACTAAAGCCACAGCTCCTGGGCTTTGGGCTGTACTCTGCAAGTACTCCCATTGTTCATCTAACACTGAGAATCGATTATGCTAGGAACTTTCCATCATTTGATATTGAAGTATCCAAAAGAGACTGAAATGGAGTCTGGGCTCCCAGCTGTCAACCTTTCTGTTGTGTGCTTGATTCCTCAGGCTAACGGCCAGCATAGTGATGTGCTCACACACGCTCTCACTGATTCAGATCCATCCTAATGGAACCATGAAGTCATTTCCAGAGCTTACTGTGGCCACTTAGAGCATTCTTTCAATTGTCTGTCATCAATTATTTATATCATCTCCCTCATTTTCCTCAGGGTTGACACTTTCTGTTTTCAGCAGGCTTCTCTTGCAGTTCTCCAGGTCTCAGGATACTAAAAACAAAAACAATCTATAGAAGATGATGAAAATTCTTACTAACCTCAAAAGTGTGTTTCTCTTCGCACTGGAATTTGTGGTCCCAGACACAGTCCTGCTGTATATACCTGGATGGCTTCCTGTATCAAAGCACATGCTTAATTCACTTATCAATTAGCCTGCTTCTCCATCTTATGAACTGAGAATGATGTTTCCTCCCCAGAATGGACTGCTGTCCAGCCTCCCCTATCTGCTTGCCTACATCTGTGGTATCGTAGCAGGTCAGATTTCAGACTTCTTCCTGTCCAGGAAGATTTTCAGCGTAGCTACCGTCCGGAAACTCTTCACCACACTAGGTAAGGAAGAGGCAGGACAGACAATGGCTTGGGGAATCCTTCAGGCCCCTGTGCAGAGGCACCTCACTGTATGCTCTGGATCTCTCTGCAGGGAGTTTCTGTCCTGTGATCTTCATCATGTGCCTGCTCTACCTGAGCTACAACTTCTACAGCACCATCATTTTCCTGACTCTTGCCAACTCAACACTTAGCTTTTCCTTCTGCGGACAACTTATCAATGCCTTGGATATTGCTCCCAGGTAGGGCTCTCTTAAAATTTATTTATGCGTCCATAAATAAAACAACATGGATTTATTATGTACAGCATGATGCTTTGAAATGATGCATTATAGAATGGTCAAATGGAACTAAGTAACATATGTTACTCATATGGTTCCTTTTTTATTGAGGTGAGAATGCTTAAAATCTACCATAGTAGCAGTTTTGAAGCACACAATGCATTACTGTTACTTAACTGCAGTCACTGTGTTGTAGGATGGATCTGTTGAACGTATTCCTTCTAGTTGGAATTTTGTATTTTCAGCCAGCATCTTCCTAAACATCTCCGCTCACCCCCAGACTCTGATAATACCCATTCTATTCTCTACTTGATGAATTCAACTCTTTTATATTACACCTGTACATGGCATTGTGTATCACTTTTCTGTGTCCTGATTATTTCAGCCAACATTATATCCTCCAGGCTTATCCAGATTGTTAAAACATGACAGAGTTCCCTTCATTTGAAAGAAACAGCATTCTATGTGCATGAAGACCACATAGTTTTTATCCATTTATAGCTGGTGGACATGCCATCGTCTCTAGTAGCCACACTAATTCAAGTTTCTACCTGTCGACAATACTTCTCTCTCATGTTTTCTGTAAGAGCCATCTAAGAGTAGGTACAAAGTAGAATCTCACTATGTTTTGAACCTGAATTTCTTTGATGGTTAGTGATTTTAAACATGTCTCTGTGTGCATGTGTTGGACAGTTTTAGGGTTTTTTTTTGTTTTGTTTTGTTTTTTGTTTTTTTTTTTTGAGAAGTATCTGTTTTTGTTCTTTGGCCAAATCATGTGTTTGATCCATCAATGTCCCAAGGATTTAGAGTGCAGCTCCTTCAACTCCTTGGTTAAATTTATTCCTAACTACTTCTTTTAAAGGGGATTATTGTAATTTTTTCTTAATTTGTTATTAAGTAATGATTTTAAAATAGCATTCTTCCTGGTTGGGTGGCACATGCTCTAATTCTAGTTCTGGATGTGAGGGCAGGAGTTACTGAATCCAAGCCACAGTCCTACTCAGAAGGTGGAAGAAAACAACCTCTGGGAAGTAGAGGGAGAGAGGGATCTGGGAGGGAGAGAGAAAGGAGGAAGCAAAAGGAGGGGGTAGTTCAGATATGGAGGCAGATGGGGGAGAAGTACGGAGGGTCAGGAATTTGAAAGTAGGTGTGTAGCAGTGGGGGAGGGGGACTGGAGGTAGCCACTATAAAGTCCCCGATGCCAGCGACCCAAGAGGTTCCCAGGACCCAACAGGGAGAACATTAGCTAAAGCCAATCTCAACTATTAAGCAGATTTCAGGCCAGCCTGGCCTACTTAAGGCCTGATCTCAAAATGCCCAAAGCAGAAAAGGAAAAAAAAATCTCCTTTGTTCTCGAATCCTGATCTCAGGGGCACTTCAGAATTTCAAATGTTGTGAAGTTCCCAGGCAGAAGAGTAACAGTTCTGAGGAAATATCCGTGTAAATCAAATAGAAATAACGATTACTGTACGCATAGACGGTGCACCTGTTACAGATCTATAAAGAGTAACCCAGAGACAGAGGATACCTCTTTCAGAGTCAGATTATTGGATTATTAGCCTACCTGGCTATTTACCTCAAGCAAACCTCTGTGTTGGTATCCTCATCTATAAACAGGGGCGGAAAGAGAATCTATTTTCTGAGTTCTTGAGAGTACTGAGGAGCCATGTGTTTGTCACATATTTATAATCCCAGCACTCAGGAAGCAGCAGTGGAAGGATTTCAAGATTAAGACCACCTGGGAAATATATAGAATAATTTAATGTATGTAAAATGTATATAGTAGTGCTTTGACATATAACGAATGTCACTGAAATTGTCTACATCATCACTTCTGCTGTTAAATGCACGTTCAGATGCTAATCTCCTAAGACCTATACTTACTTATTTTACTACCAAGGAGATTTATGTTCAACTACTTAACTTTTAAGTTGTGGGTGCTGGTGTAGAATTTGTGTTAGTCAGCTCTCTGCCACTATACCAAATACTTGAAGTAAATAATAATGAGAAAGGGTTAATTTTTAGTCACAGTTTGGGGACTTTAGTCCTTTGTGGGTGAGCTTTATTGCTTTGGCTCTGTGGGGAGACAGCATTTTGTGGCAGGAGTGTACGTGAAGCAAGACTGCTCATCTTCCACCTGAGACACAGAGGGACTGCATCTTATGACTTTTGAACCCCGGCTGTTAGTTAGTAGGAGACTGTGAGATGCAGGATAAAGCTCACACCTGCCCAACCTTTGGCAGGGGGGGCTCCATCTTGTAGGTATAAGGAACTTCAGAGGAAGTTGCTAGCTCAACTTACTTATTTCTTGCACTGGTTGAATTAAATCTACAAGGAAATATGGCTTTGCTGCCAATAGGAGACACAGATTAAATGAACGGATTCAAAAGTCAATAGAATAATAAGAAGCCTGTCAATGCTATAGTAATACCAGATAAAATAAAGTTTAGTCCAAGAAGCGGTGCTCAATATTTTAAAATGTACATCAGAATTCTAAAGATCAGTGTATCAGACTTCTACTTTTGTTCAAACTCACAAATGCATTTATTTATTATTGATGTGTGTGTGTGTGTGTGTGTGTGTGTGTGTGTGTGGTGGTGGTGGTGGTCAGAGGACAACTTGGTAAAGTCAGTTTTCTCCTCCCACCTTAGGGGTTGAACTCAGGCTTCCAGATTTGCACAGCAACTGCCCTTACCCACTGAACCATCTTGCCAGCCCATACATCTTTATTTATATTCATCATGAACTCGGGGAGTTCAAATAATTAAGAGGTTTGACCGAACTACACTTAAATAATTAGACATAGTTACAAGTACGGGACTTTTGGGGTCTCAACAAATTACCCACAATAAGAGGTAGACAAAAAGTTGGAAATTACATCAATGATTAGAAGAACAAATGAACATATCTATCCCAACTGACATAGTAAGGCAACACTTGATAAGGACCGAGTCTGTGTAATTATGAGTGGTTTGTAAGACTTGACTGAGGCCGACAGACACTCAGGGTCATGAAGCAAGCCGCGGTTAACTTAGCACGGCTGTACTCACCCAGAACGCATTCGCTGGCTGCCGAGGCACACATCTGCCCTGGAAGGGGAAAGAAGAAAGTCCAAGGCAAGCAACAGCTTCAGGAAGACATTCTCACCATCTCTAGTCATCTCCAAAAACCAGCCCATATGTAATTCTGCAGCTGCACCAGCTGCACCAGCTGCACAGGATGCTGGGAATATAGATGCACCTGAACAACAGGTTCACATCAGTTTCCCAGAAGACATGACTCAAGAGGACCTTAAATACTTTTAGGGACCCATACACGTGTTTCCATTTATATTAAGATTAAAAGAAAAAATATAACCTTTGTGGTGATAGAAAATAACTCTCTCTCTCTCTCTCTCTCTCTCTCTCTCTCTCTCTCTCTCTCATGTTGGCATGCCCTACCTTTTGTGGTGTGTGTGTGTGTGTGTGTGTGTGTGTGTGAGAGAGAGAGAGAGAGAGAGAGAGAGAGAGAGAGAGAGAGTGAGAGAGAGAGAGAGAGAGAGAGAGAGAGAGAGAGAGAGAGAGAGAGAAACTTGTAAAGGCAAAGCAGATACAGTGTAGACCAAAGGAAATAAAAGAGTCTGCAGACTCTCCTGCTCATGAGAGGAAAAACCTTCTAACGCTGGGCTAAAGGGCTAAGCTCCCAGGCCTGAACCAAACTCCTCTGGACTAAGTACCAACTCACCCTCCGTGGCTGGTGGACTTGCCCTCTCCTTGGTCTATGACGAACTGTGGCTTCCTTGTTTATTTGTTCATTCCCCCCTTAGGTTGTTATGAACATCCACGATTAGCCAATCACAGCTGCTTATAAGCATTCGATGAGCCTTCTCCTTTCCCATCGAGGGACTGGCAGCTATCCTTGGGGTCGGGGTCGGTGACTCCGGGTCTGTGTGATGAGATCAAGTGAACACAGTCCTGCAGTCAATCAGTCTCTACCCAGTTCCTGCGAGTAGCCCATCTCACCTTCTGAATGTCTTCGGCTGTACTTAGAAGTCTCAGACACTGCCGAGTTTTACTCTGAGTGTGCTCACATTTCCATAATATCGTAGATTCTTTACTGCTAAGGTCAGCCTTTCCAATGCTGTAGTACAAGGAGAATGGTGTTACCATGTTAATGGGCGTAAGCGATAGGAATGGGTATTCCCCCCGCCCCTCCCCTGGCCTCACTTGAACCACTTCCCATCTGTGTTCTCTTTCCCTTCTATACAGATATTATGGATTTCTTAAGGCAGTCACAGCTTTAATTGGAATGTTCGGGGGCCTAATTTCTTCAACTATCACTGGGTTGATCCTTAATCAGGTAAGTAGCATGCAGCTATGCATGCTTATTTTTTTCACTATTAATTGTGTAAAAAGAGTCTCTCTCTCTCTCTCTCTCTCTCTCTCTCTCTCTCTCTCACACACACACACACACACACACACACACACACACCACAAAAGGGAGGGCATGCCAACAGTAGATAAGTTTCCGTGTCATTTGAAGTCAACTTCAGTGAAACCAGATGGTCCTCTGACTCTACAATCTATTCTCTCTCTGTGGGATAGTTGTTAATGTTGGGGACTCTTTAGTTGTTTGGAAGGACATGGGTCTCCGTGGTTTTAACAGGGAACATGTAGCTACTGAAACAGGGTTTTGGCTGAGTGGGGGTAGTGGAAGCAACCAAGCTTTGTCAGAAAAGAGATTAAAATCAGGACAGCACAGAGATAAAAGTTGAGAGACACTGTCATGTCTGCCAAGGCAGGCTCGCATCTGCAATTGTTACAGAATTACTTAAACTCTTCATGGTGGACACAATTGAAATATTTTGTCAATGTAAAGTTACTTAAAATACAAGCCTCTGGCTGGTAGGATTGCTCGGTGGGCAGTGCTTATTGCACAACCTTTTTTCGAATCCCAGAATCCACTTAAAGGCAGAAAGAAAGAACCGACTCCACAAACATTTCCTCTAACTTCCACATACATGTCCTGGCTCATGGATGTCCTCACATACACACACATATCCTGCAAAACACACACACACACACACACACACACACACACACACACACACAGTCTTTAAGTACATGCCTTGTCTTGAAAAATTGATTCCAGAGAGGTGAATGACCAAAGGGCTACTGGCTGCTGTGGAAAATGGAGAAATAATTATCCCAAAACCACAGAGCCAGGATGGGCATGTGGCTTAACTGGGTAGTGAGAAAGGACTGCACCCCATTCTGCATCCGCAATACCAGAGGATGCGCTTCCCACCGCCACAGAAGCTGTGAGCACAGGCAGGAATTGCATCTTTAAGTGGGACTTTACTTACAGGGTGGGAATCAGTCATCTGAGAAGTCAGTAGGTCAGCGTCCTCAGGAAAACTGCAACCAGATGCTTTTGCAAGGAGGCAGTCAATCATTCTAGAGGTCAGGCTTGCTTGCTGGTCAGGTGATCAGAAACATTTCTGAGACTTGAGATGTCTGGGCCTCTCCGGGTAGACTGTGCCTTGCACTTTCCCCTTGCTCTCTAGGAACCCGAGACCAGGCACTTCTTTAAATGCTGAGTCTAAATAGTGTCTGCCTATATCAGCCATGTGCTCCTCCTTTCCCTGGCTGGGGTGCTAACTCAGAACAGCCAGCTGCTAGCACTGTGTGCATTCTAACTTTTTTTTCATTAATCTCTCTTTTTTAAAAAATTTTTTATTTTCTATATTCTTTGTTTACATTCCAAAGGCTTTCCCCTTTCCCAGTTCCCCCTACCATATGTCCCATAAATCCTCTCCCCCCCAACTATCCCCCAATCATCCCCACCCCACCCCCGCCCACCCCCCGCCCACCCCCGCCATTTCTCTGTTCTGGATCTACAAAACTGGATCCAGTCTTTTCAGGCCCAGGGTCTTCTCCTTTCTTCCTCTTGGGAATCATTTGAATTGCTAATTGTGCCTTGAGTGTTTAGGGCTTCTGGGCTCATTAATATCCACTTATCAGTGATTGCATTTCATGTGTATTCTTTTGTGATTGGGTTAACTTGCTTAGGATGATATTTTCCAGATCTAACCATTTACCTACAAATTGCATGAATTCATTATTTTTAATTGCTCAGTAGTATTCCATTGTATAAATATACCACACTTTCTGTATCCATTCCTACTTTGAGGGATATCTGGGCTCCTTCCAATTTCTGGCTATTATAAACAAGGCTGCTATGAACATAGTGGAGCATGTGTCTTTATTGTATGCAGGGGAATCCTCTGGGTATATGCCCAGGAGTGGTATGCCAGGGTCCTCTGGAAGTGAAATGCCCAATTTTCTGAGGAACCGCCAAACTGATTTCCAGAGTGGTTTTACCATTTTGCAATCCCACCAACAGTGGAGGAGTGTTCCTCTTTCTCCACATCCTCGCCAGCATTTGTTGTCTCTTGAGTTTTGCAAACCAAAACAACCCTGAGATTCCACCTCACACCAGTCAGAATGGGTAAGATTAAAAACTCAAGAGACAACAAGTGCATTCTAACTTATTGATTGCCTGCATGTGCAGATTCCTTTCTGCAACATGGAGGACAAAAGAACCCTTTACAGAGTAGAATACAAAAGGCTCCTCATCTACCCCAGCCCCCAGTCCCATCAACTGAACTAGCTCATAAACTAGTTTGGTGAAAACTCCCAAGTGGAGAAGTTGTGTTGGGAATTCCTTCATGTTCTCCCACACCCAGCATGGGCCAGGGTGAGGTGGTCAGCTCATAGAGGAGCTTCCAAAATCCTGCTTCTCAGACTTCAGACGTCATAAAGGCAGAAGACACCTACATAAGTATAGAGACTCCTATAGGAGCGATGGCCTCACTAGCAAAGGGAAATTCAAGGCAACTGAATCAGATCTGTTGCTGAGCACAGAGCCAGCTACTCCCTGTTCTTCCACCAAGTCCATTCAATTCCTAGTTATTGTCAGCTGAGCAAACTTCCCTGCTAACTTCTCAAAGGTGTGAGGGAATGAGATTTCAGAAGGTTGCCATGTTGTCCCTGACCTGGAAGGAATCCTGCCTTTGCCTAAGTGTGAGGGAAGAGAAAAATTCAATAAAATGTCCCCTGAGCACATGAAACAATAAGCCATTAAGAGTTTGAGGTCCACACTCAAATCCTGTTTTCTAATTTTTTTTATGTGTATGGGTGATTTTTCTTTATATATGCCAGTGTACGATATTTTTGCCTGGTGGCTACAGAGTCTGAAAGAGAACATAATATCTCCTGGAACTGGAGTTACATCCCACTGTGAGACATCATGTAGGTGCTAGAAACATCGAACCTCAGCCCCTCGGAAAAGCATCTAGTGCTCTTAATCCCTAACCCGTCTTTCCAGCCCCATCAAGCCCTGTTTCTTCTAAATGTCACGTGGGGAGAATTGTTTTACAAGACCTGAGCTTTCTAGTTGGAGCAAATTAATATTTTCTAGAGAAATATCCTGAATTCATGCTGCATGAGGTTTCGGTACATATGGCACAAAATTTAAAAAATAAATACAAAACATTTGAAGAAATGTGAAACAAACAGCAAACAAACCCACACAGAATTAGAGCCTCAAAGATACTGGAAGCCATGCAGGCGTTTAAAGAAGTGAACGGAGAGACAGAGGATGTCCGAAGCATGACAGGTGTCAGAGGATCTCATTTACCCCTTGTGGTCAACAATATTACAAATTGAAAATAGAAATATCAGATGTAACATAAACAAAAGGAACCTATAAGGACTCTGCTTCCATCAGTGGACGAGTGAGTCGTTCGGGTCAATTTTCTTATGGTAAACAGTTGTTAAGGCTGGAATCTGCAAGGGGAGATTTCACTGAAACGAGCAAATTGAAGATGCAGAAGCAATAGCAGGCAACGTCTACAGGAAGCAGAAACTCCAGGAATTGTGACAACATGGCAGCCTTTTTCTTTTTTCTAATGGAAAAGGGACTTCTGAATTTGGGAGTGCTCTCCAAAGTCTGAAGGATGGAGACCCCAATAAACCAAACATTTTAGCTGGAGATTTTTCAAGGGCTGCATCTGAAGAAAAAGGTGACCAGAAAAAAATAGCCAATCATCATCGAAATCTGCCTTCAGTCACTTGGGTGGCAGAAAATACCAACCCAAATTTGGGGTGCTTCAAAGACCTCCCAGTGAGCCTCAAGGAAGTGACCCAAAATACATCTAGGTGGAGGTGACCTGATTTCTGGTGACAGTATAAATATGTAATTAGTATAAATCTGTATGGATTATTTTCTAAGTATCTGCATCAATAATACAAAATAATTTTACTATATTATTTTTAGTCCTAAAATAAAAATCATATATTTGAGAATATATTTAATAAATTATTTATGTATCTATAGAGAAAACCAGGAGATAGTTTTTACAGAAAAATTTTAAAAATTAATAAATGGCAAGATATACCATTTTCTTATGTTAAATGACTTGAAATTATAAAATGCCTTCTAATTCTAAGATCTACTGATTCAATATAATCCCAATCAAAACTTTAAACTATTTTTCATGAGAAATTATAGTGTTTTTATACAATTGTGTGTGTGTGTGTGTGTGTGTGTGTGTGTGTATGTGGGTGTGTGTGTGTGTGTTCACAAAGGGCTAAGAATAACTGGGGAGTTTGGGGGTTTCATTTTGTTTTGGTTTTTGGGTTTTGTTTTGAGACAAGACCTCACCATGTCAGCCTGGCTGACCTGGAACTCACTATGTACCCTGTGCTGGCCTCCTAACTGTAACTCTCTGCCTTCATCTGCTTCATCAATGCCAAGATCTCAGGTGTGTGCCACTATATCCAACACCATGAATGCCTCGAAGAAGAAAACATGGAACGTTTTCCCTTAATTGTATCAGAACACTGCCATGGTAAATATGAAATTACATGAGAGGCACTGTAGTAAAGCAATAATTACTGCCCATGTATTGGTTAAAAATAATAGTTATAGAGCATAGAAATTATTTAAATCTGCCAACTACACTTTCTTTATATATAACCTATCTATACAAGCTTATGTGATACAACATACTGTTGTCTATGTAAGATATCTTGAAAGAGACAGGAAGTTTAAAATAATAACTCATGAGAAAAAAGATAGATGAATTATAAGAAACTGGTATATTGTCAGAAAGTGGTGGCACACACCTCACACCTTTAATTTCAATGCTTGGGAGACAGAGGCAGGCAAGCAGATATCTAAGTTTGAGGCCAGCCTAGTTTACAGAGCAAGTTCCAGGACAGCCAGGGATATACAGAGAAACTCTGTCTCAAAAACAAACAAACAAATAACAGAGAAGGGGTATAGTAATAGCTGGTAAAAATAGAATTGTATATATAGAAAGACAAATGCAATTACTTATGTAGAGTGAAATGATGAAGTTCCCGGTTATTTATAAGTTTTTGAATGCTTGAGTGGCCTGTGTTGACTGCACGTATTATTTCACTGCTGTATTTTAGGTGTTATAAGACAGACATCAAGATCAGTCACTCATACTTACTTTGTGTCTTAATCCCTCAGGATCCAGAGTATGCTTGGCATAAAGTCTTCTTTTTAATGGCAGGCATTAACGTGACATGCCTGGCTTTCTACCTTCTGTTTGCTAAAGGAGAAATTCAGGACTGGGCTAAAGAAACAAAAACCACACGGCTGTGAAGGTGAGACATTATCAGATTAAGGACAGTGTTGAAACTGAGAATTCAGGGAATAGAGCATCTGAGGATGAATGGCTGAGACAGAGAGCGATCAGAACTGTGGGCTGGGGGAGGGGGAGCATGCTAAATCTGAAGCAGTAATGCTAATACCACTGCCCAGTGGTGGTTCTGGAATCCTGGGGAGACGTCGGAGTTGCTATATGAATTTGGGAAATTGAGCTTGAAAAATGAACAGCAGAGAAAGACGCAAGAGAGATGAGGAGTACTCTTGAGGAACGTGGAATAAGGGTTAGGAAACGTGGGATGTTGAGGTGAAGGAAATAGTATCTCTGCAAAGTGCAAAGGATTTAAATTACTTGGGATCTAAAACTCACCACTGAGGTAGGCAAGAGCTATTTTAAAAATGATCCAGGCAAAAACAGCTTTTGAGTGAATGATGAGGAGAAGAGATCGGCTAAGGTGAAAGAATCTGCCACTTGGTTTTTCATATAAACTATGAGCGGTGAGCAGCCAGGAGAAGAAATGACTCGTGGATTAGAACTGGCAGTTGTGAAATAGCTCTGTTTTTAAGCCCCATTGAAGCAAAAGGCCATTGCGGTAACTGCCATCATTTATCAGTATCTCACAGAAGGAGAGATAAAATGTTTGTGAGCCTGATTTTTTTTTTTTTTTAATGCACGGAGGAAGTGAGTGTACCTGTGTCTGGGCTCCTGTGCATGCAGATGCCTGTGTGTATGGAAGCCAAAGACAACTTCAGAAGTCATCCTCCTTTTGAGACAAGATCTCTTATTGGCCTTCAGCACAACAGAGTCTGCTGGCTGGCCAATCAGGGCCACTGATCTTCCTGTCTCTGCTTCCCTAGTGTTCAAGTTACTAGCGTGTGTCCCAATAGTGTGTGTTTTCACATGGATTCAGGGTATAAAACTCAGGTCCTTGTGCTTGCAAACCCTTGAGCAGAAATCTTTGTTTTCTGTAGTTTTCTGTTGTTTGTTTAATCAGTAGGAAAAGGAAAGAAGGAAGGAAGGAAGGAAGGAAGGAAGGAAGGAAGGAAGGGAGGGAGGGAGGAAGAAAGGAACGAAGGAAGGAACAAAGGAAGGAAAGAATGTGATATTAGGAAATAGAAACAGTAGAATAGACAATTACTCTTGGAAAGAAATATGGACTCAAAGAGGTTTTGTTGCTGCTCTTGGCTGCTTGCTTGGAAGGAAGATGCAATTGCTGATAAGCCAGTGACTCGTACAAGCCACTGCTCATTGGTCCTTTCTGCTGGTGATGTTAACGAACTTTGGTCAGAGTGTGTTACCCAAGACTTCCTGTGTAAGAACTTGATCCAGTGTGTGGTGATGGAGGGTCTCAAGTTCACTGTGGAGTCTAGGCAGACCAGCCTGGACCATGAGAGCCTGTGCCTCAGCGTTTAGGCACTAACACTTCAAATGCACATCACTGTGCCTGATTTTTAAATTCCGTCCTAAACTGAATTGCGTTCTTGGTTTAATGTGTGTTAGATGCAATAGGAGTACAGTTAATTTTCGTACACTTCCTGTCCTACAGTTTCAGTAAGCTTATCCTACTAGTTTTTGGTGAATATGGTCAAACTTCTAGTTAAATTTTGCTATGAATATAAATAATTTTTCTTCCATTTCCAGTCTGTATAACCTTCTTTTGTTCCTTCCTCTTCTCTAATTGCTCTTCTTAGAACCTTTAGTATAAAACTGAATGCAAGGGGCAAGAGAAAAGATCTCGTATTTGGTGTTTTTCTTTGTTGGTTTGGTTTGGCTTGAAGGATAATTTTTGGGATTTGTGAAAGTTATTCTGCATGCACCTGTATACACACACACACACACACACACACACACACACATTTTCTTTCTTTCTTTAAAAATATAATATATCAGTAAGTATAGTTTAGGCCACCCTTGAACTTTCTATGTAGCTCACGCTAGCCTAAAGCTTGTGAGTTTTCCACCTCCATTTCTGAGTGCTTGGGCTTCACAAATGCACCACGATGACCAGATTTAAGGATGGACATGTTTATTTTGTTCAGACCTCCAGGTAAAAACGTGCATTTTTCAAGTTGTTACAAAGCCTTTCTGCACCTCAGCTCTCTCAGAGCTTCACTGTGGGGTTGTATGTCTGCTGTGTGTTCCCACGCTACCCCCAAGGCACCACTGAGACATTACAGTTCAGCCTACTCTGCAAGGCCTCACCGTGTTGCCACAGAGAGGCCGCTCCACAATAGAACAGAAGTGAGCTTCTTAGACAAAATCTGTGGTCAAGGCAGTGACAGTGAGGTTGAGAGGTGTTCAAAGACCTGCAGCATTTCCCCTCCCTAGATACAATGCATGGTAATCACCTACAGCAAAGGAATGCTCTGTCCCACCTACAAGGTGCTGGTAGGCAGGCCTTAGGCCATGTATAATTGACATGTAAAACTTAAACACGCATACACACAAGACTAAAACTGCCCAAATGAAAAAGGAAGGCATGCAGATATGTAAAATCATGTCTATAAAGAGGACACAAAAATCATAGCAAAACAGTCAAGGGGAACAATGGGGACAAACTGGGGGAGAAGAGGGCAAAGCAAAGAGGAGGCGGGCACGGGGGTGGGGTGGGAGGGTGGGGGATGGGGGGGTGGGGGGGTGGGAGGGTGAGGGGGGGTGGGGGGGTGGGGGGATGCAGACAGCGAGTACTACCTGCCTCTACACAGCTGTTCTGTTGTAGCGTGGTGCTGTATACATTGAATATATGCAATGAAAGTTTCAAGTGAAAAATAAATAGAATTAATTTAAAGAAGACTAGAATAGGGCTGGACATGGTGACATACGCCTTTAATCCTAACATTCAGGAGGCAGAAGCCAGCATATCTCTGTGAGTTTGAGGTCAGACAGTCTCTATAGTGGGTTCTAAGTCAGTTAGGGTTACACAGTAAAACCCTGTCTAAAAGTAACGACGACAACAACAACAACAAAATCAAGTCAATCAAATAGTAGAACCCTATCAACTAGTAGAACCACAAAAACAAAACAAAACAAAACAAAACAAAACAGAATAATGTGCGCTTTCTTCGTGGTTGCCCCTGTGAGTGCACTCTGGTTTTGCATCTTGGCTGCAACCTCTTCCCAGGTTCTGGAAAGGGTGCATAATGAGTACAGAGTTGCTGACATGGATGCCTGCTAATGGGCACAGGCCAGGTCATCCTAGTCTGTCAGATAGCAGCCCCGCAACCCCTCTAGGTGGCGGCTGATTCTCAGAACAGGCAGACGGTGCTTCAGTGCAGGGACACCGGAGTTGAAGTGTGTGCTTGGCTGAGAATCCCCAAGAAAGGATTTATTTTCATTTTCTTAATAAGAAATTAGTTTATTAAGAACTGAAATTTAGGAACAGGGAGAATGTACCTCTTATTATTATAAATGCAATGTGCTGTTTTTTTGAGAGCAGCAGTATGAAACTCCAGGCAATGCCAACTCTGACGGGCACAGTGGGGTTTTAATGTGCTTCTTTTGTTTTCGGGATGCAGCCTCAACACAGTGCCGAGTATCCTCGTGCCCTGAGAGTGGACCTACCAAATGCTGCAGTGGCTCAGATATTTTCACTTACATTTCCCAGGGCAGGGCAGGACAGGGCAGAGCAGGGTAGGGCAGGGCAGGGCAGGGCAGGGCAGGGCAGGGCAGTGGTAAGTGAGTACCTGGCAGTCATACTTATTTTTATGTTTACAGAGAAGACATGGATAACCTCTCACTGGACAAGAAAGACAACTTGAGAAAATTCTTCTAGCCTATCCTAATGTCTTTGAAGCGTTGGAGCACTCTCTGGGTGTAAGGACTCTCCAGTGACATCTCTATGTGTTTTGTTTCCTTTTTCTACAAAAGTTAGTAGAAAAAATTGAGCACCCGAGAAGCATGTGGTCAGCATCCTTATTGAAAGGAAGAGGACCCTGCGTGGTACTGCAGTCCTGGGAGAGTCACAAACACCAGGAGGCTCAGTCTCACCCACTTTAGTCTGAGTGATTCTTTTGCACTGTATATTGTATGTAAAAAGTTATACTTCTCACTTTAAAGGGGCATCTATTTTTCTGTCGTCCTCTATGATCCAATAAACAAACATAAGACAAAATTTTATTCTACAACTTCATGAGAAGCCTTTTGGTTTGTGGTTTGGTTGGTTTCTTTCTTTTTTTTCCCCACTTTAAAAAAATAATTTTCAACATTTACTTCTCTTTGTTGTTAATATTAGAACCATTTGAAGACTCTTAAATTATTTGTATTCTTTCAGGATAGCCCATATGTAAAGAAAATATAAAAAAACTCACTTTCCTCTTTGATGGACTCAGGGAGAAATCACACTTGTTATATGCAGTACCTAAAGACGATTGATAAACAAAAAATAGGTATTGTCAAGGTGGCTCATCAGCTAAGAAGACTGACTGTTCTTCCAGAGGACCTAGGTTTGATTCCCAGCATGAACATGGCAGCTATCACATTAACAACCATCATCCATCTTCTGGCCCTTATGGACACTGCAAACACATGGTGCTAGACAGGCATGCAGGCAAAACTCTTGTATGCATTAAATAAAAGCAAGCAAATTTCGAAAAAGAAAAAAAGAAACCTAAGAGTCATGGGAGGGGAAACGGTGGATTAATGAAGACCTTGAATAGCTGACTCTGTGCCTTAATGAGAGTTGGGTCAGTTGCAGGATTGCCAAAGAGAGTGGTGGTGTCACACCTAAGATCCTGATTCCAAAAGAAAAAGAGTCTGTAGGCTCTGAAGTCAAGGCATATAAATCTGGGGCAAAATTAGTGGTATGTATGTTGGAAGCCAGCTGCGGTTCTGATGTGTTGCTTTCTCCCTTATGGTGTCCTGGTGCCTCTACACCCCAGGCTAGAAGGATGAAGTGGAGTCTGGAATAGGTGGGGTCTGCAGGATCCTGGTCTGTCTGGGAAAGAGTGCTGGTGAGGAAAAGACCTTCTCTAAGGATTTTAAGGGAGCAGCTCTCTTAAACTATCTTAGCTTGTGCACATATCTTTATTCAGGTTGGACTTGTATGTATATACTTTATTCAGGGTGGACAAGGACAAGATATGAAAGTTGGAGAGTGAGGAGTTTTCAGGGTGATTGTAAATTCATAGGTTAAAGTTTGAAGTACTAGGAATGTTTCATTTGCATGGAGAGGCATTCCAGGAACCCCAGGTACTTCCTGGGTTGGATTCTTATCTGGGAAAGAGAGTTCTGAACTTGTAGGTCTGCCAAGGACTACTCGACCATCCCCAATGAGAAGGCTTGGGGGGACTGGGCTCACCAGACAAGGTCAGAGAAGAGAAAGCACTGCTGGTAAAGAGTCCTCTATATTTCTGCAAAGCTCAGAGGAGCTATCCGGACATGGTAGACTGCAAACTTAATTACCACTGTTAACACAAAATTGATTCCTTTTTCTCTTGTCCTTATTAGCTTTAACTGTCAACCTGATACAGCCTAGAGCCACCTGCGAAGGGAGTCTTAAAGTATTGATCAAATTAGTTTGGCCTATGACATGTATATGGGAGATTGATTGATTTTTAGCCTGTGCAAGAGAGTCCAGCACATTGTGGTCAGCACCACCCAGAAGCAGATGGTCCTGGTCTGTATAAGAAAGCTAGCAAAATATCAGCCTGTGAACTAACCAGCAAGTATGAGCCTGCACCTGAACTGGCAAGTGGCATTTTTCTGTGGATTCTGCTTCATGCACCTGCTTGAGTGTAAATCAAATAAATCCTTTCTTCCCAAAGTTTGCTTTGGTCATGGTATTTGTCAATGCAACAGGAAAGAAACTAGGACTTCTCCCATAAAGGACTTATCAAGCGTTTAGTGGCACTTACTGTCAACGGAATCTCATGCTTCGCTAAAGATGTCTCAAATAACACATGCTCTGACTTCTGAACTTTCTGGGTTTGCATTCGGGTTGGGTGGTGGGAACTGTCATATTGGGTCAGAAGAGAAAGATTGTGGGTATTCCAGGGATTGTATGGAAGGCAAAGACCTTGGCTGGCCACCTGCAGGGAATCTCTTCCATGTCACTTTTTGCCTGTCTAATAAGAACAGTGTAGCTTTTGTCTTATCCACAAACCACTTATGCACCCTTTGTACTTTCAAGTAGAAAAAAAAAAGATACCGAGAATGAAACTCACCTTGGATTTCTCTCTAGCAAATATGGATGTGCCCTTGTCTGTGAAAAGGCAAGGCCTCCTTCATTCCATCCTCTTTGTCCTCCGCGAGGCTCTGGGTCACACCATGGCTTCCTCAGCCTTCTCCCGGGAACTTTGCATTCATGCCTGATGCTTTTGCTAGTGCCACTCTCATTTCTCAGCTAGCTCTGCCTCGGGGTCTTCCACGAGCGTGCCCCACACCGTGTCCAATCCGGTATCCTCCCACCTTTCTCCCTCCACTCTTCTGCCTCCAAAGTCTCAGGAGCGGACTCCCTTCTCCTCCCTCTGCTTTCTCCCCGTCAGCCAGGCAGACCTCTGCAGACTGGTGCCATACTGACCATTCACTCCTTTTTGCAATGCATTCTTTCTAGGTCTCCATCTTAATGCTAATCTCTTGATTTTACTTCTATACTTTTCTTCCTCCCTCCTTTCCCCCTCTATTCTTACCCACATTTACCTCCCTCTATCTGATCACTCTCTAGCTGACCACTAAACACTGGAAATCCTGAAGGATTACTCATAGGCTTTCTCTTTTTATGTCATACTCTCTACCCAGGTACTCTCATTCATACTGAAAATTTCAATCATGACCTATATTTAAATTATTTCCAAATTCATAACTGGACCCCAAATGTCACAAGTGCCATCCAAACCTTGTGTCCACATTCCCATTTGAGGTCTTCATTGAGTATGTTACTCAATACTGTGACAAGCATCCCAATTGTTCTCACAACAAACCAACCCAAAATGCAACTGTTGCTGTAGATACCACCTATGCTCTCATAGAGTATTGATGTAGCCAGGCTTATTGATGTAGCCTTGTTTATGTCTTATTACCTCATCTGACCCCATGCAATGGACCACCACTCCCCAGATTGCATTGGAACCCCCTAACCAACTTTCTTCTGCAGTGTGACCACTGAAAATCAGAACCCGATTATATCCTTTTCCATTAACATACCTCCACTGATTTCAATGTAAAGACCAATACTCTTTCTTCACCAGGTCCACAATGCCCTGTGCGTGCTTGCACTCAATACTTCTATAATCTCTTGTAGCCCACTCTGTTCTTATTCACCTCTGACATCTCTCTCCTGCCAACAAACCTTTTCATATGCTGCAGATCTTCCCAGGGGATCTTTCTAGAACACTCCTAGCATCAGTCTCTTACATGGGGTGACCTACAGATACCAGCTTAATTGATACTGTGTAACGGTGGCTACCCTTAAAGTAGAGCATAACACTTATTTTAGTAAGATGTGTCCCTGCTTATTCCACATTCAATAGCTATCACTATGCACTCCCTTGTGGAACTTTTATTAAAGTGATATATCCTCCGGTGACAGTGAACTATTACAAGCTACATCAAGATTGTGATGTCCGCCATGTCTCCATACACACTAATGTATTCATTAATATTCATTTAGTGTTTGAGCATTTCTGTTCTCTTTTGTTGTTCCTGTATCACCCATGTGGATTCATAATGAAAAGAGACATTGAAAATGAAGTGAAGCGAGCACAGGTCTCACATACATTTTTAGGAGACATTTTACATCAAATGAGGCCCACTGAATAATGGCTGAGATCGTAAGTGTCAGAGAAGCAGGCAAAGGGCATCCAGGATGAGACTGATGCTGCAAAGTAGTTCATGAGGACATGAGAGACACACAGGCTGTTGTATTCACTAAGACTAAGACATAAGAGATCTTCAAGGATCTACATACAGATGAGGGACCCAGGTTAAAGTGGTCAGAAAGAAGGAAGCTGTGGATGGAAAAGTGGATACCGGAGAGTGCCTGGGTGGTGTTCATATTGCAGAAGTGGTTTTGATCCAAAGCCAAGATCCACATTCAGAAAGCTGTCTGAAATGGTCAGCTTCTACTACCCTGTTTTTATTAGTTAGAGAAAATTCATTCTTCTTTGCATGATGGATTAATTCTTCTTTGCTCTTTATCCTGGCTGTTTTCAGTTAGACACCCTCCACACACCAAGAGGCACAGTGACTCTTTCATCTCCTTATGTGGCATGCGCGGCCTCCTGCCGCAGAACTTCAGCTCCCAAACATCCCTGTTTTCCAGGCTGAAGGTTCTCTTTGCTGACCTCTTACAGATTGTTGGCACCATTCTCCTGTGATTCCGACTCATCACTCCTGTACTTCCGGCTTCCTCTTTAGCTTTGATGGCAAATTGTCCTCCAGTCCCTGATGCTTTTACCATGGCAACAGGGGAAAGTATCGAGGATTTGTAGAACTTCAGACACACCATGACTTCACGAGCACAGTTGTAAATAACCAGTCTTTTCTTTCCTTTGTAAAATGTCCAGGCATGGGGAAAAATGCCTTTAGTATCACACAGCCAGGGTCTTTTACATGATCCTGGAAATGAAGCCTCTTCCACTTGGATGGCTTTAGCTGCCCAGTAGGCACAAAAGCATTTTTTATTCGTTGATAATTTTGCTCAGAAATGGGTGAATGTCGGTTCCTTAGCCCAGTCCTGTACCTCTGCTCGGCCGAAGATGAGGTAGAAGAGCAGGCCTACTACATCAACAGCAGCTGCAAGTAAGAAGACGTTTCTCCAGCCAAACTCTGAATCCTGGAGGCAGGAAGCTACCTATTAGTAATGGTGGCTTACATCTTGTCCCCTGGTTCAGAACAGTGTGGTTCTAAGACTTGATGCTCCTTCCTCTACCCCAGCTCAGCCTACACAGCTCCCATCTTGTTCCTGGAACCGACTGCTACACGTCTCACACCAGGCCCCTCTCCCCTCTGCTAGAAGGCACTTCCCATCATTTGGGTCATTTTCTCACTTTCTTTTCTAGTACTTACTTAATGTCACCTTTTCAAAGATTCCTCTTTGACCACACACTAAAAGATCCGCCATGTTTCCCACTCTCTTCTCTCAGAATAATATGTCTATAACTCACTTTAGTTTTCTGTCAATTTCTTTTTTTAAATATAGATTTCATGGGATATAGCTGGGAGATTTTGTGTGTTTGCTTGCTAAAACAATTGGCTTAGTGCATGCTAATATTCAATAGTTTGTTGAATGAATGAGTGAACTGATCAGTCAATCCAGTGGCAAGAGAAACAAGGTCTATATGAGAATTACCTTTTACGCAATCCCCAAGAGTGTGCTTTCAGAGACTAGAAAGGAATGGAAACTTCAAAAGCAAGAGGGGACTTGATTTCATTAAGACAAAAAGCCTTTCTTTGTTAATCTCCTGTCTTTTCCCCGAGTTACTGACACACAGTCATGGGTAAGGTAAAAATGAAAATTTTCATAAATGTCATAGACATCCTTTCCCATGTGAAATTTATGTCTATATAATTCTTAGGCAATACTTAAGTCATCTTGTTTAATTATTTGTTTATTTTTACATTCTCTTCTTTCAGGGATTTGTTTGTGAGGCAGACTCTAGCAATGTGAGCAAACTGGCCTCACAAGTGCTGGGATCATAAGCATGTGTCACCTTGCCTTGTGTATTGTAACTATGTCAAAGTGCTCCTTCCTGGATGGAAGGCTTCAGACTGACAAATCAGCATCCCAGCATCAGGCTCCCCGGACCTTCTGCTCTGAGCAACTGTTCCACGCATGGCAGAGTGTGCACTTGGGAACATGGGTGCAAGGTGCCGGAAACTTTTCACTCTGCCATTCACTAAACAGTTAAAATTGCACATCAATTTCCAAAGACATGGTGCTATACAGAGTGTTCTCTCACATACCACACCCATGAAATATGGAATTTCCCTACATAAGTACAGATGGGAATGAAGGTATGTTGGGGGCTCCAGACTCAGGAGCTTTAGGCTTTTTCTCACTGAGGACTTAATAGTACCTTAGACTGGCTTCTACTAACCACCACTGTCAGTTACTTTTATTAATATTCCTTACAATATTTATGCTTACCTCACTGATGAAAAATCCAGCAACGGTAGGAGCTATGCCTCCAGCTAGGTAAGAAAAGACTTGCAATAGTCCTTTGAGAAAGCCAGCATACCTAGGAAGGGGGTGGCCACATGTAAGCATCTTGCTTGCCCTGTCCTATCTCTATGCTTGTCTCTTGGGATTCTTAGGGTGGTGTACAATAAACCTGAACAAAATATGCTATCATTATATCCTTATAATCCTGTGCTACAGGCTCAGCCTTTCAGGGGGTAACATGTCAACTTCTCGGCCCTTACTATTGAGTTCAATCTTGTAGCTCTATTTAGGGAAGCAAAAGTCTTCTCTTTATTCATTAAAGACCTTCATGTGACAAGATGCTTATCTTCTGAGACCAGCCCATTTCCCACATGTCTTAGTGGCCCATTGTATGATGATGAAATATGTCCTGTTGCCTGAGTTAGACTCTGGGAAGTTCTTGCTCTTGGTTCTTTCTGGCATAACTTGCACCAGACATAATGATTTTTCCCCCACTGGTAATGTTTCTTTTTCCTGTATTTTTTGTGGATATCTATGTGTTCACATATGTGCCCGTGTGCGTGCATATATGTATGCTGCACATGGAAGCGAGACGGCAATTTTGGGTGTCATTCTTCCGGCATCATCCACATGTCATTTAGAATTCGTGCCTTTCACTAGGCTAGAAAATGGCCAGTAGGTTAGAAAGATACAAGCAAACCACAGGACTCTCTGCCTGTTACCACCCTCACAGCACTGATATTACAAGCACACATTACTACACCTGGCTTATCTTATCTTTTGTTATCATCTTGTAATGCAGGTTCTAGGGATGTAACTCAACTGGACATACTTACCCAGCAAGCGTTTACTGACTGAGACATCCCTCCCAACCCTGTTTTCCTTTTATTTAAGCCTCACATAGGCCTCCATGATGGGATCTCCTGAGACCTTTCAGTGGCCAACCCAATGGACCTGCTGCATTCCTTGGCAGAGACTGACATGTGACATGTGAAGTGTTTGCTTGGCCACAGACTGTTCTTGTTTCAGCTAGGATCAGCTCCATGGCCGGCTAGCCCAGGGTCCCTTCCAGGAATTATGGAGATGTAGCACTGATGTTGTTACTATCCCCTGTGACCTGATGCATACACTACCCTTTACCTTTGCAGTAAGGGTAGGTAGGCTTCCCGGTCCTGAACTGAGCTTCTGTGAAGATGAAGGAAAAGGGTCCTTACCGCGGAGCTATATCCA
This sequence comes from Apodemus agrarius, assembly GCA_964023405.1. NCBI lineage: Eukaryota > Metazoa > Chordata > Mammalia > Rodentia > Muridae > Apodemus > Apodemus agrarius. The sequence continues at coordinate 39,360,327 of OZ030019.1, read as the reverse complement.
AGAAGTTAATGAGGGCTCCTGAATCACAGAGGCTGGCGAAGACAGAAGATAGTACCAAGAATGCCATTGTGGTAGTGCGGCTGGATCTGACCCAAGGCAGGGGCACGAGGATCCCAGATGAGACAAGGACCCCTGCAGCAGAACAAAAGGCATAAAGAAGTGGCTCCTGAGTTCCCACAACCACAATAGCCAGTCGAGCCCTTACCTACCTATGGCAGTGAAGAGCTTCCTGATAGTTACAAGTCGGAGGATTTTCCTGGAGAAGAGAAAATCTGCCAGCAGACCCCCAAGGATAATGCAGACACAGCCAAACATGAACGGCAGGGCTGACAGGATTCCACTCTGGAGATTGGAGACAAGTAAATAAATACAAGTGTCCTCAGCACTTCCCTGTCTAGGACCTGACTGATCCTGGATGGATGATGGACCATGTCTGGGGTTTTACATTATATGCATATCACTTTCGATCTAAATTAAGTCTGTTACTTAAATTTAATTCTTGACAGAAAATATGCACATAACTCAATCATGGTCCTTTTTTATTATTTTATTTTTATTTTTATTTTTGGACAGAAGCTCCTACCATGTAGCCCTAGCTGACCCAAGATTCACAATGCAGAGGAGGTTGGCTCAAACTCACACATCATATCCTACAGCCTCTGGCTATCAAGTGCTGGGATTAAAGGCATATACCGCCATACCTGGCTTCATTAATTTTTTTATAAAAGAAAATGACAAATGCTCTCTTTATATATAAAGATCACCTAGAAATAGTTATTTTAAACATTATGAGCTATGCTTGGTGTTACATACGTATAATCCCCACAGTTGGGGGGAGGTGGAGGTAAGAAGACCTGTATTTTGAGGCTAGCCTCAGCTACATAGTGAACTCCCCACAAGCTTAGGCTACTTAGTGAAACTCTATCTCAGAAAAAAAAATCAAGAAAAGCAAAATCTAGTATGTCTTTTGCAATAGAATTTATTAATCTTTTTAAATTTTTTATGCTGCTAATAGAGCACCTTGTAATAGATGTTGACTCCATTAAGTATAAACTTTTGCATAAGACTTTTAAAAGTTTGACACCATGACCTGATTTGGAACCATATCTCTGCCCAAGTGCCAAGTAGACCACACTGAGGTCAATGTGAATCCAGGTTAACTGCATTCCTAATCCCTCATTCTGTGGGCGGGAATGAGACCATATAGAGAAATGCAATAGCTAGGTCAACTTTCTTTGTACTCACATCTCGGAGGTTTGCTTGAAGTACAGAGCTGATATATGTGGGCGTATAAGCCATTACTGTGGATAACAGCCAATATTCACAGAAATAAGAAACTACAATGGCCCAAAGTGGAAGAGACTTCACCATGGCTTTAATGGGAAGAGACCAGCCCAGCGAGCTCTCCTAAAGGAAAAACCAAGGCATTAGGAGCTCCCCTGTTACACTCTGCCTCGGAGATGCCCACAGATGGGGAGCTGACATGGAAATTCCTCAGTGTACCTCTTGAGCCAGTGAACTCATGATGTATCTCTTCTCACCAGTGCTGATAAAGGGGTGATTCTGTGGGTCATCATAAACGAGAGGAAACCAGAGCAGGCAACAGGCACAGCCGATCCCACCTAGGATAGAAGGACCAGTCAGCAGGAGACCGATCAGCGTTTTCTTTAGTTTGGTGATTCCTGTGGCTGACACAATGACCAGTGCTGATATCTTGCTCTCACCCCCAACTGCAACCCTGAATGGCCCTGTCATACGTGGAAGGAACTTCCTCAGCTCTTGACTTTGGTCTTGCTCAAACACCTTGCTTTTGTCATGCCCTAGGGCAGCTGCCAGCTGAGGTGTGAAGAGACACTGGTTTTGTTCATTGTCCTCTCGGGAGGAACATGCTCCAGTGAATCCATGCTCTATGGCAGATGAAAGAAACAGAGAATAGAGCGCCTCCTAGTGTTCAGTGGGACTTGAGGAAGTGTAAGAGCTGCTTCAAACCACTGAGTTCAGAGAGGTTTTGGGACGTGTCCATGCGCACACATACAGAGTTACACTGAGGATCCACACGCGGCCTTACGCTTTGGTGTGTTTCCTCTTCACGGCTAAGCATCAGCCCGCACTCCTCTGCCTGCTTGTACTGCAAAATTCTTCATTGAACCCTTTCCTGCCCTTCTTTTATCTTTCTTGTTTTATGTGCAATTGATTCCCTAGGCCATGTCTACACATAGAATAAAATTAATCATCATCAAACGAAATGTATCTAATACATCCCTTAGTACAGTGTTGGAGAACTCAACATCATAAGTACTGAGTGGCAATGTGGCCCATCAAACTTGACTGTCATCTCTTGGGTATCATCCACCTGGTCCTTGGACCCAGCATTTCCAAAGGACTTACCAAGGAGGATGGACTGGCTGTCGACACAAGTGCAGGGGCCCTGCCTATCTCTGCCTCCCCAAGTGCTAAGATTATAGATGTGCACCTTGATACCAAAATGTTTTACATGGGTTCTGGGAATCAGACTTGGTTTCTTGTGCCTACATGGCAATCACTTTACCAACTGAGCCATATCTCTAGCTCAGAAAGGCATATATTGATGTTCTTAAAGTCATAAGGTTCCTCAGATCCACTCATATACCACTAAAATTCATATTAATTTCTTTTTCAGGTTTGTTTTATGTATCTGGGTGTTTTGTCTGCATATGTGTATGTGCACTTGAAGACCAGGGGAGGGCATTGGTAACTCCTAAAATTAGAGTGACAGATGATTTTGAGCCATCTTGTGGGGCTTTGAATTAAACCTGGGTCTTCTGCAAGAGCAGCAAGTGCTCTTAGCAAGTGTTAAGCCATCTTTCTAGCTCTAAGAACATTAAAATTTAAATCCTCTTTTATTAGTCAGCAACATTTACACCTTGACTAATTTTGGACATTGCCAACACTTCACATAATATTGTTAACGAGAGACACAGTTATCTGTCATGGAGAAACATTTTGAGGTTTTAGAAAAGAACAAACTCACCAAAGATGTAGAATATATAAGGCCACCCTAGGGCCTGACAAAGAAGGCCACCAGCAATAAGGACAAGAAAGGTCCCAAGCATTGACCCTGAGCAAAAGATACAAGAACACTATGAGTAAGAGAGCTGGTCTTGGGAATCAGTATGCTTCCTACAGAGTCGAGTGGCAGGGACTGAGAGTATGGACTTGAATACCAACTAGCACAATCCAGACCCTGCTCCCTCACTCAAGGACTGTCTGATCTCAGACACTTATCAATCTATTTGTGTCTCCAATTTTCTACACTATGGACTTACTCCTTGAATGATTTATAACATTCCTGTGAGGGTAAAAGAAATGAATGTAAGCAAAAATACAAGTATTGTTGGTACGTTATTAGCATGTTCTGATCACAAAAGATCATCTAGTTCTTAAAAGCAAGTATTATGAAGTGAGGAGCAACTAGGATACAGGATTTCATTCTCACAGTAGGCCATGGCTGAGTATCCTCCTGGATGGGACATGTATAGAAATAAGATTACTATCCCAGTTACCTGACGCAGCGATGGTGATGAGCTGACTCCTCTCCAGTGGGGGAGCCCATTTGGCCCATATTGAGTACTGACCTGTTAGTACCATAACCTGGGAGAAATTTTCCATTCTTAGAGATATTGGATCATTCGAGAACATAGGTTTATGCCAGTGATACTTGGTAAAGATCGTGATACCTGAGCTATGCCTTGGATGACCCGGAGCGCAATGAGCAAGGCTACTCCAGTGTCAGCTGCCAGTGGAATGAAGAGAGTCAGGACTGAAGAAATTAACAAGCCCAAACCAACCACATACTTGGCTCCAAATACTCCCGCCACATAGCCAGTGGGGAGTGGAGCTAAGAACGATCCATAGTTGAGGGAGCTGAGGAGGATTCCCTGGATCTCAGGTGTCCAGTCGTAAACAGGGGCCTAGGGGACAAAGGGGTTCTCATTGTTTGGCTACACAGGTGACGTGTTTCATTCATTTTGTTTTTGAGACATGTTCTCATCAGCCCAGGCTGACTCTGATCTCCTAGTCCTTCTACTCCCACCTCCAGCATCCTGAGACTGTAGCTGTGCTCACACCTGGCTCAGCAGCTGACTATTCACAGTGAGACACAAAATTCACTTGGCAAACAAAAAGCAATTTGAAGTTCATTTTAACCTCTCTTCAATTCTTCCAATCCCCCAGTTTCATAAGGGGAAAAAAAAAACCCTATGTATATCAACATCATATTCTCTCTTATCACCCTGACCCAAGTAACTGACCAATTAAAATAAGGGAGCCCATGATGGGTGTTGTGATATATGCATGGAATCCCAGGACTCAGGAGGCTGAAGCAGGAGGATACTGAATTTGAAGACAGTCGTAGAAAATTGCTGTCTCAGAAGGACAAAGTACACACACTCAAGTACACACACCTGTGTGTGAGTGTGAGAATGTGTGTGAGTGTGTGTGTGTATGTGAATGTGTGTGGGTGTGTAAATGTGTGTGTATTAGTGTGTGAGTGTGTGTGTGAATGTGTGTGACTGTGTGTGTATGTGTGAGTGTGTAAGTGTACACACATGCATTTACACGCATACACATATACATCATATACATGTACATATATGGTCTATATGAATTATACCTTATATATTATAGATAGATACATATATATTGTGCATATTATGGGTAGATACAGACGAAACAAAAAGCTCATAAAGACACATAGCTGAAATATTGAGCACTATGTGAAAGAGAAAGAAAACATAATCTACGAAGCTGGTTTTGTGGTTCTATAAGGTTTTGCATTCTTATAGAAGAAGAATTCAGTTTTACTGAATCATTAACCATGCTTCATTCTGACTTAGCCATGGTTTCACTCACTAAGCAGAGAGAGATAAAAATTTCCTCAGATATGCATTTATGTTCTCATGCTAAAGGAATTTCATTTGCTTATAAGATGGTCCTTGAATCAAAGAAATAGTTCAGAACCTCACAAAACAGACCACTACCTTAGATTCCTGCAGTGTTTCATTCCAGACATCTTGGGAGTCAGTGGGCGGTCTTTCTGTGGAAGCATTGAGCTGGCTGGATGCTACTGTGGTGTTCACCATAGCTGTTATGGCAATGCTCAAGTTCATTTGTTGGGTATAAATAGAAAAATTGCAGAGATGCAAGATGAAAGCTAGGCCATGCCGCAGTGAGCAGAAACCTAAAAGGAGAAGGAATAAAACTTATATGGCCAGCCTTCTTTCTTCCTATAGTTTCTAAGACTGGAGGAGGCAGAAGGCTGGTGTCTCTTGAATCTCAGAATTATAGGGAGACTGGACACTGTTCTATGGGAGGCTCCATTCTCCCAAGAGGGAGTGATATTCCCTGGAAGCAGAGCCTTGAAGAATGTATGGAGAGCCAGCCTCGGAGATGGGTTTTTGGGAGCTCTGGGATGAGCCATGAAGGGCAGGGTCAGGTTTAGAACAAGAACTGTCAGGGAGCTCAGATTGCTTGCGTGCGCATGCATGTGTGCCTGTGTGCATGCTTGAGTGCTCAGGAGGGTTTGAAATGACTCAGGGTCATTAATAACTGGCAATAGGATATTTAACTTGTTCGTAGTTTGAGTGTCAGGCTAGTGTTAGGTTGGAGATGTGTATCGTCTTCATCTTAGCACTATAATTTAAGTTTGTGTGAAGCTTGCCTGGGTTCCAATCACATTAGTGTGCCCGCAACTGGTAGGCAGAGAAATCCTGAGGTAAACATGTGGTCACCATGTTCACACTCTGGGTTTACAGCTTCCCAGCTTCAGCCAGGGAGCAGGTGAGACTGTGGAGATGCACTTGCTAAATTCAAAAACTGACAGATACCGCCTTTGGCTTGAGTCTAGGAGCACTTAACTTTGAAAAGTCTCCTTCCCCCATCTGAAAAAAATGCATGGTGGCATTTTGGTCATTGTTCTTTTTACATCATATTCTATTTAAGAGGATAACTAGGCTGTCTTCTCCATGTTTCACCCATAGATCAAGTCTATTCTCTGTCCCAACATGAAACTGAACTCATTAGTTAAGTCCCATGTAAGTTTTATCAAGTAGTTTGTGATGCTTATGTAACTAAATTAATTTTACTATCAATCTGTTGTTTTTGTTTGTTTGTTGAGACAGGGTTTCATTACATAGCCTCAAACTCAAGATCCTACAACTCAAACTCAAGATCCTACCACTCCAGCCTTCCAAGTGTTGGGGCTTCCAATGTGACTGCACTCAGTGCCTGTCATTTTCATGCTTCTTGCCCTGGGGCTTTGATTAGAAGAGGATGGACACAGATGCATATAATACATACACATTTATGCACAGATCATGGGGAAAGACCATTCGCTTTCCTGTTTGCAGCATTGATATCATTCTGTGCAGCAGCATAGCGAAGGAGGCGCCTCTGCCAGATCAAAAGGCACAGGAAACAACCCTTTATGTTGCTTCCTGTGCATGCTACATTCCCGTCAACTACACTACACTATCCTGCTCCTATGTTAGTGCTCATGGGTTTTCTCAGATGTCTTCTGATCTCAGAATGGGTCACCTGGATCTGCATCCCAGATGCTCTATGAACGGGAAGTTTCAACAGCGTCCATGGCTTCTGCACTTCGCAAGGGTTGAACAAAAGCCTGCCTGCAGTCACTGTGAGGAGGGCCGAAGGGTTCCTGTGCATGCCTTAGGATGCTGCGTGCTAACACTGGACTCTCCTTGCATCCTTGGAACAGTCTCCTCTTAGCCACTGGCTGTTTCTAATGACAAAACACTTTAGCTAGAATTTTATCCGGCATGTGAAATTAAGGTGAATTTGTAGTCCCTGTACATGTCTATTATTCTGTCCTTGCTAGCTTTGTGGGGGGAAAAGTTGTCAGTTTTCTATCTTGACAGTGACTTGAAGCGATTTAGATAATAATAGACAAAAAGCCAAAGGCCAGTCTATTTTCCTATCTAGAATCTACTGTGAGGCTGGTTTGGGTTTGTTAGTCATTTTTTGTTTTTTTGTTTTGTTTTTGTTTTTGTTTTTTATGGATGAATTATTTTCTTTTTTGCTTATTTATTTTTGGAGTTGTTTTGAGTTTTTTTTTTCTTTTCACTTCCCAATATTGGCCACACGATCTTTACCTGTTCTATGTGCCTTCAAGATTACCTGTGAGGAGTGAAAAAAATTAAACAAAAAACTGTTTCAGCACTACTTGGCACTGTTGCTATCGGCTGCAGTGAAAAAAATTCTGTCTATCAATCAAAAGGAAGCTGGGGTGCCGTGTCTCCTATTTCCCTCATAAAGAGAGTTCCATGTGTGACTTTACCTTTCTTGAAGGATTGTTCTTGGGTCATGTTGTCATTAGGAATGTCTCCCTCTCTCCCCTTCAGGTCTGCTCCAGTAGACATGTTGACTTTCTTTTCCTAATGTCCAGCATCTACTTACTGAAATAAAAGCATATAAGAGCAAACATAGACGGGAAAGTATATTTTATACAATATAGTCCCCATCCTTGACTCTATTAGTAACAAAATGTGAGGTCTTGGGAAAGATATAGTTACCCCAAGTCTTAATAGCTGTATCTTTGAAATGGGGGAATCTAGCCTGGAATGCCTAGATCAATTATGAATTTCTTTCTATGTCTCTATGGTCTCTGTTTTAGACTGGTATTTGTAACAGCTGCACATAAATATTTAATGACTTGTTTGAAATTTTATCTGAAAGATTCCAGTAGGTTAAATTTTCTTGGGGTGGTGGAAACGGTCCCTTAAAAACACTTAGATTAAGTAAAATATGACAGACAATTGTCCATTTTGGCAATTGCTCCAAAGCTAGAGAGAGTTACCTCTGTGGATGCAATGAAAAGTTAGAGTCATGCACTAACTCTTCTGTGATGTTGGGTGGGGCATATAAGCAGGGTTTGTTTCAGAGTACAGGGGTGGGGCCCAGTGACTATGAAGGAAGAAAGCTGGTCCATGCCAGGAATGAGATTATGAGGAAGATCCTAACACACAGCCAGAAGCCCCGGATGCCCCAAACTTGAAGAATCGCTGCTCACTGTAATATATGACCCTGTCTACATTATTTCCAACATCTAGTTTAAAAATAGGGACTCTGAAAATTCCTGGAGAACTGGGGATTTGAATTTGCACTATCTTTCCATTGAGGATTGAGAACTTTAGTTCCTCCAGTGAAAAATCAAGGAGTGTAAGCTAGGTTCTTTGGTTAGACACAGACCACAGCAAATTACTGCAGGTAAAACTCCACTTGCTATGAACTTGAGATTCAAAATGATAAACATCCAGAGAAGGCCTTCTAAGCCACGTCCTCGGACTTAATGCACAGATGCAAAGTACTTCAAATACACTAGGCTCATAAAGACATTATACAAACATGCTTAAGGTAAGTAAAGATGGCCTAGAGAGAGTTTAGTGGTTAAATCCTTACAACAGGCCTAGTTTGGGTTTCAGAGTGCTGGAAGGGTCTATGCACTCTACCAGAAGAGGAAAGGGATCATCGACCTTACCCAGCTGTCAACTCTTCAAGCTGCAATAACTACTGACCAAGCAAAACATTCTATATTAATTAATTTTCTATTGTTGTGCTAACACAATATGACTGGAGCAACATAAAGTGAAAAAAATGTTTAAGCTTGCAATTCTAGATGATTAGAATCCACAGTGGCAGAGCAAAGGCGCCTCAGCAGGGACAGGAAGCTGAGGGCTCACATCTTGACCTACAAGCACCAGGCAGAGAGTGCAAACCAGAAGTGGAACATGGTCTTGAAACCTCGAAGCTTGCCCTCAGTAACTTCCTTTCTCCAGCAAGGTTACACCTCTAAACCTACCCTGTAGGGAGCAGAGGAAGCCCACGGTGAATGAAGTCCTGAGTGAGTGGTGAGTGTTGACATGGCAACAGACATGACAAGGACCAAGGCCTCAGACCTATGGGAAACTGGCAAAGCCTTTGCCCCACTAGATGAGACTTGAAATTGGCAAAGTTTTCTTCAATCCACGTACATGTTGATAAATGATTGATCAAATGTTTATAGAAAACTAGCAACTGCACCTTCCTCCTGAATGTTTATAGCCTGAGACTGCTCTCCTACAAAGAGCTCCTACCAAGACTAGCTAGCTTCTTCCCAGGTGATCTACATAATAAACTTGTCGCAGTTCTGGGCTGTGAAAGAAGTAGGAGCAGACACCCTACTGACACCCATCATTACCTGACCCTAGCTTTTCATAGGCGTGCCTATCACGTTTTCATTCCCTCAGTGCCCTTGGTCAGAGTTGCAGAACCAAGCCACATGGGGCATATCACCCCCCAACAGTGCCACAACTGGGGATCAAGTATGCAAATGCCTGAGAGTATGGGGTCTTCCCATGCAAGTCACACATGTTCACTAGAACAACAGTGACAAACATCATGCATGTATTTAAGGCCCACCCCATAAGGCAAAATTCATACCTGGCATCATTATCCAGTCAAGAACTTGTAACTAGAGAGGTGATATGTCTTTGAATGGACACATTACTAAACCAACTTCTAATGGCCTAATATACCCATAAATTAATAAATCTTATGACTTTAATCAAAGAAGCTCCTATTTGTAATAAAACGTAGATACACAATTGATCAAGGTGTGGAGAATAAAAAATGCAAAATTCTAGTCCCTAAGGGGATGCATACACATATGTGTATGTATGTATATATCTATATAGATATAGATATAGATATAGGTATGTGTGTGTGTGTGTGTGTGTGTGTGTGTGTGTATTATATGTCTATCATGCCCATCTTCTCATAAGGCTCTGGGATTTATGTGGAAAAATAAGTAGAAAGATGTTTAAGAGCCCGAGGTGGGGGATGACAACAAGAAAACAATGCAGTGTTTTCCAGACACAGCAGGAAGTGACTCCCAGGGGTCATGACAGCGGGCACAGGACCTGAGCAAGCTCAGCCACACTGAAGCCCAACATCGGCAGAGGAGGTGTGTACAAAGTGCCCCCCCCAATCCCCGGCTGAGGAACAGCTGTCACTCTATAGCAGCTGGGAAAGGGAGAAAGAGGACAAAACGGTGAGTGGACAGAGTGGGGAGCGGATCTGAGAGAAGCTGCACACTGCACAGAATTCTCAAAGAACTCATTTTGTAAAAATGAAAGAATAAAGTTGTTGTGTGAAAAGCAAGTTGTAGAAAGCTAAACATTAAGGAAGACAAACTCACACGAAGACACACGCTACGTATTTTATGTCTACCTAAGTGAGCTAAAAGTTATAAAGGAAAAATTAAGACCCATTCATCTAACAGGTCTTGTTGCCTCTCAGAGGGGTGAAAGATATGTAAAAATGGCCACACAGGAATTTCACTTCATCGCTAGTGTCTAATCAATGTTTGTGAAATATTGCTGTGATTAAAAATAAATTTTCAGGGTCTCAGTGGCTAAAAGCACTTGCTGCTATTTCAGAAGAGGACCTGGATTCAAGAAGGCTCACAACCACCTGTTAATCCAGGTATCTGACATCCTCTTCTGGCTTCCTTGGGTATCTGCACTCAGGTTCTTACACACACACACACACACACACACACACACACGAATAGAATGTAAAGCAATAGTAACAAAAATTCACCTCAAAAAAACTCTGAATACAATGTGCAGGTGTGGAAATTGTTCATTCTGATGGCACCCTCGTGTGTATAAGTGTGCGCATGTGTTTGCGTGTCTTTCTGTGTTTGTAATGGAACTCTTGTTTCCAGTGAACACATCCTAAGAAGAAAATAGTACATGTTGACCCTTTCCTGTACTTGGAAACAACCATCTCGGAGGGCTCAGAAGAGAGAGACCACTGACCCGAACTCAGGGACACAAAGTGGCTGAGATGGACATGCAGGGGGGATGTTTTATCCACCCGGATGTTATGAAACAGGAAGAGAGGCAGGGCCAGCTCATGCTGGCTACCTGCCAGGGGGCATCTATCGGGCTACACATATGCCCCACAGAGTTTTTTAGGGGTGAGCAGTGGAGACAGAAAGGTAGAGAGACAGGAAGAAGGGAACTAGTGAGCTCGTGTACACTGCAGCTGTGGATTTGCCTTACAGACAGGGAAAGGACCCACTGGAAGCCTGGGGTGTCTTCACGGTAGCAGGTGCAAACAATGCTGGGGCAAACACCTACACGGTCCATGTCAACCAGATGTGGGTGACTTGAGAGAAATCATGCCCAAGAGCAGTGTCTAGAAGGTATCATGTGACCACAGAGCACAAGGAGACTGAAAGATACTCAACAACAGAGGAAAGAATGGAAAGACATGAGTCAGCCATTTGGGGGATGACCACGGAAGTCCTCAGTGGGATATCCACACGATGCAGCACCGACGATCCACCCAGTCAGATACTGCCTGCCTCACATCAGCCTCTATTGCCCTAGCCCAGCCGTGGGAGAATTAGAAGCTTCAGTTAGGATGAGCGGAGAGGGGAGTGGCCGAAGAAGAAGAGAACAAGGGGACTGCCCAAACAGTCCCTTCCCTCCAGGGCATTGAGAGAAGCTTTGTTTTTAGATAAGCTCGACTCTTCGTGCTCTCTATTGTATTAAGCCTATTACCTATGAGATTGGGATTATCTGGAGTCTGAAAAAAAGCCATTTTACCACAGAAGTTGAGAGGCCAAGCAGATGTACAGGGAAGCATGGGGGGACGGAGCTTCTGGTGAAGCAAAGCCATTCTTCTCTCTAGGGAATATGAAACGTGTTCATATTCAAGATGTGTAGCATGGGTCGGGTTTGTGTTTCACTCTCTATGCAAATGTTACCTAACCATCCAGGCATGTCGCTACAAAAGCTGAAAGTGAACAGACACAGACAACATTTCCAGCTTACACCATCTGCAAGCCTGCATGCCAGCCGGCACCAGAATTCAGAAATAAACTGACAAACAACTTAAATCCAAACCAACACTGGCTGGCAGAATCGAGTGGGTCAAGCCTGTGCATTCTGCTGGGAAACCTCAGTCCATTTGCTGACTCTTGTTCACACCTTAGGGAGACTGGTTGAATAGAAGAGTCTACCACCGATGGAACTGAAGGCGGGATTCAGGGCAGCTTTTTCTTTACAGCTTTACGGGCCCTTCCAGTGATGCAATGCCTCAGAGTTCACCAACCTCTGACTCGTTCACTGACCCAGTAAACATACATGCAATAAATAGAACGCTTGCGTCTGCAGCTTTCTCCAGCACGACTGGAGGTCTGCTCCCGCTAGCTGCTCTGTATCTACTTAGACAGAAGAACTTACTCCTGATCATGGATTCTCTTGAGTGTGTGAGCTGACTGGAGTCTGTCAGTTAGAGGAAGAGGGTCGGGCAAGGCAGTTGAAGGGCAAGAGATGTGGGGCTGCAGACAGCATACGGGACACAGGCTCCGTGAGTCTCAGGGTACAATATGATAAGAAAAAAAGCAAGAACGGCCTAGATGGGAAGGAAGCAGAAGAGGACGGGTGATGAGGACTGAGGGCTCGCGCTGACAGAGACGGCATATGCTTGGCCTAGTCTAAGCACCTAGTCTGCTCTTATCCTGTGGTTGTCTCTGACCCGAGAGGGAAGTCATCTCACAGCAACACGACAGCAAAAGAAAAGAGCTCTCTGAACCCCCGCACAAAGCCATACGGGCTTTTATTTGCTTTGGTCCCCCACTCTCCCATGAAAATTCCATGTTTACTCTATTTTCGTTAATTTGATCTTTGAAGCCTGTTAAAAGTATTCTTTAAAATAAAAGGATTGTTGTTGTTGTTGTTGTTGTTGTCGTTGTTGTTTGCCTCAGTCCGTTTGGTTAGTGCTGTTTCTTCAAACTAGTGTATCTCACAAAAGCAAGTTGAATACATATGGGCTTTGTGCAATTTTCCAGCATCAGAAACACTTAGAAATGCAAGGCCTAAGTTTACGAGACAGTAGTCTCCCTCCCTTTCCCCCTGTCTCCTCCTTTCCTGTCCCCACCCACCCTCCTCTGGCTTTTTTTTTCTCCCTCTCTGTCTGTCTCCCTCCTTCCCTCTTCTTCTGGAGTTCCTGAGGCCCTCATTTGTTTTAGGAAAAGGCAGCACCCTGTCTCACCATTCAGAACCACACCCCAAAAGAAACCCAGTCTCGCTTACCACCTATAACCTCAAGAGGAAAAGGTCTGCTCCCACACCATCCAAACCAGAGCAAGAACTCGAAAGCAAACCTGAGGACGGCGGAGAGCCGGGTCCTGGCTGAGATCCTATCGGTTTCTCAGCTTTCTGCCGCTGTCTAACCCTCAGGGGTAAATTATTACTCAGGGCCTTTAGCCTTTATCTTACCAAATGCAGGCTTTTATTGGCTCAACCATTTAATTGTTAACTTTGTTTTATTATTTAATTGATGCCCTGACCAAGTTCATTTCAGTCCTCCTCAAACTTTAAGTTCATCTGAAGTGACATACATCTTCCCTGATTCTCTGTGGGTCCTGATACTCTTGCCTGCTTCATTTATAAATGTTACATTTTCTGTAATTATGTATGTGTTGGAGTGTGTATGGGGTAAGTGTTCACCTGTTGAGGTCAAAGGACAACTTCCAAGACTGGGCTCTTTCCTTCCACCATGTGGATCTTAAGGATACAATTCAAGTTGTTGAGCACAGCAGCACATATCTTTCCCTGCCGAGCTATCAGGTCAATGTTCTGAGCGCCAGCATCACTGATGGCATCACCACCGTCTATGATCTCAGAGGTATTAGAGTCTTTATAGGATAGGGTTACAGCTTGTCTCTTAAGTGGCCCTTTTCCACCATATCCATGTTTAATAGAACTGATTTTACACTGATGGCAGCTATAGGCCTATTGATCTCATAGAAGCCAGATACTTATATCTTAACATATCCTCAGGCTAGAGGCTTACTGCTCTGGGATCAATCTAGTGGTCTCGACGTTTGGCAGCTACTACACTCCCCAGCTCTCAACAGAGCCAGCAGCACCTTCTAGTGTTGCAATTCTTGTACAGGCATCAGATCCTCAGGAACTATGATGGTAGATGTTACACTGTTCAGGATTCTGAGCCATTGACAGACTCTTTTACAGCTAATGGACCGACCCGTTATACCTGAGGCCCTTTGGTAGGTCTCTGGAACTTTTCTAATGACCTCATTTTCCTGCCGTCAGCTCTTCCTGGCTTTCATATTCTCTGTCCCACCGTCGCTGCTGCCTTTGTTGCCTCCACGGTAACCAGGGCTGCTGATTGATCCATGATTGCAACTGTCACCCTCAAATCCTCTGTCTCGCACCCTTTCTTCCTGTTACCAATTCATCCTACCCTAAAATGATAAAGATCAAGCACAGGTGAGAATAGATCACCTGAGAGAAGTTCTACCCTAGGCTGGGGCCTCATGTTGCTACATCAGGATGCAGTCTCCCAGCAGAACAGCAAAGTGAACCAAACAGCATGTTAGCATAGACAGAGCAAGGTCCAGCGAGGAGGACTCTGCCCTGCCCTGTCCTCCAAACAATGCTTCTTCCAAATGAACCACACTTGCATCTTCCAGAGGGGCCTCTGAAAGTGGAGGATTGTAGGGGCCAACCATAGATCATTTTGTGGTCAGCAGGGGAAGCACTCCTCTTCTGGCTAGTGAAAGGCTTCTGAAACAGGCGGGGGGATGTTAGGGCTATGTCTGGGCAGCTGTGGCTGTGGCTGATGAATTACCTTCTCGAGTATTTTTGTTTTTTTTTTGGGGGGGTATTCAAAGTAGCAGAGCTGGCATGAAGGGAGGATTGCTGGCTGTGGGGTGGACAGTTCTTATACCGAGGCAACCAGAAGGATCTAAAAAGTATTCATTAGGAAATCAAGTGGGCCTCAATACCTTAACTTATTTAAAGGAAAAAATGAATAGTGTAAGAAGTGTGTGTAATACTGCTAACATCACCAGGAACTTAACCGTGCTATCACAAGCTTGACTCCTGCCCCAGTAACCCAAGAAGGGGCGGGTCCTTCAAATCAGTCTCACAGGAAGCAAAGAGCAACAGTATTATGCTGGGGAGAGGACATAATGAGGGCGAACTGAGAAGCAGCCAGTATTGCCGTGAATAATCCCAGCACCCAGGATTCAGAAGCAGGAAGATTATGGGTTAGAAGCCAGCCTGGGCTACATAATGAGTTAAAATCCAGCCTAGACTACATTGTGAGAAACTAAATCAAACAAAATCTGGGATGTAGCTTAGGAGTAGAACATATGCTTAGTATGTGCAAAGCCCCGGACTTCACTCCCAGACAGAGGGAGGGAAACATGGAAGGGAGGCAGAAGAAATAGAGGGAGGAGGAGAGAAGGTATCCTAATAAGCAAAAAGAATTCTCATAGGACTAGAAATCATCTCTGCCTATACTACAGAAAATCAGAACATATGATTATAATGACTAATACATCATATCAAATAAAAATAAAAAATATTTTCTAAGATTAAAATTAAAAAATTAAAAGCCCGGTGTTAGTGGCACATGCCTTTAATCTCAGCACCATGGAGGAAGAGGCAGGTGGATCTCTGTGAGTTCAAGGCCAGTCCAGCCTATAGAAGAAGTTCCTGGACTGCACAGAGAAACCCCATCTCAAACAAACAAACAAGAACAAAAACATAAATGAGTCCTGTAACCTACAACATGGACTGATTTCTTGAATGAAAGGATCCGAGGGGGTGAAGAATATATAGCAATAGCCCAATAGATATTTGGGTAAAGGAAATCAAAAATTATAAAGAATATAAATGGATTGTATACATAGAAGATTATAAGAAGAAAAATTAAAACTGTGGGGCAATTCGTAGCACTGAAATTGAAAATGTTCAAAAACTTGATAAAATAGAATTAGAAATTAGGGAAACACTGGCTCAGGCACATGATTGATTGGTGATATGAATATACTAGGTGAGTCCCCAAAATTTATGTTGAAGCCTTAACTTTCCACATGATAGTACTTGGAGTTGGAGCCTGTCAAGTAAAATGAGGTTTAGATAAGGGAACAAGAGTGGCCCCACCCTCAGGAGTGTCACTGTCTGAGAAGAGGAGGAAGAGCCAGGATTCACTCCTCCTGGCTCCGCTCTCCAGCCCCCCCTCTCTCTGTCATGTCTCTGTGTCATATGAGACAGAGCGAGACAGAGCACAGGACGGAGACACTCAGCAAACACCGAGTCCGCCAGACTTTGACCCTGAAATTCACAGCCTCTATATCTATGAGAGTTTACTTTCCCACTGTTTGAGCCACCCAGTCCATGATGATTTGTCCCAACAGGCTGAGGTGACTAATGTAATGAATTTGTATGGTCTCTATAAAAACAGAAACCTGAGAAGTCCACTACTACTTAAAAGTCCAAAATAATTTGACACAGTCATTCAACACATGGTCAAAGCTTACATTCTCTATTCTGTTTTAACCTTTAAAAATGTGTGTGTGTGTGTGTGTGTGTGTGTGTGTGTGTGTGTTTCCTCAAAGGCCCCTGGAGTTAGGTTTATACATGACTGTGAGCCACTTTATAGGCTGAGAATTGAACTCTAGGTAAGCTTAGGTTTTCCCTGCAACTGCACTTTAGAGTGTAGTGACTTGTAAAGAGAACACAATAGCCGCCTTTCTATGGCGTTCAATATGGAGCAGACTCTGTTCAAGATTTTACACACATTAACTCATTGACTTCTCTGGTAACCATAAGGAAGTGTACTCTCTTGAGAATGTTTAAACATTTTGTCAATTAAAAATACTGAAACTTAAAGGAACTCCTGAGTAGATTAGCAAACATACCTGGAAACAATTTGTAATTCTCATGCAGCTGACAAAGGTTCAAGTTAGACTTACTTCTTGCCTTGATAGACTGCTGCCCCTCCGCCAGCCCCCAACACACACACACACACACACACACACACACACACACACACACATGCACACACACACACACACACACACACACACACACACATACATGCACCAGAACAGCCAGATGCCCAGCAAGTTCCTCAAGATATCAGGGACTCCTCGGATGCCTGGCTAGCCTCACTTCAACTTTACTTGTGCCTACTGTCCCGCAAGGCCGGGGGCTTGGTCCTGAAGTTCCATTTTGGCCAAAGTGTGGTGGCTCCTTCTAACCTCAGCTTGTCACTCATTCTTTTTAGATTCTCTATTCTTTTCTAACATTTAAAAATGTGTGTGTGTGTGTGTGTGTGTGTGTGTGTGTTTAAGTGTGTATACACATTGTGTGTGTTCTTTCAGAGGCCCCTGGAGTCAGGTTTGTACATGACTGTGACCCACATACTATATATGCTGAGAACTGAACTCTAGTCCTCTACAAAAAGCAACAATTACTCTTGGCCAATGAACCATCTCTCCAGCACAGAGTTCTATTCTCACTAGCCAAGCCCTATTAGCTATTAGACTTAGTAGTTTCAACAGTAACCTTTTTTTTTTTTAAGTAATTTTTTAAATTGGAATTAAGATTAATTAAAAGAAAGCATGCTCAGGAAGAAAGTAAGAGACACTAAGTGAAGTAAGCTTCTTAAGACACAGTTAGTGTGTGTGTGTGTGTGTGTGTGTGTGTGTGTGTGTGTGTATGTTTGTTTCTAACTCCTGGGACATAGATTAAGCTAGATTAGCTGGCCAAAGGTTTTCAAGGCCCCCCCCATCACTGCCTTCACAGATGTAGGGTTACAAGCATGCCACCATCCTCTTTACAGCCACAGTCCCCAGCGTTTCTCTGTTTGTGATACTTTTGGAAATTTGTTTTGAACAGTTTTTGTTTTCGGTATCAAAGTTTCTTTCCAAGTACTGTCAACTTCAAGCTGGCGATAGGGTGTGGCTTTATTAGCAGTCTATTGCTGCTGATCAATCAACTGCTCTGCCAACTCTGTTTTTCATGTTGTGACTCAAAGAGGCTGCAGTCACTATTAAGCAATCTCCAGAGTGATGGATCATCACTTCTTTACTTCTGCATGCTCTATTCCCGGGGACACACAGCCAAACACTAGCACAGGGAAGGAACAACACAAGATGCATGAGACATGCGGTGCTGCCTTGGAAACTGGCTACCTCACTAGGTGGGTATGCAACTCAGCCATCCAGAAGGATCATAGCAATAGAGGCTTTGCGGCGTTAGATCCTGTGATTAGAGGTTCTCCCCAAGACATGTGTTGATGATAGGAATGTTTGTAGAGGCAAGGTGATGATTCTAGTGAAAATTAAACTATTCGTCACTGAACTCAGTCTTGGAATTATTTGGGGATGTATCTTTTCAACGGTTTTAGAATTTGTATCAGGGTCTCCAACCTACCAAGATTTTAAACTTTGAACAAGCTATAACTAGCTCCTTGCTCCTTTCCTTCCTTCTTTCCTATTTTTAATTCTTTCTCCTGCCCTTTCCTCCTCCCTCCTGTTCTTCTTTCTTCCCTCCTTCTATCTTGACCTTTCTTTCTTTCTTTTTCTTTCTTTCTTTCTTTCTTTCTTTCTTTTCTTTTTCCTTCCTTCCTTTCTTCCTTCCTTCCTTCTTTCTTTTCTTTCTTTCTTTTTTTCCTTCTTTCCTTCCTCCCTTCCTTTCTCCCACAGAGTCTTGGTATATAGTCCAAATTGGCCTCACACTGATAGTTGTCCTGACTTAGCCTCTTAAGTGCTGGGGTTAAAGGCATGCGCAACCACACCTGACCATAGCTAACATCTCAGTCCATATTTAGTATCTGACAAACAATGTTTTATTGATCTCATCATGTTTCTTGAGTCACTTTTATGGGTGTCCTTTTGTGGGGATCAAGAATATTTCACATTCCACAGAACAGTCCTGTGAGGCAGTTGTCTAGTGCTCAGGTTTCAAATAAGCTGATTAGCTCATGGGGGATGACCCTGTAGAGCACTGGGCTTCTAAACTACGAGCTGCCATTAAGTCCTATCCCCTAGAGCGCATGCTGTGGTTGTGAATAATGCAGCTAATTCTGTAAGACACCGAATGTCTTTACTGAACTTACATACAGATATGGTAAACGTTGAGATTCACCAGGGCGGCTCCAGCTGGCTTCTATGCTAGAGCTGCCGAGCTTGCTCATGAGTGATCGCTCGTCTCTGCTTCAGGCAAGTACGGCTCTGCCTCCAGGTGAAGCTGTAAAGTTTTCCGAAGCAGTCTTGTGCAGTGGCGCGTTTTCTTGTGTGTTTCTAAGGACATGTTAACTGGACATTATAGACTAGATATGGGAGAGAAGGGTTTTTATTTTTTAATAAAGGAGGAAAGTGGATAAAAGCTCTTGCTGTGCAAGCCTGGGAAGCCAAGCTCCATCTGCAGGACCTATGGTAGAAGCGCGAAACTCACTCCCAAAGGTGGCTCCTGACAATCACATGCATGAGTACACACATACGAGAGAGAGAGAGAGAGAGAGAGAGAGAGAGAGAGAGAGAGAGAGATCATGCAACAGTAAGATTATTATTATCATCATCATCATCATCATCATCATCATCATCATCATCATCGAGGTCGTTGGAGAGATGTCCGTGCAATGAACGGGCCTGCTTGTGCTAGATTAAAGAAACAGGGAGAAGCCATGGAAAAGGCTGTTCTTGAGATGTCTGTCTTACTGCAGGACCAGAGACTGCCAGGACTGGTGACATCTGCGGAGAGCAGTCTGAAACAAGCAGTTCACCCTTTTCCCCAACAGCCGCAGGGTTTCTTATTCGTTACAACACTTCCATTTCTGTGATTTACTCCAGGGCAAGCGCTGCAGCTCCTGCAGGAAGAGGGACAACCCTGAACTCATTTTCTGAAGTCTTCAAATTACCCTATACGCCCCAGCATGACCCTTCCGACTCCACGTCTGAGAGTCTCTGAGAGGATCTAGTGTAAACCAGATTGTTTACATTGGATTGTGCGACTCAGACTCCTGCACTCTGAACCAACAGTGGGGGCTGGGCCTGTTCAGCTCCTCTCCTGGCATTCCCAACAGGGCGATGCATGAGAGAATAATAGACAAAACAGAATAATTTAGAAATTTTAGGATTTGTTCATTGTAGCAGACCATCCTGGAAAACATTTTTTTTTCAACTTGTTACTCAGATACATGTATTTCTGGGACTTAGTCTTACAGTAAATGGCCCCCCCCATAATTTATGCAGTTAATATGGGGAAGGGCTTGCAAGGGGGCTGTGATTGGGATGTAAATGGTATTTCTTAGATTGTGTTGAAAAAAAAATGTTTACAAACTTCTCAACCCTGCAACCCTGCTACACGTTGTGTATGTTGGACATCTGTGTGCTGTCGCTGCTGTCTGACTTCCTCCCTACTTAGATGTGTATCAGCAAGGCTGATTTAGGATTTTCTCATAAGAAGGCACTAGAAACAATCCACCCTTAATCCCTCTGCCCCTCACCCACCCACGTTGGGAGCAATCAGACATACTGATGTTCTCCTTGGCTTTAACGTCAAGTCTCATCTGTCCTGGTTTTTCCCCAATTTCATTAGTCTTTAATCCTCCTTTCCCCCCAGCCTTATTACAGTGTAACGTTCCATCTTTTACTATTTGCCCTATGCTTTCTTACTTTTTAAGTGAAAAACAGCCAACACTCACTAAAAATGTTTTCATCACCAAAACTTCTCTTATATATATTTACACACACACACACACACACACACACACACACACACATATATATATATATATATATATATATATATTTACCACAGAGAGAGCAACACTAGCATTTTGAAGTGAGCACAATTATTACATCAAAGACGTTATTCACTGGAATATTTTTATTTTGAAGCATAACCACAACTTTTCTCAGAAATCATGGATCTCCATGAAAGGAATGATCCATTCCAATGTAACTTTCTGTGTTTTGTGTGGCATTACACCTCAAAAGTCACTGATATTGTTTTTTTTTTCTTCTGTGGTATTCTATATTACTTCCTTCCTTTTCAAAGGTTTGTCTGATAGGCTAGAATATTACTAGTGATGGGGGAAGTCCTCATTAATAACTACAAGTATTTATCCCAGCTTCTATTGCTTCAAAAAAAATACTAAATGCCTTGTAAACATCTACCACGTCTGGCATAGATTTGTTTTCTCTTACTTTTATAAAGTGAACATTTGTATCTTATACAATATTCAAGCATCCCTGTATTCCTTGACAGACCCTGGTTTGTTACTGTCATTTTTTATGGGACCCAGAGGTTGTCATTCCTATTAAAGGAAGATTCGTACAACGAATTGTAGATTCGTACAACGGAGACTGTCCTGTATTCCACAGCGTCAGCGCTCCGTCGTCCAGATCACTCGCCGGCCTTTGCCACATGGGAGGTGTTCATTTGCTCGAAAATGTTCACTATGCACTGATGGATTGATATTTTCATATGGAAGAAGGCAGCATTCCTAGCAATGGTCTTTCCTCCCAAACAACGTGAGCTGGTCATCATTTCTGCCTGCTGAATAAAGACAGCGAAGGTGGCCACCTTCTTATGGCCGAGTGCCTTTCGGGCCAGCTTCGGATCTCACTCCTCTGTCTGTGATCTCAACGGCTCAGGAACCCCGGAACAGAACCTGTTTTGCTGACCGTGAGCACGAGTCGGTGAGTCCCTCACAATTAGCTTGGGCATATGTCTTTGTTTACTTCCCCATTGATGTAGCTGTTACCTGGGAAATAGAAAATGGGTGACTGTTTGACTGTTAAGGCACATTTTATGCCCACCATGACGCTAAACCCAGTCTCTTAGCAACCCAAGGACCTTATCAGTACTACCTCATTTGCATACCTGCCGCTGGTCCTGTGAGCTTGGTGACCATAAACCTCAGAGCTCTCTCGAGCTCAGATTCGACTCACCTTTTGCTGTCCTTCCTCAAGCCATGCCAAGGCTTGCCACCAAAGGCTCCAGAAGGCTGCTGGCTCTCAACAGAGCCAGGAAGCACAAGACGCCCCCAAGAGGCCAGTCAGAGTCAGCGCCTCACTGAAAGGGCGTGTGTCTAAGTCGTTTCAGCAAGCCTCTGCCTGCAATAGTGGGGAAGATGGATATAGCTTCATGCCGGACCCGGTACCTCCTGTTCAAAATTGAGGTTATCTACAGTGTCCAAGTAGTGTCCAAGTAAAATTGGCCAACGGCCCCATCAAGTTCACAAGGCAAAGGCTCTTCTAAGAGCCACCCGCACTATAATGGGCTGCACACTTTTGACTTGGGTGGTATTGTCTGGACCTCATAGATTGGATTTAAAAATAAAATGGTGTTATCAGTGATGTTTGATGTGGCAGGTTCACCAGGCAAAAGTGTTTCCTAATCAGACCGTGTCTTTAAATATCCAAACATTGCCCTGGAAAAGCCAAGGAAAACAATATCAGATAGTATATGTAATTTACAGACTAGGGTAAGGAGTCTGACCAAGGCAGAGGACGATGGAGTGCTGTGTGCTCCTGGTTGAGACTTCCTGTCCTTACTGGTTCTGTTCGGTAGTGGCATTATTACCCCAGCCTACCCAGTTAACATTTTCAATTATCACAGCCAGACTAGACATGATGTTAAAAGCTATGTCAGGTTTGGAAAGAAGCCTTTTCTGGCTTATTCCCCAAATAGTCCTATTCTTCGGTAATGAAGTGCCCATTTAGAGTGGTCACAAAAATGGCAAAGATCTAGTCTAAACAATAGGACAGCTCGACCCTCTGACTAGAGATGGCGTCACCCAAAAGCATATACCGAAGCTGCCATTTTGGCAGGAGCATGAAAAGCCGTTATTACCGTTTGTCAGTTGACTAAGGCTAACATATTACACTATGAAGCACTTAAGACAAGGCAGACCTATCGACTGCTGTATTTCCAGCTAAACTAACGCCCGACACTCTCACTACAAAGACATCAGACCAGGGAGCCCTCGGCTTTAGGCGCTGATTACTTTGGTGTTACATGGCCCCCCGAAGCGGCATTTGAAAAGCTGCTCCAATGTCACACGAGACTCAGGCCCTAAGTCCAGGCTGGACCAGGTCCAACCACCACGTCGGACCAGAAAGGAAGCACAGCTCTCTTAACAAAATAGGTAGGTGGCTCTTAAAAGAGCCTTTGGGTTAGTTGTGAGCTCTGAGAGCTCACTTGGAGCTGGTGTACTTGGTGACGGCCTTGGTGCCCTCGGACACGGCGTGCTTGGCCAGCTCCCCGGGCAGCAGCAGGCGCACGGCCGTCTGGATCTCCCGGGAAGTGATGGTCGAGCGCTTGTTGTAATGCGCCAGGCGCGAAGCCTCGCCGGCGATGCGCTCGAAGATGTCTGTCACAAAGGAGTTCATGATGCTCATGGCCTTGGAGGAGATGCCGGTGTCCGGGTGGACCTGCTTCAGCACCTTATAGATGTAGATGGAGTAGCTCTCCTTGCGGCATCTCTTGCGTTTCCGGCCCTCCTTCTTCTGGGTCTTGGTGACCGCTTTCTTGAAACCTTTCTTGGAAATAGTAGTGCCCTTTGCCGACACCTCCGGCATCGCGAAAGCAACCTTCTCCGCACCAACGTCTCAAAACAGTTCCAACTGCTGAGAAAGCACACACGGCTTGAGGCTGAGAAGAGTGGTATTTATAGGGGTGGACCTTGGATGACGTAGGGGCACGTGTAATCTGATTGGATAATAAGTGCTCAGTGCATGCAAATAAGGAGATTCAAGAGGTACTTTCTGATTGGTTAATCCATCATCAGTCAGCCAATCAGGTGTTGAGTGTAATCTGCCATTAGACTATAAATAGGCGTGGAAGCGCGGCCTCGTTTACAGCTTTAAGGCTTTTGACTGATCATGTCTGGCCGTGCGAAGCAGGGGGGCAAGGCTCGTGCTAAGGCCAAGTCCCGCTCTTTCAGAGCAGGTTTACAGTTTCCTGTGGGCCGCGTGCACCGGCTTCTTCGCCAAGGGAACTACGCAGAGCGAATTGGAGCTGGCACGCCAGTGTACCTGGCGGCCGTGCTGGAGTACCTGACGGCCGAGATACTCGAGCTGGCTGGCAACGCGGCCCGAGACAACAAGAAGACGCGCATCATCCCGCGCCACCTACAGTTGGCCATTCGCAACGATGAGGAGCTCAACAAGCTGCTGGGCCGGGTCACCATCGCGCAGGGCGGCGTCCTGCCCAACATCCAGGCCGTGCTACTGCCCAAGAAGACCGAGAGCCACCACAAGTCCCAGGCCAAGTGACTCCCGTACAAATGACAGCAGCCAACAGCTTAAAACAAAAAGGCTCTTTTCAGAGCCACCTTCATTTTTCACAAAAAGCTGTACATGAGTTTTCTCCGAAACCCGGTAAAGTCAATGAGGGTCAGTTCCAGACTTTGTTTGGAGCTCTACCAGCTGTTAACAGTGGTCAGACCTTCCAGGGGGAAGTATTGGGGTACAAAAGAGTGTTTAGAGTAGTGTGGATGTAGTGAGTGCTGTCACAGCGACTTGAAGTGTCATTTAAAAGCAAGCCACTAATTCAGCTCCTTCCTAGCTGCAAGTAGCACAGGATGATCCAGTTCAGCAACTTCTGAAAAGTGCCTTAACTGTTATATCAGTGCTACAAAATGAGTAAATGGCTAGAACGTTAGTCAAACAAGGTCATTTGGGGGAAAAAAATGAGTTACTCCTGTCAGTTTTGAGGGCTGGAGTAAAAGGCCTACCAACTTGTAGTTTTTATAGATGTTTGCAGCAGTACCCTCTACAGAGGACAGGGCTGGATGCCTTAGAACTGGAACAACTGGCCATTGGGAGTTGCCATAGGGATGTTAGAAACCAAGCTTAGGTCCTTTGCGAAAGTAGCAAGTGTTTTTAATATTTGTTTCGTCTGTTCAGTCCAATTGTCATAATTTATTGAAATCCAGGAATGGATATTTTTTAGAGTTTTTAGCTAGAAAATAAACCCATATGATTTATTCATTTTGTAAATGCTTACTGGCTCCATCTGCTAACTTAGGCCTAACTCTGGAAGCGTCTAGCCTTTGTATAATCTTATCAAGGCCTAGAATGTTCTCAGCCTCTGAGACTCACTGCTGAATAAGCTCACCCTTTCCTGTTCTTTCTGCTCTCTGGCTGACTGATTCAACTCAGCTGTTCTGGCTCAAACTCTCCAAGCTGACTGATTCAATCTAGCTTCTCTCAGTTTCTTACTGAACTGCTCTGCCTGGCCGCATACTAATTTGACAATCTGTTCTAATCTTCTGGCTCCTTCTCAATTTTCTGGCTTGTTCTGCCTTCACCTGTGTTCTCTCTTCAGCCCCTCTCTGTAAAACTCTCCCAGTAAAACTGTTACCTCCCCTCCCCCACACACACACATACCCATACCCATACCCAGCCAGGCCTCCCCACTCCCTGGGGCCTCAAGTCCCTCAAGGGTTAGGCACATCTCTCAGTGAGGCCAGACCAGGCAGTTGTCTGTCATATATGTTTCAGAGGGTATGCTGCCTGGTTGGTGGCTCGGTGTCTGAGAGAGCTTGGGGTTATAGGTTTGTTGAGACTGCTGGTCTTCCTATGGGGTTGCCCTCCTCAACTTCTTCTAGCCTTTCCCTAATTCAACCACAGGGGTCCCCGACTTCAGTCCATTGATTGAGTGTAAGTATCTGCATCTGTCTCAGTCAGCTGCTTGTTGAGCCTCTAGGAGGGTAGCCATGCTAGGCTTCTGTCTGCAAGCACACCACAGCATCTGTAATCGTGTCAGGCCTTGGCTCCTCCCCTTGAGATGGATCCCAATTTAGGCTGGTCACTGGACCTCCTTTCCTTCAGTCTATTCATTTATGTCCCTGCAGTTCTTTTAGACAGGAGCAATTCTGGGTCAGAGTTTTTGACTGTGGTATAGGAACCCCATCCCTCCACTTGATGTCCTGTCTTTCAATTGTACATGGATTTTAAAGTTCCCTCTCCCCACTGTTGGGCATTTCATCTAAGGTCCCTTCCTTTGAGTCCTGAGAGTCTTTCACCTCCCAGGTCTCTGGTATTTTCTAGAGGGTCCCTCCACCTTCTACCCCCGAGGTTACCTGTTTCCACTCATCCTGCTGGCCCTCGGGCTTCACTCCTGGTCCCCACTACCAGTACCTGATTTTGTTCCCCTTTTCTCCTGTCCCTCTCCCCCTCCTCTCCCTCCCTCTGCCCTCTGCCTTCTTCTCCCTCCCAAGTGGGACTGAAGCATCCTCACTTGGGCCCTTCGGCTTGTCAATGTTCTTGAGTTCTGTGGATTGTATCCTAGGTACTCTGTACTTTTTCTTGGCTAATATCCACTTAGTAGGGAGAACATACCATGCATGTCCATTTGGGTTAAGATGGGAGGTGAAGAGTTTTGAGGTAATGGCAATAGCGGAGAGTTTGTGACAACTTAGTGTTGATTGTGTAAAAGAGCAGAAGGGAATGTGATGTTGGAGCTCGAGGGGACTGAGAAGTTGAAAGAAAGGTCCGAAGCTGAATGAAAATCTTATGAAAATGTCATTTTAGGGTTGGGCCGGGTTCCAGCAGGCAAAGCATGGAAGTATGAATGGGAATAAAATATCGCCTCTGCCTGTCACAATGCATGGTACATCTTGTTAGACATTCAAGAAGAAAAGGAAAAAGGAAGGAAGGAAGGAGGAAGGTAGGGACAGATGAAGGAAGAGGAATCTTATCAAGAAGATCAGAGAAATAACGCCAAGGCAGAGACGAAGGCATCCTGGTGTTTGCAGTCCAGTGACTAGTGGGGAGAGCAGGGTGTGTTTGTCCATCTTGATTCTTTAATGCATAGCGGGGTTGTCTCAGTGACTCTCCTCAAGGCTACCAAGTGCTGGGCAGTGGCCTCTCTCCATCCTCATATGACCTAACGAATTTCACCTTTTTTCCCCTCTTTTTCTTCTTGAGCAGATACAGCTTATGTTCAGATTTCCCTTTCCAGGCCGGGCGTTATACGCCAGGCACTGGACATGCTGAGCATTGTGCACCAGGCATCGGACAAGCCAGGCAAGCACTTCCCGCTGAAAGGCATCTCCAGCGCCATTTCCCAAGTTTTAACATATAAGGCAAAGGTGAGGTTTTATTATGACAGTTCACACGTGCACCTTGCGCTGTCTGACCTCCATCTCCTTTCTCCCTTCTCCATCACTCACCATCTGCCCTCATAATCCCGTGCTCGATCCCTGCTACTCTAGAGCTAAGGAGGGAGGACCGGACATCTGTTCAAGGCTGCCTTGGCAGCTTAGTGAGACCCTCACTAACTACACAATATACAAAATGAGCAGGGGGTGTAGCTGTGCTGTAACACTAACCTAACATAGGTGATCCAGAGAGAGAGAGAGAGAGAGAGAGAGAGAGAGAGAGAGAGAGAGAGAGGGAGAGAGAGAGAGCAAAGCACATCCCTTCACAAATTCTGAGTGAGATTTAATGTGTATGTGGTATGTGTATGAGTGTGTGGTGTGTGTGTGATGTGTGTGGTGTATATAGTGTGTAGTGTGTAAGCACGTAGTATGTGTATGGTGTATATATTAAGTGTGTAGTATATGAGTATATGCTGTGTGAGTATATGGTAGGTGTATATTAGTTTGTGATATCTGTGTGTATAATTATGTGGTTTGTGTGTCTAATGTGTGTATGGTGTGTTGTGTGTGTGCATAGTGTTTTCCTGTGTTCATGAATATGTGGTGTGTAATGTATATGTCTTGTTTGTATATGCCATAGTGTTTGTGTTAGAGTGTATGGTGTATGTGTGATGTGTGTGTAGTTTACATGTATGTGGTTTAAGTTTGTATATGTGATGCATGCGGTTTGTGTAGGTATTTCTATATATGTGTACTTTATATATTCATATTGTAGTATATGTGTGATTTATATGTTTGTATGTAAGATGCTCATGCAAGTACCAGTTAGAGCTATCTAACAAAATGACTTTTTGGGTCTATTCAAAATTTTAAACAGTAATCTGGTTTCTCTTCATATCACATAATTATTAAAAATTTTAAAAATACAAACGATTTCACTTTTGTTGCTTTTCGGCATTAAAAAAATTATAAGCCACAGTAAACCTTTCCTGGAATAGTTATAAATTCTGAATATAAGAGTCTTATGGAACAGTTAAATATTAAACAATGTGGAGTAGGTGTTGTGGTGTGTGTGTGTGTGTGTGTGTGTGTGTGTGCGCGCGCGCGCACGTGTGCTCGTGCGCATGAGAGTGCATGCGTGCAAGCCCACATACATGTGTATACCAAGGATCAAGGTAATCTGAAATGCGGTTACACGTGCACTCCATTGAAGTCAAATATAATCACAGCTGACACTAGGGAGGCCCAGCAGGCACTGCATCTGAAATGTGATCTATCATTACCCAATTTGTGCATCGATGCTGAAGAAACTGAGTAGTCAGATTCTGCATCTCTCATTGACAAAGTCTAGAGAGAAAATTAGAAATCAGTGTTCAAGGTTTCAAACTGCATCTTAACTTCAGCATTATGATGAGAGCGCCAACTGCTTCACAGGCTACCCACAAATCCACAGACCTTGTGCTGGTTTTGTTCTCCCTGCTGTGGGCACAGGACACAGACAGGCCTGGTTAGAAACCTGCCCTATCTACTCATCTGGGTGGTTTGGACACAGACCTCTCTGTGTCTCAGAGCCTCCATTGTCATTCCTACCTCACAGAGTTCCTAAGATCAAGTCAAAGTCATGAACAGATGCGCTATCATTTCCTCACCTGGAGCAGTGATTGCCAGCCCAGTGCCATTCTGATCCCAGCAGACAACTACAGTGCACAGAGGCCCTTTCAATTATTCAAATGTGGTGGTGGTGCTGAACTTTCTTAGAGACAGAAAAGGATATCCCTCAGTATCTTACAGTACACAGGACGGCCTTCCTCAGCAGAGAAGCATCCACCCAATGGTAACATCCTTTGCTGAGAGGCAATTCTTTTTCAGATTCTATTTGATGTTCTGGAAATACAACATAACAAGTACAAAGATCTGTCCACTGAGGGAGTAGTGATCAATTCTACAGCTAAGCCTGACAGCAGTGTGGGGATGGGACCCGTGCAGAAAGCACAGAGAACACTTCTTGCGCAGAACAGTCCAAAGCAAATAGCTCTGGATTGACCCAGTTCCCCATCCACCTTCCCCACTGGAGTTCCAAGTTAGTTGTTGTTAGTAACTTAAACAGCAAACTCATCTCAACAATTTGGGGACATCTTTTCTGGATGAATTGGTTCCGGGCCTCTCCTAAGGTTGAACTCACACTGTCTACCCGGGCTGCCTAAATGACTGTATGCCTAGAGACATGTTTCTAAGCTCACAGATGTGACCATGAGCAGAAGTTTCCAGGCTTACTATCTGGCTTTCTCTAGGGCTCATCCCAACATGCAGCTGGCTTCCCGAGGAGAGCCCTTCAAGAAAACAAGGCACAAGGCAGAAGCTTTGGGTCTTTTCTAAATTCATCTCTGAAGTAACAGTCTGTGCTTTCGGGCACACCTGGCCACCACTGTATGGGGGAGTGGGGAAGCCCCAAGGTATGAGTATCAAGAAATACCATTTCACCCCCAGTCTGCTGGAGACCTTTATTGGTAGACTTTGAATCAGTGTTTCCCAAATTTGTTAAGTCGTGGAATTCCCTGCCTCCTAATTCTGAATAAAGTTCAGGTTGGTCTTGGCCTACAAAAACCTCCACCAGAAGAGGGTTGTTAACAAAAAGTGCTTCAATTTGTTTTGATGACCAGGAACGTTTAGGGGAATGTCTGAGATTACCTGCAAATGCCGGATGAGTACTTGTTGGAAAAGCAAAACTTTGATGTCTGAGACCTAATTTAAAAAATTTTTTTACTTAATTTGTTATGGGTATGGGTGTTTTGGCTGCATGTATATCTGTGTCCCACAGGGACATAAAAGAAATAAAAAGGAAAGGAGAGGACATGATGACTGTTCCTAGTTATGGTGGAGGAGAAAGTTTATTATAGGTGTGTGGTAGAGCATAGCCAGAAGCAGACACATCTGGAAGAGTCGAGAGTGGTCATGACCCTGAGCCATGTGGGGGGAAGGGGAGGGGAAGGGAGAGAGGGGAACTAAGTATAAGAGCCAGGAGGCCAAAGGTACAAAAGAGGGCAGATAACCGAAAAGTCTGAATCACAGAGGGAAGAGCCTCGGGGGAAGGGCAGCCCAGCCCCAGGACTGGGGGGTTGTGGGTAGAAGGCAGAGTGTGTTAGCCATACCCTGTAACAAGTAGGGACTGAGGGATGCTGGGAGAGACTGGAGGCCAGGCTAGCTTTGATATGTTAAATAGAAGCCTCAGAGGCTTGTTTGAAACTTAATAATCCCAGTACCTGCAAAGGCCAGAAGAGGGCACTGGATTCCAGTGGACAGGAGTTACAAGCAGTAGTGAGCTGTCATGTAGGGGCTGGAAATTGGCAGGTCCTCTGAGAGCAGTCAGTGTTCTCATCCACTGAGCCACGTCTCCAGCTATAAAATATAAAACTGTAAGCGTACCCTTCCCCGGGGCAGAGGTGTCACAGCGTCTTCCTTTGCTGATAGCTTTGAGGTCGTCCCTTCTGGGATGCCTGTACTGCACAGACAGCCTTGGACCCTACCTGTTGTTTAGCAATTTCCTTACCACTGGTCACTTAAGGGTTTGGAAGAGGACTTCCAACTATACATCGTACTGAACAAACTTCTGTTTATAGAGAAATGTGTTTGGTTTTCTCCCTTTGGGATAGATGCGTAGAAGTGAAGTTTCCATTTCAGAAATCAATTTCCCTTTCCTTCCATTTTTGTCAAGTGTGTTATTGTGGAAAAATTGTGAAGAAAATAACATTATGAACCTCCTCAGACACCACTGGCCAGATTTTGCCATATGAATCCATAACAGCCTTTGCTGTTCTGCACGCTGACCCATATTCCTGGGAAGTAAGTCTTGGCTGTTCTGCACTCTGACCCAGATTCATGGGAAGCAAGTCTAGCCTTTGGTTTCTCATCATCTCATCTGAAAATACACAAGTCTGTCCCTCTGAAGGACAATGTTCATTTTCCTTCAGAAGCATCAAACTTAACTCTCAAATCAAGTTGTTGGGCAGGTCACAGGTATATTTGATGGTGAACCACAAGGCCCGCCATCTGATCCGACTTCCCTCTCAGATGCTTATAACCCCGCCTGGGTACATCCACACACGCCTGCACTGGGAACTCAGAATTCTCTGTGCCTTGGATCAAGCATTTCACGCGACTCTTGCGGATACATTATGTCCCTAACTGTGAGGCAGGAGAGAAAGGCCAGGAAAATGTGGGGAACATGGAAAGGAAGAGTCGTCCATCACTCAGGCATCTGCTCGGAGCCTTTTAGAATGAGTGCAGCAAGATCACCAGCACTGTTGACAGCTTCCAAGCCTCTTCTCAGTTCCCAGCCACAAAATTGTGATTTTTCTAGCAGGGTATCACTACTACCAAACTAATGTTTCCCCTGCAGGGTCCTATCTGGAGTACTATGTCACCAGGAAAACTGGAGTCTCCTGTCTTGTTAATTCTTAGTCTAGTTAATAAAGGTTAAGAACAAGGAAGTTCAAGAAGAAAACGAAGAGAAGGAAGATGAGGAGGACAAGAAAGAAGAAGAAACAACCAACTTCAGGACAATTTTCTTACAGTTTAAAAGAAAAATTCCAAAGAAGGCAAGCTGTATGTAAGTCTCAATCTCAATAGCTTCCTGCAAGATCGAAATGGGGAAGAGGGAAAGAGAAAGCCATGCCATTTGAAATAAGCTAACATGAAGGTCAGCCACCGATGAACCATCCTTCCTCCATCTTGGGCTTGAGAGCTATCTTATAGCAAAACACAAACTAGGTTCATTTTTGTTTCTGATTAAATCTGTTTCTCAAGGATTGGGCTATGCCCATCCGGTAACCTTAACTACAAAAGGTTCTGTAATGCCAGCTCCAGGAAAGGGCAGCCAGGCCTTTGTTTCAAAGGGTTCCTATGATGACCTGTTGTTACAACAACCTTGTTTTGACTACCTTGCAATTGTGTTATTACGACCAATTTGTTACGCCCTGCCTGTTTGCCTGCCAGATGCCCCATTTAGAAACTTCCTACCTTGAGCTGTAAAAACCTTACTGTCCCCACATCCACTATGGACCTCTTAATCCCCTCCTTTAGGAAAGTCAATTTATATATGTGATTTTTTTTAAGGTTTCCTTTAATTAATTTGGCCATGATTTGGGTCAGTGGTCTTTCTTCTCTTACCTACATGATTAATGCCACATGGTAGGAAGGAGAGCTTCAGAGACAGAAAAAATGACCAAAATGCCTAAAACAGGCAAACGTGGACCCCAGGCAGTATCCAAAAGAAAGAGACAAAAGCAAAGAAAAAGAAAAGGTCACCTCTTTGTGAGTCAGAAGTGTGGGCAGACCCAAAAGAACCTCATAGTGGTTCTTCAGTGGCTATAACAGAGTGTCTTTTGGAGGAGGAGAAGTTATAATCCCAAGAATTAGTATTTCTCCAATCTCTTTAGCATACCGTAAGCTGTGTCTGCCTTCCTGAGATGTGGTCTCTTAGCCAGGGATTGCCTGGCCCTGTTGGAATATTAGGTCTCCATCCAGGCCAGAGATCCATTCTCTCCAACAGAAGAAAATAAATTGTCCTTAATATACCTTTAATGCTGCATCACAAGAACTCCATCCTTAGGCAAAGGGTGTGTTCTAAACCCTGTGCAACTCTTGTGGATTTTGTCTTATTCTATCAGATAATAATTCCATCTTAAGCATCTCTGGAGCCACCTCACATATCTTTCTTATCAAATGAAAGAAAAGAAGGAACAGGGTTTCTTGGCAACATTTTGAGATGTAACCTGAGAGCTACCCAACAGGTATTCAGGGCTGATGCCAAGACAGCGAATTAATTAATTAATCAATCTCTCTCGGATCAGCCTGTGCCCACATCTGACTAAGTCTCACTTTGTGCTACTTTCCCTACGAAAGTGTTCTTCTGTGCATCTTACTCTCTGCTGAGCACCACTTGTTCTCTTAACTTTCGCATTCAAGCCTACGTTAAGATGTTTAGAGAGCTGGCGAGATGGCTCAGCAGTTAGACTTGCTGCTCTTACAAAGGACCACGCTTGGTTCCCACCCCAGCGCCCACTTGAAGTCTAACTACTCCTATAGCTCCTCCAGCTCCAGGAGATCCAATACCCACTTCTGGCCTCTGCAGGTGCTGCACACATGAGATACGCTGACATACATGCAGGCAGAACACCTACATAAGTAAAACACAAATGGATCTTAAAATATCTTTAAGAAAATTCCAAACTCGGAGGTTGGAGTGAAGGCTCAGCAGTTGAAAGAGCTTACAAAGGTCCTGAGTGATGTTTCCGGAAGCTCTGTAAGGATGCTCACAACTGCCTGGAGCTCCACCTCCAGGACCTCAGACACCTCTGCGGGGACCGTGCTCATGTGTGACAGAGTACCAGGTACAACAGGATTCCTGTGAGATTACAGATGACCCTCAGCACCTATTACTGGCCATCCCAGAAGGAAAATCTGCAGAAACAACTTATCTCCCCAAATAATCTGTCTTGCTTGAAGTAGATAATTTGAGGAAAGAGAGAGTAGGAAATTGCATGTAAGCCCCCTATGGCTGATGTAAGCCCCCTATGGCTGTAACAATTTCCTCATTCCCAACCCCCCACTCCACCCCCTATATAGGACTGAAGCCAGGTTTTTTTCCCCAGTAGACCCCTCAATTTCCTGCTAGAGAGGCTGCCCTCGCTGTGCATGCTAAAAAGCCCGGACCTATTTGTTGAAGGTCAGACTCTGCTCTCTTTTCCTGTCTTCTGTCTTCTTACACTGCCTCAGAAATTTTACATCATGAGCAAATACAAAATTTAGAAATAATAAAAATCTTAAAGGTTTTATATAAAAGTTTTAAATGACTGTTTTATTACAAATCAACTAATCGTGAAACTCTTTTCTGTGTCAAAGCCATGAACCCCAGGGAATTACTTATTTTCCTATTGCTGTAACAGAATGTTGTGATGAAGGCAGTTCATAGCGGAAGGGTTTATTTGGATTATTGTTCCAGGGAGTAAAGAGTTCTTCACAGTGGGGAAGGAGCAGCATGCAGTGAGAACAGTGGGCAGAGAGTTCGCATCCTGAGGTGCTCACACAATGCTGAGAGCAAACTGGAAATGGCCTCTTTATTTTTTATTAGATATTTTCTTTATTTACATTTCAAATGTTATCCCCTTTCTGGTTTCCCCTCTGAAAACCCCCTATCCGAACCCCCATGTCCCCCTGCTTACCACCCCACCCACTCAGGCTTCCCTGTCCTGCTGTTCCCCTATACTGGGGCAGCCAGCAGACTAAATGGCATCTTTAAAGTCTCCAAGCCCATCTCCAGCCACATCCCCTGATGCTCCCCAAACAGCATCACCAGCTGGGGACCAAAGAGTCAAATGCCTGAGACTCCAGCGGGGGGTGGGTGTCGAATTCAAACTACCACACTCAGTTTAGCCAGAATCACAGTCCCTGAAAATGAGTGAGGGTAGCAGTGCGTCCTCTCGCCACTGAGAACTGTGTGTATTCTAGAAAATGCCAAGGACATATCAAAACTCACTTAACTTAATGATGCTCTGACCCTTCATTGGCAGATTCCAGGGCAGTGTTCTGCCCCACCCCCTTTCTCCATTATTCCTCTTCTTCCTATTTCTATTTTCAAAATAGATTCTCACTGTGTAGTTCAAACTGGTCTGGAATTCACTACATAGCCCATACTTTAAACCCACAGCAATCCTCCTGCCTCAGCTTCTCCAGTGCTGGGATTGCAGGCATGAGTTACCACACCCAAAAGCTAACTTCTAATCACTATGTGCCTGTTTCCCCTTCTCTAAACTGCTTCCTCTCATAGCTCAAACCCAACTGAAGCAAACCCAAAGGCTGGCTCAGGTTAGTTACTGACACGGGCTTGGCGACTGGAATGTGAGTGGTGGCTTCCCAGGACCTAGCCTTCACATTTTGATTTGCTTCTCTTTTCCCGGTTCAACTTCACTTTAGTCACCACCAAACATCCTGAACGAAAAATCCATAAATTAGGATGAAGGGTGGAAGGGAGGAAGGCAGGGGCCCCTACGTGCTAGGACCAAAAGTAACTTGGGAAAGGAAAGGGTTCCTTTATAGTCAGTATATCACTGAGAGAAGCCCAGGCAGGAACCCAAGGCCGGGGTCTAAAGAAGCAACTGAGAGGGCATCTGCTTTCCGCAGCTGCCCAGCTGGCATAGACCCCAGGACCACCTGCCCAGGGGCGACACATTAATCACTAATGACGAAAATGCTCTCAACAGACAGACAAGCCCACAAGCCAACCCAAGGCTGGTCGTCGGTCATTAGTCCCTCTTCCTCCCAGGTGATTCTGGTTTGTGTCATGTTGACAAAACTAACCAGCACACGGTGAGTGTTCCTATCCTGCCCCATGCGGTAAGAGAATTTAGGAGAGATTTAGAATTTAGAATGGCAAAAACAGACATTCAGAGAAAGCACTTACTGAAACACAGTGCAAAGGTACTGGCAGGCACGCTCCTGGGAAGAGCTTTCCCTTCGGCAGGAGAGTAGCATTGAAAGCCGTTAGGTTGTATCAGGTGTGCACCTGTGGGGAGCTCATAACGGACGGCTAGGCCAGCACCCCACTCTGGCTGAGGAACAATTTTCACGGTACGTTGTGTTCTCATGGGGTCCCTTTCCTTGTTTGAACAAAAAATAATCTTTTTCTTGAGGAGCCCTGTTCACCGAGGAGAAGGAAACTCCAGGACTGGAGCAGAGGGCTGCACGTGTGTGTGTGTGTGTGTGTGTGTGTGTGTGTGTGTGTGTGTGTTTCTCCCTCCCCCAGCCCCCCACCCCTTCCCTCTTCCTCTCCTCTCTCACACCCACCCCTTCACCTTACCTCACTCACCCCCACCTCCCCTTTCTTTCAAGTTTAGCAACACTGACTAGAAATGGAATACAGAGCAAACTCAGTCTTTCTTGTAAGAAGGCCTGGACAGGTGACTTAACTTCATGCCGTTCCCCACCCCACCCCACCCCTTGCCCTCTGCCTAAAGCTGCTTTTATGTCACAAAAACCTCCGAGGCCAAGGCCGAGCTGAGTCACATCCCCTGGTTGATTCCAGAAGGAAGTTTCAGAAGGTTATTCATCCGCTCGGGAGAGACCCACCCTGGATTCTCCACTGGACCTCGGCTTCGTGGAACTAGCGCCATAGTCCTCGCGAAATCTCTTGGTTCCAAAGCAAGAGGAGGCTGCTGAGCATCCCCGCCTTAGGAGAAACTGGGTTGAAACCCAGGCACGGTTGCCGGGGAGACCGGGCTGGGGTGGGCACCATCTTGGGAGGGGAATGCGCGCCGACTTCCCACACACCCCGCGCGGCTCCGGCCGGTTCCCAAGGAAGGTCTGTGCCGCCCGGTTTACGGGTGCCCGGTGGGACCCTTTTTGTCCCCACACATCCCATATGACCCGTAAGGAGAACAATGTCCTATGTGTAGATATCTACTCATGCCTTCGCTCTCCCAAACTCTCAAGTACTAAGAGACGTACAAGTTAAGGGAAATATCCCACATTCTGTTAGCAGAAGTGTATCTGGGAAATTGAGTGCAGGTATCTTTTACCTAAAAATTGTCTCAAACAAAACAACCACAACAACAACAACAGATTTTCTTTAAAAGTATTCCCATAGAGGACTCGAGGTGCAGTAATGAATGCACAGCTCTGGAGACGACACACTCGGTGGTGCAGCTCCTGCCTGGCACGCAGAGCCTTGGGTTGGAGCCCGGCACTGCCATGAAGACTGAACAGACTGCACTGACCACACTCAGGACAGCACCGCTGCTGCTCAGCGGAGACTCTCGTTACCTTCCTCCTGTAGCACGTGGGTCATTCACTTTGGCTGAGCCCTGGGAATGGCATTTCCTCCTACGTTTTAGCAAGAAACGGCATTGTTCAGAGCATACAAGTTTCCTGCGGCAAAGAGCAGGCTTTATGTCCTTTTTAAGTTTTGGATTTGTCATGAGCCAGTGCTTTCGTACATTCATAACAAATGCCACAGACTCAATCCTGCAGACACCCCGGCCTGTGTATCAGAGTCCCCACAGGCTGGCGGCAGACTGCAGGCTGCGTCCGAGGACGAGGGTTTAAATAGAAATGACATCATCGGCCACAGGGATGAAAATGGCAAATGTTGCGTGAGGGACATAAATTAGGCCCCCATCCATCCCTAACCTCCCAAGGGTTCTGTAAGTAGCTATTGCTATCCTATCTCCAAGTGAGGAAACAGAGGGACTCTCCCAAGGATTCTGTGATGGGTTGTGGCCCCACAAAATTCCTAAGTTAAGGACAGGTGAACTAGCTTAATGGGCAAAGGTGACTGCTGCCAAGGCTGGCAACCTGAGTTTAAACCGGGGGGGGGGGGGACCCACTGATTTGTTCTCTAAGCTCTACGTGCCTCCCATACAAAATTGATTATTTTTAAAATTCATGTATTGAAGTCCTGCTCCCTTGTACCTCCAAATGTGAATTTATTTAGAAAGAGGGTCGACACAGATGTGTTCTATGAGGTGAAGGCATACTGATTAGCAGGTCAGCATACACACAGGAGGCAGGCAGATTGGGTAACTTTCCTCTAAGCCGAAGAACACCAAAGATTACCAACAAACCACAGACAGACAGCAGCTGCACCTGAACAGATGCGGCCACAGCCCTGGCCATGCTCGCTCCTAGACCCCAGCTCCAACAGCCATAAATCTATACATTTTGGTGTTTAAGTCACCTGGTTTATGGCACTTGGATGTGGCAGTATGGTGGAATAAATGTAGCTCTCCAGAGGGTTCCTCAAAAAGCCAGGATCCAGGTCTTGTGACTTTTGGTACAGTGTGAGCTCTTGATAGGCCAGCTGCCTCACTTTCATCACCTGTGTCTTGATAGTCCAGGCTAGCCTTCTGGAAGAGACAATTTCCATCACTTGTGTCTTGATAGTCCAGGCTAGCCTTCTGGAAGAGACAATTTCCATCACTTGTGTCTTGATAGTCCAGGCTAGCCTTCTAGAAGAGATGGCTTCCACGTTTTGCTTAAAGGTCACCGACAAGTGATATAGAAGGAGACTAAGGAGTGAGGTGGACGCAGATGTCTCTGAGCAGTCTGCATGGGCCCGCAGACCCATCCGAGAAAATCCTGGGCTAAAACTGCCTGTTTCGTAATTTAACTTACAAACATTCTTATGTTGGGTGGTAAATATGCAAGAGATAAAAATCCGTGTCCAATAGAGAATCATTTCAGATTACTCTGAATTTAGGCCTGGCAATGATCAAAGGCCAGGCTTCCACCAAAGCAAGCTTATTGTTTAGCTTGCAGGCAGGGACAGGATGAGAGTAGAAAAAGAAGACATTCAGGGAATGGTAACACGTAGACCAGTCCTGTAGGTGAGCCTCTCTCCGTGTCGAGGCTACCGTTATATGAGTCCCCCAAAGCTTTGTATTAGGTGTGATCAGTCTGTGTACGCAGAAAGTGGAAGACAAAAAACTCAGGTCAAAAAATAATTAAAAAGCAGTTACTCAGAAATTAGTCAAGCGACAAGAAAAAGTGTGCAGTTTGGGTTCGGTTGACCTCTGGGGTCACCAAATACGAGTGAGTCAGTCTGGCTCTTTTGACTCCTTTAAAAGATCTGAAGACACCTCTCACCCCCCAGTGCTTATGAAGCAGGCAGCAACATGAGTCAGCTGGATACAAAATGTGGTTCGTTATTTGCTGTAGTCTCAAGGGTTTCTGTGTAGAGACTCTACATCTGTTAAAGGTCACCCCCAGCCCTCCAGCCTGGGAAATAGGCCTGCCAGCCCCCTGACGACAGCATGCATAATCTAATTGCAGGCTGCCCTCTTTGATGACGGAACAAATGTTGCCTTTTCCATCTCTGGAGTAATTTGGAGCCACACAAATGCTCTGGTCCCGATGTAGCAGCCGAGAATGGCTCTCAGATGATCGCTCTGCGAAGCAACATCATTACAGTACGAACACGTGCTCCAGGATTACTATAATTGTGCATGCAGTGAGCAGTGCTGACTCAGAGTGACACAGATGTGTCAGCCACAACCAGGCGTAGAAAGAGAGGATTACACACAACCTGCGTCCCATAGTCTATCATTCAACTGTTCTACCGTTTGTACTCGACAAAACTGAAAAGAAAAGTGATTCTTCCACGTCTTGGTTAAAGTAGGAGTAATGTTTTGATAGATGATGACAATGTTATGAAGATGAAGATGATGATGATTATGAAGATGATCCTGTTGCCGGTGTGGGTGGTAATGATGCTAATGCTGATGTTGTAGATGCTTGTGACAGTGATGCTGTTGATGCTACTGGTGATGATAGTGATGATGCTAATGATGATGATGGTGGTACTGCTGCTGCTGCTGATGGTGGTATGGAGATGCTGATGATCACTGATGATGATGATGATGATGATGATGATGACGATGACGACGACGACTGTGATGATACTAATGATTGCAGTGGTGGTGATGCTGCTGCTAATGCCACTGCTGCTGACAGTGATGGTGCTGACTTTGGCGATGATGCTAAAGCTGCGGCTGGTGGTGGTGATGATGTTTGAGTCCTCCGGCTGTCTGCTCTTTCTTTGTCATACTTGGAACATAATGAATCTTCATGAGAATACGGAACATCCAAGATTCCTCATTAAGACGGTGCTGTGTCTGTATTTTTCTTTTATGAAGCTAGCTACAGTTCCAAGGAGCTTACTCCATTACTCTAAGCCAGGCCCGTCTCTTCTGTTCTACTTGCAAGGAAGCAGCTAAGCTTGCCCACCTGCTTCTCCAAGGTCCTCTGATTTCTCCTCTCCTAAATCTCTTCTTCCTTCTGTATCTTCTCTACAGACTAAATTCCAAAGCCTTTGAGACAGAAAATTCTGGAAGACTTGTGTAGACCACAGCGATAGGACAACGAAGTCTGCCAAATTAGTAATTTGGTGATTAATGAGGAAGTAGAGGGAGCTGAAGAGATGGCTCAGTGGTTGGAGCACAGATAGCTCTGCCAAAGGAGCTCCATCCTCAGCAGGCGGACCAGGAGACAACCTAACGCCTTCACCATCCAGGGAACCTGACGCCCTCTTCTGGCCACTGTGGGAACTGCACCATGTGCACAGTTTCTCTCTCTCTCTCTCTCTCTCTCTCTCTCTCTCTCTCTCTCTCTCCTCTCTGCCTCTGTTTCTCTATCTCTGTGTCTCTCGGTGTGTCTCTTTCTATCTCTCTGGCTCTCTCTGTTTTTCTGGCTCTCTGTGTCCCTCTGTCTCTGTCTCTCTGTCTCTGCATGTCTCTTTCTCTGTCTCTGTCTCTGTTTCTCTATATTTGTGTGTCTGTCTGTCTGTCTGTCCATCTCTGTCTCTGTCTCTCTGTCTCTCTCTCTCACACACACACAAAATAATAAATATAAATCTTTTTAAAGGAAGAAAGAAATGTGAAAATGCAAAGCTGCCTCCCAAAATTAAAATTTCACAATAAGCACTTGTCACAAAAGCAAGCCTACCTAACAAAGCCTGAAACAAAAATTAGGAACACTCACTCACCCTACTTTTCATGCTGTGTTTTTGAACATTGAAAACATATTTAAATATTACATTAAGGTTTTCTTTTTTGGGTGGTTGCTTCTCTGTTTTCTTTTTGCGACATAAAACCCA
Organism: Apodemus agrarius; assembly: GCA_964023405.1. Lineage (NCBI taxonomy): Eukaryota > Metazoa > Chordata > Mammalia > Rodentia > Muridae > Apodemus > Apodemus agrarius. The sequence continues at coordinate 39,319,697 of OZ030019.1, read as the reverse complement.
GGACCTCACATGTGCGAGGCAAGTGTTCTACCACTGAGCTGCACCTTCCTCGTTAAGTTTCTCTGACCCATCTTAAACTTATTACATAGCACAGGCAAGCCTTGAACTTGTAATCCTCCTGCCAGTATGCTAAGTTTCTGGGATTTCGTCCCTCACTCCAAACTTCTTCCTTATAAAAGTTGTTCCTTATGATTCTCAGCCTTTGCACCTGGACTATCCCAACTTCCTTCATGATCCACCCTGTTCTAGCTGTCAGTCACTGGTGTTCAAAACATGCCACGGTTACCGTCGCAATGAAAGCAAAGAATGTTTGAGCCATTGTGTCAAAGCCACTTGAGCCCTGGGTGAGGTCACTTGACCCAGAGGTGAGCTGGCTCACTTCCTAGCTAAGAGACCTTAGACATCTGTTACTGTCTGTGATCCTAACTGTTATAGTTTGCAAAGCAGAACTCATAATGGCGCCTTCAGCACAGCCCCTCCTTTGTTGAGAATGCAATTCTTCAGCAAGATGGAGAGCCTTTTTCTGTAGCTTCTACACAAGGGCATGTTCCAGCTGTCCCGGGGTTCTTTGCATTAAATGCAGGTGTCATGCACAATCTAGAAAACCTTACTACTCTCTCAAATTTGAGGATAAGAACCGATCCAAAAGAGAAGAGAATTAGATGCAAGCAGAGTAAATATTGAGACGATGAGGATGACGACGACGACGATGATGTTGGCAACTACTTTGATGACAACAGTATAATTATGACTGTGGTGATAATATTCAAGTCTTCTTGCCCTTTGATTGTTCTTTGCCATCCATGGGCGCATGTATATACTCTCATCCCAGATTCCTAGGGCTAAATTCCAGCCTTAAAGGAGAAAGCTGGAAAGACTCACTATTTTTAATTTGGCAATAATAAATATGGGTAAAAGATAAAAGAGTCACGCACAAGAACGAATTCTGAGGTGGCCACAAGGATATGAAGTCAAGACTCGTAGCCAAGAGAAATGTTTGATGACCAGACTAGTGAGGAACTGCTTGCTGGGTAACTAGGGGAGAATGCCCAAGGTTTTTAGAAGCAGAGACGGGCCAAGGAAGCAGGGTGCTGATGGTAGGTCTAACCACTCTCGCCACTGCCACTGTCTCACCTACTGTTTGTGTGGTGCATTATATTCATGAAATACATCAGCTTGGCAAATAATACGATCTTCCCAGTAACCAAGGTGACTTCTTATCTCTATGTATGTCTACTTGTGGGTGCATGTGCCTGTGCAGGACGGAGGTCAGTGCTGGATGCCTTCCTCCATCCCTGGCACCGTTTTGTTTTGTTTTGTTTTGTTTTGTTTTGTTTTGTTTTGTTTTGTTTTGTTTTGTTTTGTTTTGAAGCAGGATCTCTTCTCTCACTGGACCTGGAGCTCATCCAGAAGCTAGGTCGACTGGCCATAGAGACACTGCCTCAAAAAGAAACAAACAAGACAGAGAAACCTGATCCATGATGCTCTACTCTTCCCATCCAATAATACAAACACACTGACACACATACACACAGAGAGAGACAAACAGACACACAGACACAAACAGACACACACAGAGACACACAGATACACAGATGCACACACACACACACACACACACACACACACAATTTGATGCTATTGCTAGCTCCCTGCAGGCAATAGCTGCTCCAGAATGATGCCCCTCACCCTCCGCTGAGTCTTCCCTGAAAACCATCTGAACATGACAAAGCTTACACAAACCCAAACACATCTTTATTCTTGACCACAGCTTTATTTCCACAAGAAGATATATTTGTAGAAGTGACAGCATGACACAGGTGACACTCTGAGTAGAAAGCTCAAGGACAAACAGGAGATGGTAGAATGGATCACCAGGTGATAGGGAAGGTTGAACAGAGCAGGTAAACTGAGGCCCTTGAGGAGATAGGCCAAGGTCAAGGAACGAACATGGAGGAAGCTGTACGGGGCCTACCCATGGGACAAGATCACAGTTGCCTGTGGAAGCAGCACCCTAGGGCCCCTCTCTCTGTCAAGAGTGCCAAACTGTCAGGAAGAAGGTCCTTTAACGAGGTCCCCGAGAGCAAGAGCACAGACACATAAGTGGGGAGCAGAGTAGCTGGGACTCAGGGGTTTATTTTTAGCCCAAGACACAGTGCCAGCTCAGACTTCTGGATCTTTCCATCCCTGTTCACATCGCAATGGCGAAGCAGAATCTCCCGGAACTTATCCAGATCCACACCGCTGATGCTGGGCTGGGGACAAAAGGACATGGTCATTCAGAAGGCCGGTGGCAGTCAGTCCCAGACTGCAGTGGCCTCCCGGAGTTTGGGCCATGAGGGATCAGGGTCAGCTGCTGCCCCCTCACCCCACCCAGGTTCCTGATGTCTGCAGGCAGTACTGCCCCCTCACCCCACCCAGGTTCCTGATGTCTGCAGGCAGTATCTTGACACCCCAGCTTGCCCCCAGGCAAAGTAAGCAAAGAAACATTTTTAAAGTTGTATTTCTACATTGCTTCCCACTGTTGTTGGAGAAAGCCTGCCTTATTAGCAATTAGACTGAAGACGTTGTGCTGATGAGGAAGATGTTTTATCATTGTCCCTGATGCCCCAGGGCCCGTCTTCAGGACATTTAGCACCTTTAGTGTAATGAGGGTTCATACAAAATAAAAATCCAGTTTCCAATCAAAGTAGTTGTGGAGGTTTGAGCATGAGCCCAGGGGGTGGAACTATTCAGAGGTGTGGCCTTGGTAGAGTAGGTGTGTCGCTGTGGGTGTGAACTCTAATACCCTCATCCTATATCTTAAAGTCAGTCTTATAACAGCCTTCGGATGAAGAACTCTCAGCTCCTCCTGCTGCGCCATGCCTGCCTGGATGCTGCCATGCTCCCACCTTGATGATAATGGACTGAACCTTTGAACCTGTAAGTCAGCCCCAATTAAATGTTGTCCTTATAAGAGTTGCCTTTGTCATGGTGTCTGCTCTCAGCAGTAAAGCCCTAACTAAAGCAAAAGTAACTGAGGATTTACTCGAGGCACGCTTCCAGACTGAGGAGGGACAGTGGAACCTGCGCTCCAGGGAAGCATTTCAAGCTCCCAGACTGCACAAGCCACAGAGCCAGAGTGACTCCCTTAAACACATCACCTCATCCTCACGAACCTCAGGAAGGAAGGAGTGACAGCCTTTGCCCAGGCCAGGAAAGTGGCTCAGGAGAACTCAGCCTCTTCCAGGGGAGAGCGCTGACCTCTTTACACCAGGTCTCCTGATTGATGGAACCCTGGGTCCACCACCTCACACAGCTCTAGAGAAAGCTGAAGAAGGGGAGGAATCTAAACAGCAAAGCTGATGTCCAAAGAAAGTCAGTGACTCTGATCTCCATTCTTCTCAATTACTTGAGCAGTTTTAAGAGTAAAAAAAGGCAGCTTCCCTCCAGAGACTTCTGAGCCCTGGGAAGCACTCCCCGACCCCAGCCATGCCCCACACTTTCTTTAGAGGTTTCTTCCAAAATAAAACAAAACAACAAAAATAATCAGACAAACAAACAAAAACAAAACAAAACACTTCAGTTGGGGATAGAGCCTTCCATTCCCAAACTAGGGTCACAGCCAGTAGGGCTAATCTACACTCCATCGGGGAGCGTGCCTGATTGATAGGGCCTGACTGTGTTCCTGACTGTAGCCTTAAAGGGAGGAAAGAACCAAGCAGCAAAAATTGAAGGAGCAGCAGGCTGGGTGGGGTTCCGGAGGGGGAGAGGCCTGGGACCTCTCATACTTCTGTCGGAAACACTGAATCATCAGACTACAGAAGTGAGATGAAAGGCATGATGATCAGGTTCCTTTGATTGTACTCACAACTTAAGTTTCCTGGATCTTAGTAGTAGGTGGGTGTGTGTTGTAACTCACAGAAATGTGGCTTAGAAGTCTATAAAGTGCCATAAAGAACTTTCTTGATGTACACATGCACAGGGGAAATGTCTAGTTCCAACATATTTAATAACTGACGGCTATAGCCTTTCTCCAATCATTTATGCCAAGCTCCAGTACCCTATGGCAAATCTTATGCCTAGAGAAGACTGGAGAGGTAGATGTTCACACCCGAGTATGATTTATTTGCCCCAGTCTGTACCTCACTCAAATTACTCTAATCTTTTGTATGCTTCTAAATTGAAGCATAACATATTTTATTTCACAATAATTATATCTTTATTCAAGTAAGTGAGTAATATTGGAATATTTGGATAGTGGGAAGTTAGGAGGGAGGGAGGCTGTAAGAGAAACTCCACTGGATCATCTGAGTTATGTCTTTCATTCTGGACATCTCACCATGAGCCAGAAAAGCTGGATCTCACTCTTTAAAAGATCTCTGGATCACTGAAGGCAAAACACAGAAGCCCCGGGGCCTCTGTTGTTAAGATGGTCTTAATAGCAAGTCAGTAACACATGTGTTACTTAGATTTCTGGTTTAGGGGCTCTACTAACATCAGCCCAAATCTTCAGAACAGTCATAGGCAGTTGCATCCAGTTCATTAATTATATGTTAATAAAGTACAACCCAGAGAGCCTGTCTAACCTACCCACCACCATGCAGGTGTCTTCCAGTCAGAGTCAGAGTGCTGACTCAAGCAGGCAGGCTCATATCAGCTGCCTTCATTTTAAATGTAGACCTTTTCTCTCATCTCCCTCAAAGGACCCCCTGAGACCAGCCCCAGTACAACTGATTGAAAACTAATGATCAGCCTTGCACGAGCCTTGGGAGTTGGGGTATTTTGAGACTGACCCTCTGACCCCCATGCATACCCATAGCAGGTGCTTGGTCCTGTCTGTGGATTTATGTACGACTTACCCCGTCCCTCAAAGTCATCCTCAGGCTTTTATCCCACCCCATCCCTTTTGCATTCCAGCTCCCTGAAAGAATGAAAGCCACTGTCTAGTCCACCAGCCAGAATGCCCAAGTCTCTGTGCTAGGTATCCTGGCTCACAGGCCCTGTACATGTTCTGAACATCATAGGCCTGAACTATACATGGAACTCAAGGTCAGCCTCGCCAACTTAGTGAGACTCCGTTTCAAACTATACATAAAAACAGGCTTGGATTTCAGCTCAGTGGCAAAGTGCGTGCCTAGAACATGTGAGCTCCAGCCATTGATTCCCAGCATAGCAAGCAAAATAAAAGACAAGCAGGAAAAGCTGAAGTCTGTAGATGCTGATACCCAGGATCACCTTGCCAGCCAGTCACGGTGAGCCTGGGCCCAGAATACTAGGCAGACAGCCTAGCACTAGAATTCTTAGCCTCTATTCTCCTTGGCTTCTTAAATTTTGCTTTATTTTTTTTAACTTTAAGGATTTAATTTATTTTACTTGTGTATGTATATGTATATGTGTGTTGGTGTATATGTGTGGTATGTATGTGAGTGTGTGTGTGTATGTGCATGTGTGTGTGCATGTAAATATGCACAGTGGCCAAGAGGGCAGAGAGGGTGTCAGATCCCCTGGAGCTGGAGTTACAGGAAACCCACCCAGTGCGGATGCTGGGGACCATATGCTGGTCCTCTCCAAGAACAAAAACTGCTCCTAATTGCTGTGCTGTATCTCCAACTCTTCAAAGTTTTTATATGCAGAGATAATTTAAAAGTCAGAAAAGGAAGCAAATGCTTTAAAATTACGGCGAGTCAGTTGCGCTTGGACACAGCCATGCTGTCTTCGAAGGTTTCTTGCACTCCTTTGGCCAAACTAGTATTTTGGACAAGATTATCCGGAATGGCATGGTCATCCATCGAGTGAAGATTCACTTGGGAAACTCCCTCCTATATTGCTATATTTTTCCAGCTCAGTAACAAACTTGAATTATGACAGCCAATTTGTTCTAAAACAGTGACAAAGGCTGTTACTTTGGGGAGTCGTATTGTCTTCAGGGATTATGGTAGCTGTCTACAGCATCCTCAGTTACCACCCGTCCTTGGGAGGCAGGTCCCACTGAACACCTCTTGTGGGCGATGGGTCAGGCAACAGAAGGCTTGAGAAACTTGACCACAGACATCAAGCTCATCAATAGCTGATCCCAAATGGGATAACAATGCACTGTCTATTATGTTATATGTCTCATCAGAAGAAAATTTTTCAAGCAAAGAAGGAAGGAAGAGAACAGGAGGCAGGTGATGTGGGAGAAAGAGGATCAGACACTGAATGGGGTGGTTTGAATGTGCGTGGCCCGTGGGGAGTGGCACTCTTAGGAGGTGAGGCTTATTTGCAGTAGGTGTGGCCTTGTTGGAGGAAGTGCATCGCTGTGGGGGTGGGATTTGAGGGCCTATGTTCAGGCTCCACCCGGTGTGGAAGAGAGCCTCCTCTTGGCTGCCTATGGGAAATAAATGCCCTCCTGGCTGCCTTGGGATGGAGATAGAACTCTTGGTTCCTCCGGCACCATGCCTGCCTGCAGGCTGCCGTGCTTCCCACCACTATGACAATGGACTGAACCTCTGACACTGTAAGCCAGCCCCAACTAAATGTTGTCCTTTATAAGAGTTGCCTTGCTCATGGTGTCTGTTCACAGCAATAAAGCCCTCACTAAGACACAGTGTCTGGACAGTGCTTTCAAATTCTACACAGGAGAGGATTTCAGAATAGCTCTAGTTATTTTCACATGTGATATTCATCTCTGTGTGGGGACCATGGGAGGAATACCAGAGCAAGCTTCTTGCCTGATTATGCAAGCCCTGGGCCTACACTCAGTCAGGGCCCTGGTTCTGTGACACAGTGGAAGCTAGGCAATAAGCCCTTGCATTGAGTCCACCAGAGCAAACTAAAATTCAAGCTGGGCCAATCCATCGGCCATGAATTCTTTGTTTGTTTCTATTACTTAAAGATGACTTCTTTGTTTCTATTACTTAAGCTATAGAAGAGGTAGTGGACAAAATGGGACGGTCCTTTAACTATCATTTCAAAAGGAAACACCACACGAATATCTGTCATTTATCCTGATAGGGAAATGCCTGTGGGATTTCAGCGGGAGCCAGAAGACAAGGGGGAGAGCAGCGAGAGCCACGGAGCCACGGGGGGAGCAGTTGAGGGATGACTGGGGGGAGGACGACAAGTCAGGAGCCCCAGGAAAAGTGCCAGTGGTCCTGAGTGGATGTCAGATGGAACTGTGCCTGTGTCTGCTAAGTCACTGAATGCAAACTCTCTGGAGCTCTGTGCAAAAAAACAAAACGAAAAACAAAAAGGGGAACTGGCCATTTTCCTTTGCAAGTTTTCCTAGTCTTAATCATATATGCAAATTATTCTGAGACTTAACGTAATTACGGTTACTCTAATTTGTTGCTGTCTGGGACAGCCAGGATGCAATCATTGTGCATCTAATAATGTATTTCAAAGTAATCCCTGAGTACAAAGGCCTCTCAGTCCTTTGACTACACTGCTCCCTGGAGAAAGAGAAGCTGGAATTGTCTGCCTGAGGAGATTATAAACCAGTACAGAGAATAAAGTTCAAAAGAAAGAGATTGTGTTTTTAAAAACATTGACAACCCTACAGAAAATGGCCATGTGCTATATTAAAGCCTAAATCGTCTCAGCCCAAGCCTCAGCCAGACCATAACAGGAAGTGCCCATCCTAGGCTAGGTGTTCCAAAAACCCTTGATGAAAAAAAACGTTTTATGAAATTAAATTTAAAATTGTAGTTATTGTAGTAAGCAAGTCTGAGAGAGATGAGTGAAGGTGAGAAAAGACATCAGGGAGATGAAAAGTAAAGCAGTAAAATACACAGCACCACTGGGCTATTTGGGTAAAACAAACGACTTTAAAATGATGGCTAAGAGACACTTCTGTGTTGGTTATGTGTTATTTTAACTCTGTGACCTAAAGAAGACAAAGGAATTTGTTGAGTTTCGTAGAATATCAATGATTATGAAGTGGAAATGCCTCCAGACCTTTCTCTACAGTATTAATCTTCAGCCTCACTCATTCTCAGAAATAGTGCAATCTGTCACAATGTCAAGGCCTGATGCATGATGGGAATGACCTTTCCAGCCTTGTGAACTCACCTGGACCAGCTCCATCATGTCTTTGACAAATCCATCCACTTCCGGGCCTTCCAAGGCTCCAGTTTTACTCTGAAAGATACAAAGAACCAACCACTTAAATATCATTTTCCTAATTTGAAAAGCTAAATAATAAGTCTGGCAAATCAGCCAGTCAGTGTTCATTTGTAACTGCCAACCGACTTAGGAATGGAATGCTCTGCCTTTTAGTCTCACGGGATGTGAGCGCCCTGCAGGAACAAAAGAATCCTTCATCAATGGCTTCCTGCCCCCAAACAAGGAAAGAAGCACTCCTCAGCTAGTAGCATGGACATGAAACTTACTGGCGCTGCTTCCCCAATGCAGGCTTCTGTGGCAGTGTTAATTGGACAGCAATGGCCTTTAAAAGGACAGGCTGAACATTTAAAATGTTTGCTTTATGACCAAAAATGTTTGCCTTTTGGCCAAACAATCATTTGGTGACTGCTGCTGAAAGTGTAAATTTTAAAAAGAGGGAGATTATATTGAATCAATATATGAAGCATTGGTTTATTTTCTGTATATAAGACATTTTCTTCCTACTCATTCTGTAATCTATCGTCACCATGAAAGTTAAATGACGTGCAGTCGCTTTAATGTGTCCATTTTGTCCTAAAGTACCTGAAACAATAATGCCTTCTACCTAACAATGGTTTGAAGGCTGTATTTATTTTTATTTTATATGTGTAGGTGTTTTGTCTGCCTATATCTCTGTGCACCGTTTGTGGGCCTTGTGCCTCTCGTGGCTGGAAGAGGGTGTGAGATACACTAGAACAAGAGTTACCAGCACTTGTGAGTTGCCACTGAGTGCTGGGAATTGAACCTGTGTCTTACAGAGGAGAATCTATTTCTGTTAACCACCAAGCCACATCCCTCTAACCCCTCCTACCTCTTAATTTTTGAGACACCGTCTCACTGTAATCCACACTACTCTTAAACTCATAACAAATCCTCTGCCTCAGCAGTTTTGGGTTTAGAGGTGAGAACCAGTAATCCTGTATCCTACCCATTCTCTTCCTGTTTTCTTTATCCCAAACCTTTTAAAGTGATATTTTGAAACTGTTTCCTTGGCTGGATTCCCCTCGCAGTCCTGCTGCGTGCTGAACTCTTCTGTGAAAGCTAACAGAGTTCATGCCGATAGCACAGCTCCATCACTTCCATTCTGAGCCTAATCACCCGAGCTCTACACGCGGAGTCTGGGGAAGGCAGGCAGAATAAAGGGCTTGAGGAGCCTACCCCAGCCCACTGAGCTGACAAGGCAGATGGAAGGCTGGCCAACAGACAGCGTAAACAGCTAGGTGCGGCCTCGCCCAGCTCAGTGCTTCTGTTCGGAATGCAGTGTGGCTGTTCTGCGACATTAATTTCATGGAGAGGGTTCTTACACCTCTCACGTTATCCCTCCTTCATCTGTAGAAAATCAAACGTGTACCATTTGCTGTTTCAGAGCGAGTATCCCCACCTGAAGAATGGCTGTCATTCACTCTGAGAGAGAAGCTGGGTTCCATCAGGCAGGCGTGACTGTGCCTCAGCCCTTTAGCTAGATCGGGAGGAGTTTTCTGTTTGTTCATTCCTTTTTAAACACACACAATAAATGGATGTCTCGCTTTACAAAAAGAATCTTTCTCATGTTTTTATGAGACAGAAAACATTATGAGTTCATCCCTGATTGTTTATAAATAGGTTTGCCCCTTCTTTACCTAATCATCGGAAGTCATAGAGTTACACATACACTAGACTGCAAGTCATTGTCTCGGTCTAGACTTTGTCAGTACGGTGGGGCCACACAGGAACAAACTGAGCTTTCTACCTACAGACGGCGTCACAGCATGAAGATCACTTACAACATCATAATGGGCGAAGATTTTCTCAAAGTCCCTCTTCCTTTCTTCAGCAGAAGAAGCCTGGGTGTGAAGAAAACATTACGTCAGTCCAGCCGTGCATAGCCACTGGTGTCTAACTCCGTGGGCTGCTGAGTCATCTGTATAAACCTCGAATCAACAACCCTTACAATTTCTCGAGTCCACCTTGAGCTTTTGAGCTTCTAAAAGAGTTTAAAGACAAATGGATGTCTTCTGTTATAGTTTGATGAGGAAATGTCCCCCACAGGCTCCCATGTTTCCAATTAGTTGCCAGCCGGTAGGGCTCTTTGGGAGGTTGCAGAACTGTCAGGAGATGGAGCCTTACTGGAGACAGTGAGCTGGCAAGTAGGAAGTCTCTAGATCTTATAGCAGAGCCCTACTTCCTTCCCGCCTCTGCTTCCTGTTCTACTCAGAGGCAGGCAAGCTCCCATTTCCGCAGCTCCTGCCACCAGGAACCTCCCCCACCACAATGGTCGCCACGGGACTGTATCTCTACAACTGTGAGCCAATATAAATCCTTCCTCCCTTTGCTTTCTTTTACCAGGCATTTATCATAATGACAAGAAAAATAAATCATGTTCTGTCCTTTCTTTCCTTCTTTCCAGATACATAAAGAAACATGGGTAGCAGAAACCCAAGAGAAATGTCACCACTTACATCCATTTTAAACTGAAGAAGGAAGTTTTCCTGAAGAGCCAGAATCCTAAATGGGAAAAAGAAGAGGACCCACGTGAGCCTCTGTAAGCCTTCCCATCAGTCAGCTAATGCACAGCTTGGAGAGAGAGGAAAAGGCTGACGGTTTCCACGTTATCCTGACCATCTGTCCGGGCACTTGAAATGTGGGCATTCCTACCTGACAAATGCAAGGGGGGTGATGGGCAAACGTTCCTAGAGATTATCTTTCGCTATAAAAAAAAATGTAAAGACCCTTCCTGATGGGAAATCATAGACTGTAGACTTCTAAAAGTTCTCTCCAAAAAGCAATAAGAAAACTGGGCAGAACGGTCAGAGCAAAGTTTGCAGAACTCTGAAAACTCACTAAAAGGCTTTGACAGTCTGGGGAGTGCTCATTCTGTAAAAAAGGAGGAATCAGCATGGAGTGGTGATTCAGGTCTGTAGGTCCCACACTCCGGACACCGAGGCAGGAGACTTTTGAGTTTGAAACAACCTGGGCTTCAAAAACCCTGTCTCAAGGAACCAAAATAAAACAAAAACCAAACAGAAAAACCAGCTACATCTTGGCAAGAACAAGAAATGTTGGAGCATTTGGTTTTCCACCTGTACACTGAGTCCCTGAGGAAGCCATTGCACCAAGGAAGCCTTTGCCTGAGACTGTGGCTTAGTGGTAGAGGAGTAGCTAGCATGGGCAAGGCCTCTATGCCAACTCCCACTTCATCCTCAAAAAAAACCCAAGCCACCTCTTTCCAGCTGTGAATTGACCCCTGAGCTACCCAAGAAGAGACCTGAGCAGATAAACACGATGATGAGAACAGACTGCATGGAACAAGTTCAGAAATGCCACCAAACAAACAAACAAAGGTGTCACTACCCACTAATGTGTCCTGTATGGACAAGCAAACAGAGTCCTTAGTCTGAAATGAGAGGACACCAGGCAGACACTGGAGTCCATTGAAGAGTCCAAAACACCAGTAGAGGTGCACGCAGGAGCGAATGTCACCGGGGGTGAGGGGCTGGAGAGGCAGCTCGGTGGTTAAGAGCACGGGCTGGCCAGAAGAGGATCCAATTTCAATTCCCAGTGAGTGACAGCTCACAACCTCCTGTGACTCCAGTTTCTGGGAATCTGATGCCTCTTCCAGCTTTTGAAGGCAAAGAGCATGCAACTGATGCACAGACATACATACAGGCAGCCAAAGCCTTAACACATAAATACATACATGCAACCGAGCCCTCAGACATACACATTTTAAAAAGAATCAGGATGAATGTCATTTTTTGTTGGTTATGATGTTTTAGCCCCATCAAGCAGTGATTCAACATGTGTGTCCCGAGCAGTTCACATACTGCCAGGTTCTCAGAAGACGGAAGCAAGAGAATCCCTTGAACAAATTCAAGGCCAGTCTAGACAACACAGCAATAGCCTATGAGAGAGAGAGAGAGAGAGAGAGAGAGAGAGAGAGAGAGAGAGAGAGAGAGGAGGAGGAGGAGGAGGAGGAGGAGGAGGAGGAGGAGGAGGAGGAGGGGAGGGGAGGGGAGGAAGGGAGGAAATAGGTAGGCATTGCTGGGTACACAGCATGTAATGCTGTGGTTTGAAGAACCTAATGAACATGGGGGATTTAAACTGTAGATTAGCACTGTAAACAAGTACAAATTTACTATAATATTGAAATTAGCCTATTAATCCAATTTGTTAATGGTAATCCCCCAGAGAAACTCCATAAAAAAACACGAAATATGTAAATAGTGAAATAAACAAAAGAATAAAAATTTCACTAAAAAAAATCTACTTAAGATAGAGAGGAACAACCACATAACACAGATAAAACACAGAAAAATGGAAAACATAAGTCCTGACATCATCAGTAGTTGCATTGAGTGTGGGGGTGCTAACAGCTCCATTAGAAGGAAAAAATTGCAAAGTGCAAAGGGTAAAACAGGCTCTTGCTATTTGCAAGTGGCATAATCATCAATAAAATCCAAAAACCCAAACACAAACCTGTACAAGCTAATAGACAAGACCAGCAGCACAGCTGTAAGAGATGCAATCTGCACAGAGCACTCGATTGCATTTCTGGACACTAGCAATGGCCAAAGCCAACCCACACCCCTGTAGTCACAGCTATCTGGAGTAAGTATAAGGCTGGCCTGCCTGGACCACAGACACCCTGTATCCAATCAAAAGGAAATGTAGGGAAAGGATGGAGAAATGAATGAAGAGGGAGAAAAGAAAAGCAGGAAGGAGCGAGAGGGAGGGGAGAAAAGGAAAACAAAACAGAACTATGATGCTTTGAATAAGAAATGCCCCTCCAGGGACCCACGTGTTTGAACACTTGCCCCACCCCCACATAGTGGTGCTGTTTGGGGTCTGTTACAGAACCTTAAAGAGGTGTAGCCTTCTTAGAGGAAGTACATCACTGAAGGAGTGTTTTGAGGATCTTGTAGCCTCACCACATTTCCTGTTCTCTCTCACTGCTTCCTGTGTGTGGATGAAAGTGTGACCAGGCGGTTTCCTGTTCATGCTCCATGCTTTCCCAGCCATCCTAGAGTCTGTCTCTCTAGAACTGTAAGCCAAAAGAGCCGCTTACACTGCTTTTGATCTTGGTGTTCTATCACACCAACAGGAAAAAAAAAAAAAAAGAACTAAGATAGGATTTAATGTACCATTCCATATATGACATCATCCCCCCCAAAAAATCAAATAACTGAGAATAAATTGAACAAGAATAGGTTCAACTTATAGACTGACACTCCAAAATATCTTCTAGGGAAACTAAAGACCTAAAAGGATGGAAAGACAACTGTTGTTTGTTAACTTGAAGACAATGCTGTTGGGATTGCAATATTTCCCAATTTGAACAGCAAATTCAGAACAAAATCCGTGGAAATCTGAGTTGCCATTATGCAGAAACGAAACATCTGATTCTAAAATTATATGAAGCTATGCAAGTGGACCAGAAGAGCCAGAACAATCTTTAAAAAGAACAAGAATGGAGGGAGGACTCTACACTTTTAAAAGTTACTACAAATCTTCAGCCATCAAGGCAGTACAGGGACTAGTGTTTCTATTGGCACTGTCATGGAAAATTAAATACAGAATTACCATATGAACCAAAATTTTACTTCTAAGAATATAACCAAGGGGAAACGCTCTTCACGCTCACCCAGCAGTACTGTTCATAGTATCTGAAGAGTAGAAACAACCCAAGGATGTGTCAGCTGATAAAGGGGCAAAATATGGCATATGTACAGCAGACTATACAGCCACAAGAAGAAATTCTTGGGTCTGTGGTCAGTCACAACAGACACACGGTTCAAAACATTATTGCAAGTGACATTGCTAGACCTGAAAAAGCACATACATGGTTCCACTTCTATTCATATTTCTCTCTACCTCTATCTGTGTGTGTATGTGCGTAAATGGACTTACAGCCTTATACTTGCTGGGCACTCTAGTGCCGAGCTACCTTTTCTGTTTCTATTTATATGGAAAGCTGAGACTGGACAGACTTCAGAGGAGGGAACAGTGAAACCCATATTGTCACCCATATTGTCCTGATTTCAATGAATCTTCTGAACACTGACTTTTCTTCTGAGGAGTGACTCTCAAATCTTTCTGACTCTGCTTGGGGATGGGGTGGGTGGGAATTCTGCCTCAGATGCTCAAGACAAGCGTGTGAGGTGAAGGGAGCAGAAACAGGCCTGTGGGGTTGAGGTCCCTTGCTGGGCTTCGTGGAGAGAAGCACTTTATGCTTCTTTGACTGGTCTCTCAGTGTCTCTTCTTCATCAAAGTGACAGAAAGTCAGAAGAAGGTCCTGGGGAGAGTCTATTAGGAATACAACTGGTCCTAGGAAACATGGAAATCCATCTAGGGTATCAGACTCAATATTGTGGCCAGGACTGACAAGAGTCTTCCTAGTGTGTGTATTCACAGACAACCTTCAGGACCAGGGGCTGAGCCGAGCATATGCAAAGGCCGTGGATTCAATGTTAAGAACAAAGAGCAGGAGGAGGACCACACAGACACGAGATACAAAATACCTAAATGTTCCTACCATGGTGTGACACAGCCAAGAAATTCTTTCTAGAAGTTATGTGCTCTCTCTCTCACTCTCTCTCTCTCTCTCTCTCTCTCTCTCTCTCTCTCTCTCTCTCTCTCTCTCTGAATATATATATATATATATATATATATATATACATATATATATATATATATATTCAGCTTCTGAAATAGTGAAATAATTAAACACTTTCTCTATATGAGTTAGCCTACTTCTGGCATTTCATTATAGTAATGGAAAGCTACATAACAATACATACAGCAAACCATCAATCCCAAGTCACCTCACAGACTCATCCTCCCCTTCCCCCCGGCGACCCACTAGCCTTCAGGTACCACAGAGGGCAGTCAACCTCAAAGGCCAGCCGAAAGCTAGCTCTACCAAAGTTCAATCAGTTTTTACTGTTGTTCTGAATTAACAATTTAATATTCCCAAAGTCAGTGAATAGCTTCAAGGCTGACTCTTTCTTCCTTTCTTCATTCCTTCCTTTCTTTCTTCCTTCCTTCCTTTCTTTCTTTCATTTACTATTATTTTATTATCATTTTTACTGGTTTTGTGTTGTTAGATTTTGGATTTGGAGGGGAACCCCAGTGTGGGACTGAGTGCCTGGCCTCTGAGGGCAAAATCCACCAATAACCCATCCATGAATTCTTAATATATATATACATATATATGTACATATATATGTATATATAATTAATATAATATACTATAACATATGCATTGTGCATTTAGGCAGGATGGAGCTTTGATTATCTTCACAAAGGAATCTGTTACCAAGAGTGATTCAAAAGCACCGCAGCTGGTTTAAATAAGTTGGACCTGGTCTCTTGGACTCCAGGCAAGAGTGGCTCTCAGATTTCAAAGGCGTGTGTGTCACCATCAGACCCTGGGACTGTACTACTCACCTTGCCAAGTCATTAAGATCCAAACGGCCGTCTTTATTTTTGTCAAAGATCTTCATCTAAAAGGTAGAAAGGAACATGGATGTGACAAATGCTTGGGCCAGGAGTTCTTTTTTTTTATTTGTTTGTTTGGCTTTCAAGACAGGGTTTTTCTGTGTAGCCTCGCCTATCCTGAAACTCACTTTGCAGATCGGGCTGGCCTCAGATTCACAGAGATTCACCTGCCTTTGCCTCCCAAGAGCTGGAATTACCGATGTGCACTACCAGCACCTGTGATCTTGAACGTGCTAAAGGCACCTCTGTCTAAACCAGCTGAGCTGAGGAACCCACCTACCTAGGGGAAACGAGTGTTTGCCACCAAGTGACTGGAAGCCCAGCTTCTGGCTGGAATGGGCTTGATCACCCCTTGGTCTGTTGTCTCAATACAGGTACACGTCTTATTCCTGTTGTAGAAAATCCAAGGCTAGCTGACGGCTCGACTCTCACAGCAGCTGATTCGTGGCAACATTCCCGGTTGCCACGGCAGAAAGAAAAGTGGCAGCTCATTTGCTGGTTAAGATTCCATCACTCCAAAGCATGCTACTGACCACACCCAACTCCCAACCCATGCTACTGACCACACCCAACTCCCAAAGCATGCTACTGACCACACCCAACGCCAAAGAGGTAGAACCATTGATCCCACCACGTGCTTGGAAGAAAAGTGTAGTTATTTGGTGGAGGGCAGAAATAACACCTTCATTTCTAGTAGGTGGAAGAAGATTCTGCATAATGATGACAGCTTAAAATCTGGTGTTTGGCTCTACATCAGGTTTTACATATTTTAGATTCACCCATGGCATCTCCACAACCAAGCCTTGGGTGAGGGGCTCTTATAGATGATGTCTCATTGAGCAGAGAAGAGGGCTAAAGACACCCGGCATTGTCCAAAGAGCCTATTGGCACCATCAACCTATACAAGACTTTCGATGGGATAGTATTAAGAGCTAAAACCTTCTCTTCTAACCTCAGAACAGAAGACCACTCTGGGGTTAGGCAATATGAAAGGGACACACTCCTTTACATTAATGACTTCACATTACAGAGCTCCAGAGGGTCTGTGGACACATCAGGCGAGGAGACTACACAGGCAAAAGAGGCATGAGCACATGAGAAAATACATTTGTTTTACGTCCTTTCTCCTTCTCCAAATTCAGTTTGGTCTTTTTTAGAATTTAAAATTAATTCGAAAGCACTTTGTCATCAAAAATTACCCATTATAGAACTTACTAAAACAGAGATGAACCTGTCATAGTTATGTGCCTATAATCCCAGCATGTAGGAAGCTGAGGCAGGAGGATTGATGCAAGTTCAAGGCCAAGCTGACTGAGTAAGACTCAGTCGTTTAGAGCAAAACCAGACAAGTGGCAGACGGTACAGTTGATTCTTGGGGCTTCTCACATGTACTATCATATCCTTTAAATATCAATACTATATCTAGTCAGATAATGACACACGTTTTGAGGGTGGCCTGTGCCTCATCCTTTGTGATATCAACATTGCAGTGGGTTCTGTCTTAATAGAAAACAAGACTGAGCCCTAAGCACGTAGTAACCTCATCTAGAAAAGACATGGGCCTGACTCTTGCTGAGCAAAGTCAAAGGGAAAACTTTCTAGAATGAGACGTACTCGAGAGAGAACTGGAGAGTGTGGTCAGTTAGACCCCCACCCCATGTGAACACTGGCTTTGAGGCTTACTTCAAGTCAGAGTTGGAGAGCTCAAGTGACAAAGTTCTACAAGTCCAAAGACCTGAAATCGCCCCCAGCACCCATGTCAAAGCCAGTCTCAGGTACATCTGTAACCCTGGTGCTCATCCAAGCATGGGAAGCAGCAGACATGGGAGAATCCTCAGGAGCTGGACAGCCAGCTAGCCTGTATGTATAGCTATGGACAACAAAGAGGCCTTGTCTCCCATAGGGTAGAAAGTAAGGATCTGACACTGGAAGCTCTCCTATGACCTCCGTATGTGTACCATGGCATGGGAGTCCATGCAGTTACACACCAGCAAGCCTGCACATGCACATACAAGCACACACACAAACATACCATGTACACATGAAATTTAAAACACACAGACACTCTCAGAGGCTTGCATTATAGGTGATTTTAAGTTGGCAGTGATGAACCTCTTCATAATCCCAGGCGCCTTCAGGGAGAAAGCAGCTTTTGAAAGATTGAGAAGAAGCAGTGAAAGTCATATGCTTTTTGTGCAGAGACAGAAGACACACAAGCCATGGCACAATACTTAGCCAGTGAACCTACTACGAGAAAGTGGAACTGGTGGTAGTGCACATAACAATGTCCTCTAAGATTAAACCTTCCATCCTGGAAGGGAACTCCTTAAGACTCGGGTTGTTCTAAAAAGGAGGTAAAACATTCCATTCTGCAGGAAGCTCCTTAAAACTCAGGAAGTAACAACTCGATAGTTTCAGGAAGCCCCTGAAACTTACTAGATTTTCTAGACCTGTCAAGACTCTTAGAGCAGCCAAGCTGCCTGGAAGAAGCAGAAACCAGCCAAGTTGCAGTTCTCAGAGAGCTCCAGGAAAGCAGGTTCTGTGAGTCACAAATGACATTAGAGCGGGCTTCTCGGTGATGCAGCTGTCTTCCAGTCATCCCTCCTCCTTTACAGCAGCCCCTCACCTACACCCTGTTCACATAAAAATTCATTGGGAATCTCTTCAGTCACCCATCCTTGTGGCTTAGAACCTGGTGGGAATGGCCAGATTCGTGATGTAATTTGAATATAGCTGCTAGTTTGTGAGTTTCGCCTAAAAGAGTGCATGCCAGAAGCTTAGTCTCAAGGGAACGATGTTGAGGTAGGCCAATGTTGAGTGGGGGAAAGTTTAAGAGGGAGGACCCAGGGGGATGTGGTCAGCTCATTTGGAGGGATTGGTGTAGGTCTTGTGTGAGTTGGTTCCAAGAAGAATGACCTGTGATTAGTCGAATAAGCATGGCCTTGGACTGTCCTTTTGCTTCTGGTCTCACGCTGTTATGTCTCACAGACACTCTGCCATCAGGAAGCACCCACCTGCTGTGACTTCCTCACCAGGAGCCTCCCTAACTGTCAGCTAAATAAACCTCTTTTCTTCACATATTACTGTGCTTCAAGTATTTAGTTATAGTGACATGTAGCAGTCAATAGGATTTGCTAATGAGAATGATTGCCTTCACCAGTGTATCAGAATGCCAGGGCAGGAAGATGGGAGTGGGTGGGTGGATGGGGGAGCACCCTCATAGAGGCATGGGGATGGGGGATAGGATAGAGGGTTTCTGAAGGGGAGACCTGGAAAGGGGAAAAACATTTGAAATGTAAATAAAGAAAATATCCTAAAAGAAAAAAAAAGGACTGATTGCCTTGACACATCAGTCAAAATGAAGGAAGCCATTCATAGAGGAAGTCTGTGAGGCAAAATGTCAACTTTGGACCTGCTACATTTGAGATGTTGGGTATGAAAGTGGAGACATATACCTGTGCGTTCTCATCTGAGAAGCTCAAAATAATCGTTTGAGTGAGAGACGGAAGCTAAGGCTTTCGGGCATTCTCTTGCATTTAAAACCAGTTAGCAGCATCAGCATGTGGAGAACAGACATAGAAAGAGAAAAGATCCCACGATGAGTCCAGACAAGCTTTGGACCAGACTGACTTCATACCAGTCATAAGGCCAGCTTATCCGCATAGAATTTTCTCTGTCAAAGTGTGGGAACTTCATGTGCTATTTTGAAATAGTAACTCTCAGAGTCATTTGCTTCCACTTAGCAAGATTAAATACCACCTAATGACATCCCATGTAGATACACAGTCTCTCCTCCTGCCTGGAGCTGGTAGCATCCTTCTCCCCCTTCCTCCTTCAGAACATTAATTAGGATTGGGACAGGGAGCGGTGCGTGTGGCCGAACCTGTCTCTTCTGACTGGCTGTTTACCCTCAGCTCATTTGTTAGCCACGCTTCACACAGCAGTCAAATGCAACCGTCCTCGTTAGGGTCAATTTGGCTTCGTCCAGTAGGTTACAGCTTTTAAGTAAAGCGTTTCATGCTAAACCTCCAAAGAAAATCTGCAGTGCAGCTTTGCAATGATTTGTGTTCATTGCTCAATAAGAAGTCATTAAAGCAGCAGAACTATGATGCACTCCAAGAGAATCTCTCAGCCCTCCGTAGACAGACAGCTCCCTAAACTCGGACTAGGTACCACGAGCACTGAAGGATGGGCAGGAAGCTTAAGCCCAGCTACTCTTACGGGTTGATGCTCTGTGCTGGTGACATTCACAGTGGGGTTGGCAAGAATGACCAGAGAGCTTCTGGTCCTTTCTCCTGCCTCTCCAGATTTCTCCTGACGAAGGTTTGAAGGCTGAGGCAGGGACTACTACGTCTTTCCTTGCAACTCCTCCCCAAACAGTTGTCAGGGACAGAACTCACATGAATTCACGAACTGATTTACCACATCAAATTTAAACACAGGGGAAACATCCCTCAAAGTGACATCCCTCAGTGGGAAAGGTCATCTTCTGAGACATTTTGAGGTCTATATGATCCCTGAGGAAAGGGGGACTTAAACACCCTAATGCCATTCCTAAGGTTCTTGCCATTCAACAGGATAATAAATATTAGAAGAGACCTGAACGCTCAGATGAGTGTGACCAGGAGGGCCTTTAATGCTCAGGGACTGATACAAACTTGTCTGAGGGCAAGCATGACTCCTGTGGGGATACTAAGTAATTCATTCATTGGAAGCTGGGCATAGAAGACAGAGTAAGTTAATACAATGATGTCACAAGGCCTGCTGCTGTGGATGGATTCAGTGTATCTTATCTAGTTCCTATATCAGTACTATACCTCCCTCTCTCTCTCCCCTTTACATCACATATGCCCCTCATAGTGTTATATCTCTGTCAACATTGCTCCTCTGTTCATTGCAATTTGACTCTGGGCATTACACACATACAGTCCAAAGGGAAGACCTCAGACTCACTCAAGGAAATGAACAGTGTGATACGAATCCTGGACGACCAGGACATGTACTTATCCCTTTCTTTCAAGCAAGCCCAGCTCTAGGGAGTCATCATGGTTTATAACAAGTGCTCAGGCTGCTTGAGAACCTTTCTGAAGTAAAGGACCTCAGAAAAAGCCATGAATAGTGAGTTTTGGCTCTGTCAGGTACCATGTCTAATGGATATGCCCCGAAATATTACATTTAAGAAAAAGGAAAAATTTTAAACACTGGATCATGCTTAATAAAGTATTCCCCATGTGAATTATGCAAGGTCATGAGGAACACAAGCAAGGGATCTAGGAGGATCCCCAAGAGAATCATTACTCACTCTATCTTGGTTCAGTCACAGCTGGTTCTTGGGTAACAACTGAAAATTCAGTTCAGTTTACAGTAGGTAACTTGAAGAGTGTCAGACTCCTGTGAGGGCAGGGACTTGGAGATAAGATGTAGGCCATAAGGATGTGATAGGTAGCTTTAATTGTCAACTTGGTACAACCTAGAATTGACTGGGAAGAATTCCAGTGACGAATTATCCATATTTGGGCTAGCCTGAGACATGTTTATGGATTATTAAGTTAATTGATGTGGAAAGACACAGCCCACAATGGGTGGTACCATTCCTTATGCGGGGGTCTCTAGCCTATATAAGAGTTGAGAAAGCAAGCTAAGCAGAGACAAGCAAGTGGGCATAGTCATTTCTCTCTGCCCGTGATGTGATGTGATGTGATGTGATATGATGTGATGTGATGTGATGAGCATTTTAGAATTCCTGCCTTGATTGCCCCACAGTGATAAATTACAAGCTGAAATAAGTCCCTTTCTGGACTAATTTTCTTTTTGTTAGAATATTTTATCACAGCAACATAAAGAAACTAGGACACCCTCAACTCTCTACCATGCTGGCATACCCATCTCTACATTTCCTCTCTTTTTCTGTCATGCAATATGATTTATTATTTATTGCATGTATTGTGTGCTGCCTGTTTTCTCCCTGTTGAATCCCCAGTGACTAGACTCATTCCCGGGGCACTAGAAGCACTTAACAGTATCTGTGGGATGACTTAAGCGAATGAGTATGGCATTAAGGGGGTGACATGCACAACAGGCTAGAGAGTGGTACCGGTGCTCATTACGAAAGGAAGTTGTGAAGATTTCCTAGGGCAAGATAGCATCTACCTGGATCTTGAAGGATACACAAGAACCAGAGGCAGAAAAGTAGAAAAAAAATAGCTGAGCTATATTAGAAAGCAGAAAGTGAAGATCAGAACTGAGAGCTGGAGGCGGGCAGAAACCCCCTGCTCAAACAGCTTCAAGCTGGAAGAAATGCTAGAAAGCTGCTAACAATTCAAATGTAAATGTATTCATTGTGTAGTTCATGTTTTACACATTAATTAAATTGAGATAACAACAGACAGGCTAACATTCTGTTCAACTGATGTTTAAAATATGCTCAAGGCCTTCTAGTCTGCAACCCCCCCCCAAAAGATGCAAATTAATTCCCTTCCATGTCTATTCCATGACAGAGCTTCACGGAGCTTAGGTCAGAGGATCTCGGAGGCTCTTGAACAGGGACTGCTGCGTCCTGCTCGTGGGCCATCCCTGGTCCCTTCAATGCTGAGCTCCTGTCAGCTCGGGATTCCCAACAATATCCTGCATGCAGTTAGAACAAAGAGCACTGAAGAAGCCAAAATGCCTCCTTGGCATCCTGTCCTGGGATTTTGTTCTCTCTTGGAGATCATCTTTTCTTATTTAGAAACCATCATGGTCAAAATAGCTTCCATTTTTTCCCTGGGAAGACTCTTTCCTGAGCCAGCACTCAGAGTGGCCAGAGTCTGGAGTGAGATTCTGGAGGCATCCAGGACTGACATCCAGGAAGTTTAGCTTTATGGTGCCTTTGGTTAAGAAACAGCTTTTCTGCTATGAACATAGTGGAGCATGTATACTTTTGCATGCTGGGGAATCCTCTGGGTATATGCCCAGGAATGGTATAACGGGGTCCTCCAATAGGCAGAAGCTAGAAAGAACCCAGATGTCCCTCAATGGAGGAATAGATACAGAAAATGAGGTATATTTACACTGTGGAATACTACTCAGCTATTAAAAACAATGAATTCATGAAATTCTTAGGTAAATGGGAGGAACTGGAAAATATCATCCTAAGTGAGGTAAACCAATCACAAAAGAACACACATGGTATGCACTCACTGATCAGTGGATATTAGCCCAGAAGCTCGGAATACCCAAGACACAATTCACATATCAAATGATGCCCAAGAAGAAGGAAAGAAGAGGCCCCTGATCCTGGAAAGGCTCAGTGCATCAGTGTAGGGGAATACCAGGACAGGGAAGCAGGAAGGGGTTGATTGGGGAGAAGAGGGAGGGAAGAGGGCTCATGGTACTTTTGGGGAGGGGGGATTCAGGAAAGGGGAAATAATTTGAAATGTAAATAAAGAACATATCTAATAAAAAAGGAAATTGACTCTAAAAGTGGATGTGTATTTATAACAAGGAAATAAATCATAGATTCATTTTTCAAAAGAAAGAAAGAAAGAAAGAAAGAAAGAAAGAAAGAAAGAAGGAAGGAAGGAAGGAAGGAAGGAAGGAAGGAAGGAAGGAAGGAAGAGCTTTTCTTGGTTAGCTAATCTTTAAGATGAGTGTCCGTATTTGAACAACCCAATTAAAAACCTATGTAAGAGACTGGGGCGATAGATCAGTAGGTGAAGAGCTTCTGCAAACATAAGAACTGAGTTTAATTCCAAGTGCCTACAGTTTAGAATACGGGGATGGCAGCACACGGGCAGTCCCAGCACTGGGAAGACAAACCTGAGGATCCCTGGGGATCACTTGTCAACCCGTTCAGCCAGTAACCAATAAACCTCAGATCAGTGAGACGTCCCCATTTCTTCTGACACCTAAGGCTGACCTGATGCCTTCACATACATACACACCATACACACACACACACACACACACACACACACACACACACACACACACACACCACACACACACACACACACACACACACACACGCACACAAGTCTGGGTGTGTCCAATAGCCCCCATTTTAATAAAACCCACATATTGTTCTCAGTTAGATAGTCTCCAACTCCTCATAAACTCCGCTCAACAATTCTTTGTATCCAAATGTAACATAGACACCATTGTTTTTAAACAGTGACGTGAATATAGTACTCACGTATGAAATTCTAAAAAGCAGTAAATTAAAAATATAAAATAAATGTGACACTCCTACAGTGCACAACTAAGACTATGCCTGTAAGTCACTCGCTTACTGATTAAGAAATCAGATATGGTGAGAATAAAACACTGGGCTGGAGACGGGCAGAGGCTGGCACAGCAACAGGGGCGAGTCAACACAGGCTGCAGAGAGCGTTGAGTGAACACCGGAGCGATGAGGAGCCCACCAGACACTACTTTTCCTGTCTAATAAGTTTGCAAGGACCTTGACACTGGCATCATCTCATGGCCATCTGGGTCCAGAATGCCTTAAGAAGAGTGTAAGATAATTACACAAACTGCATTGAGAGCTGACCACGGAGGGCCCATGTGTTCCCCAGGGAATGCCGAGTGCGTCACAGCCAACAGCTCCCTTCGTCGGCACCACCTAGACAACATGCACAGCCCCATCTGAGTCTGCTCTAAGGCCATGAGCTCAAATGAGCAGAATCACCCATGTGGCCAGAGGCCATATCCATCTGTCAGGTCCTGATGGTACTTGTTTCTGTGTCACTTTAATGACCACTGAGTTTGCTAGCAAGATGCTTAAAAAAAAAAACCTAGTATTTCCTGGACATTCCTGGTCTCTTTGAAGACAGCTGAGCAGCCTTCTTTCTCAATGCATGCGTCTCTTTCCAAGAAAGAGGCGACCACAGCCCAGTTGTAGCCACGGCTCCAGAGCCAGGTTCTTCCCACGAGGCTGTCTATCAGCAAACATTTCCTGGGGAAATGAGGAGACACAGGCAGGCTCCCCCACAGGGCCCACTCTTTCACTCACCATGGTGCTAGTATACTCTTGCAGTTCAGCCTCGGAAATAATCTTTTTGTGGTGGAGGAAAAGGTCTCGGAGAAAGTTCTGTGCCGCCAAGAGAAGAGTGACATTGAACGCAGTGAGCAGATGAGATATAAACGTGTCTAAGGTCTTTTCTCTAGGGATGGGGATTGCAACTTGCTTCATGGAGGAAATAAAGTGTCAAATGAGCATTACGTATTAGAGTGCAGGCTTGCCACTGAGCGATGCTCTTGGAAGCCGGAGAGGAACGCCAAGCACAAATCATCCTAAAAGCTTCAGTCACCTCTCTCCCAGACAGCAGCGGGGCAAGCCCTTCCCAAACCTTTATTGCTTCCCCATTTGTTTATTGGTTTTTAAACAATGATTGTATTGGGCTGTGTATGTGTGAGTATAGATGTATATGCACATGTGTGTGAGCACATTTGTGTGTGAACATATGCACACACATGCATATTAGCATGTAAGATAGGCAACACTATGTGGACGTCAGAGGACAGCCTTGTAGAGTTGTTTCCTTCCTTCTACCTTCATGTGGTTCCAAGGATCGAACTCAGGACATTAGGCTTATGCCATTAGAGGCTGAGGCACCTTGCCAGCTTATTTTTTAAATCTTTACAGCAATTTATTTCCTCCTGGTAAGGCTGTTTTTTAAGAAACACATTAAAAGTTGCATGACTTGGGTCCACAGAATACATACATACATACATACATACATACATATGTACACACATATTCTAACGATGACCAAACCATCCCTTCACCCCGTGTTACTTCTCACCGATACTCACGCAAAACTCAGCAGCTGATATGAAGCCACTGCTGTCCGCATCATATTTGCGCCAAATCTGAAACACACAAAAGCCGTTCATCTCAAGTCTTAGCTACCTGCCTCCTTGTTATCTAACAAGAAGCAGCCCAATGGAGGGTTTACTTCAGCTCATGGTTTGAGAGAACACAGTCCATCATGGTGGAGAATGGCTGGCTATATGAGCTCAAAGCAGCTGGTCACATTGTGTCCTCCGCAGTCAGGAAGCAGAGGATGGATAAAAAAGTAGAGACGGGCTTATTTCCAACAGTCAGGCTCCATGTCCTAAACAATGTCATCAACAAGAAGCAAGTGTTCAAACATATGAGCCCAGGAAGGACTTCCTACTTTCCAGGTATAACACTGAACATCCTCAAGTATTCCAGCGGGGAACTTATACTGGGTTCCTGTGATTCAGCATCTGGAAATGGTCCCCAATTGGATGCAAATAAACATTTTACATGAAGTTCAACCCTGGCTGTAGTGTGTGTTTGGATAGAATTCAGCAGAGATGCAGATGCTCTCTCTCAAAATAGAATCCTGAGAGACTTCTATTGAGGACAGTACAGAAAGCAGAAATATTTTCTCTGCATTAAAAAGATCCCAAAATGCAAGATACAATGTAAATACTGAGCTGTCTAGACCATGAGAGAAGTTCTAAGAGACCCCACAAGACAAAGAAACAAACAAACTGTATCCTAGGCATGTATGCTAAGCTCAGACCACACAAAGAGGCTTGCTTAGAGACCTGCTGCCCTCCTGGGGCAGACAAATCTGAGACCACACAAAGTGGAAAAACGTGTTTGTTACCTATTTACAGTTAAAACCCTAAAGAGTAATATCTTGGTGGAATGATGAGGGTTGGGGGTGTGGTGGAGGTGGGGAATACAGATGCTAAGAAAATAAGAATACGACAAGGTTGCTCATGTAATCCTAGCACTGCCCCCATGTAAGCAGGGCTACACAGCATGACCCTGCCAGAATGAAAATAAAACTAGCAATTGGCCCTGATGGTACATGCTTAAAATCTCAGAGCTTTGTAGAATGAGGGGGGTGGGATTACAAGACCAGTGTGGGCTACATAGAGATTCTGTCTCAGGAAAACTTAAAAACAATGACCAAGAAAACAAACACCCAGGGGAAAGTTTCCTAAGGATTCTTGCCTTGTGGCCTTGACTCCAACTAGAGGGGATAAATGGCCACTGATGCTTCACAGTGACAAGCCATCCCTCCTGATGGTTGAGACCAGCACTGATGGACTGAAGATGCAACTGTATACCGAACTGGAAGACAACAGCTGAACACCCTTGAGCAGCACTAGTGCTGTTACTTTGACCACTTCTGATTATTCCACGGAGGCACAGGATGAAAAGCATCATGACGGTTTTGGGCGTTTGATTTTGCTTTGATTTTTTTAGTAGACAAAATTATCCTCCCATCATACTTGAGGTGTGTGTTATCAAGCATGGTTATTAATCTTCATTGCTAACTTTAGTACTTTAGAATCACCTAAGATATACACTTGTCCCGTGTCTGAGAGTCTCTCCAGACAGGTTTAATAGGGAAGGGAAGAAACACCATGAGTGTGAGCAGGACCATCTCACTGACAGTCTCAACTAAATAGAAGGACAAGAGTCAGCTGAGCACCCATCCATCCATCTTTCTCTACCTCCTGGGTAGATCTCTACCTGCAGACCCAATGTGATCAGCAGCCTTCCACCCCACCACTTTGCCTTTCCTCGATATGATGGACTGTGCAATCCAACTGTAAGACAAGGCAAATCCTTTCTTAATTTGCTTTTGTTGGACATATTGTCTTTGTTTTGTTAGAGATTTAGCATCAGGAGAATAACAAATATATCAGCTGCCAGGGTCTTAGTTTCTAGACACAATCAGATTGTAGACCCTGCAGAGGTAATGTGAGACACTGGTCTTGTGATACTACTATTTAATGAGAGAACTCATCAGAAATGTCACTTCTTTCAATCTATGTGATTGTTTTAGCCAGGCTTACAAAGTCTGTATACTAAATGTGATCCATAGTCTAAATTTTATATGAAAGTATACCTTAATGGTGAAAATGTCAAGTAATTTTAGGAAACAGATTTTTACAATGCTTGTCTCCAAGCTGTCTCCATTTAATGATGTTATAATACTATTACATCTGAGCCACTGGAGGCCTGAAGATTTTGTGTGAATATTCAGTAAACCAAATTTTAAGAACACAAAATAATAAATTGCCCAGGCAAAGAGAAAAAGCATATTGACCACAGACTCATAGGAAAGGTTACACCCTATGAAATAGGAAGAACACAAAGAAGGACATTTAAGATACGAAAAAGGGGGGGCTTAGAGGATGGTTCAGTGGGCACAGTGCTTGCTGTGCTGACCCATTGACTTCAGATCCCTAGCACCTATGTAAAAACTCTGTATGTGATGTCACAAATTTGTAATCCCAGCACTGGGGGGTGGAGACAGGAAGATCCTGAGGCTCCTAGCCATGAGCTCCATGTCCAGTGAGAGGCCTCATTGCAAACGTAAATAAACCAACAAATAGAAGTTAGAGATAGATAGATAGATAGATAGATAGATAGATAGATAGATAGATAGATAGGAGAGAAGGAGAGGAAGTTGATAAGCAATCAGGGAGATACTCAATGTTATACTAAAGCTCTTGTCGTTAATCTATAAAGATTTGCTCTTTAGTGATACGGCTCTCAGCAGTGGGATTTTTTTCCCTGATGCTTCTGTAGATGAGTTCATGATATGGGGCAGTACTCAAAAGATGCCAAATCATTCCGCCAAAAGGAAAAGACTCTCAAAAAGCAGTTGCTCTCCATGACATTCCACAGCACAGGCCTATGAACTTCAGCAGCTATCTGAAGTTTCTCACTTCACCCTGCTTTTATATATTCTTCTTACCACTTTTATTCCTTTAAAAATATAATTATTTTATCTTGCATGTCTTGGATTACTGGAATATATCTGCGGTCCATTCAGGTAAGTTCTATGAGTTTACTAAGCACACGCTTCCATAGTTTAACGGCAGGATAAACAATCGTTCAAAGGATGCTAAACTATGGCAACCATTTCAGGAGTGAACCAGGATATGGGGCCGTCATGACTACTGCTGTGGCCTGGGACAAACTCTGAGCTGTCCTTCCGTGACGCGCGAAGAAGGACATGACAAGCTTCTTCTCTGCAGCGGTTTATTCAGGTCTGCCTTGATGCTTCTACCCGGGAGCCCCCCCCCCCCCCCAGACACTCAAAAGCGGCTCCTTAAATACCCAACGGTGGCTTATACTATGATGTGGCGGAACCTGATTGGATGGGAGGTGTGCTATGTAAATGAACAGATCTGCACATGCGCTGTTCAGCAGGAGGTACGCGTCCCTGAGGCTCTACGCATGCGCTATTCGCATGCGCTGTTCAGGCGGCCGAGGCTCCTCACAGTTCTTCACTAATGGAACAGAGAGGCTGAGGATGTGGGTATCCGAGGGGCAGTGAGACCGATGAGCTATCAATACTGTCTTCAGCATTTACTCAGTACAAGGTCCACTGCCTGGATCAACACTCCAACAAATTACGTTTTGACTGTGCTGTGTCTTTAGAAGGGGCTCAGCTTCTCCAGCCTCCACAAACCCCTATTGCAGCCTCCTGGTTCTCTCGTCCCATCCTTTCAACCTATTCTGCCTTCCCCTGGCCCCAGATAAAGAAGCCTCCAGCTCAGAAGCAATCCAATAAAAGGAGGGATAAATAAGCTCTCTTGGAGGCTTACTTGTTTGGCCTTGTCCTCTGGGCATACCTCTCTCTTAGGGACCAGACAGAGGAATGGTCCCACCCTCTTTCTCCATGGAGACAGCAAGTACTCACCTGCATAAACTCCACACTGTTATCCAAGGGAGTTTCCAGGCGAAAGAACAGGAGGAAATTTTCATCCTCAGATAAAAACATGCTGGCAAGCTACAGGAAACAAAGAGAAATAGTCAGGGGCTCTGACCAGTGTCCACTGAGAACTAAAGCATTACTGTACATACATAGGAGACGTATTCAGACCTCCCGGGATGGAGAGTTAAGCTTGCAGCTCTAAGCCCTGAACGATCATTCATTAACTAGTGGTTCTTTCAGAAAGGACCACATTTCCATTAGATATAAAACTCTGGATAGCTCATGAAAGAAAATAACAGCAGCAATGGTGTTGATGATGAGTTCA
Source organism: Apodemus agrarius (assembly GCA_964023405.1). Classification (NCBI taxonomy): domain Eukaryota; kingdom Metazoa; phylum Chordata; class Mammalia; order Rodentia; family Muridae; genus Apodemus; species Apodemus agrarius. The sequence continues at coordinate 39,290,072 of OZ030019.1, read as the reverse complement.
TTTATCATTTAATATGTTCTACAATCTGCAGATTGTAGGTGGAAATGTTTTCTGAACAGTAAACTGGTTTCTAAAGGGAAGAGAAATAATCCGCAGAGATGAGGACTGTGGGAAGTAGGCACTGCGTGGTCAAGGCAGTAATGCTCTAGTCATTGTCTAATAAAGGGGATTAAGGTAAATAAAGGTTTTCTGAGACGTGTTTGTTCATTGCATTGTTGGGGATCAAACTCAGGAGCTGCATGCTTAGCCTCTATTTTGCTCTTTGTTTGACTGCTTATTTTTGTTTGATTGGCCTTTTGGTGCTTGTTTGTTTGTTTGTTATCAAACAGCCTGGCTGGCCTGGACTCACTCTGTAGGCCACCCTGGCCTCAACTTAGAGATCTGCTTGCTTCCGTCTCCCTAGTGCTGGGATTAAAGTCGAGCACAACCACACTCAGCCTGTTTTGTTCTTAATATCTTCAGGGAGAGATCTCTTCACCCTTCCCTAGGAGCTGATACTGAGGTTTAAATTCATGCTAAGTAAATGTTTTCTGATTTTCAAGATTCAATTTGCATGAGATGGTATACAGAGAAATGTTGAATAAGGAACGCTCCAAGAACAGAACAGGTGTGAATGTTGGATAATCTACTGAAAATGAAAGAATCGTACAGCTGCGATCAGTGACTCACACCTGTAATCCCTGCACTTAAGGTGGAAGAAGAAAAGTCCAGAGTTTAAAGGCATCCTCGGCTACACGTTAAGTTCCAAGCTAGCCTGGGCTAAATGAGATCCAATTTCATAAATGAATGGAAGGTGGAAAGAGTCTTCACTATTACGTGGATAGATAGCAAAAGAAAGATTATTTGAAAAATATTTTCTAATCCAACAGCCTTGCAAAAAAATCTCATTTCTCAGTTGACTACAAGATGTTGCTGTCTTTTCTGATGTTCTTGGTAGTTCTGTTGTTTTGAGCTTGTTGTAACCCAAGCCGGCCTGGAACTCACTCAGTAGCCTAGGTTGGTTTTGAAGTGGCAGCAGTCCTCCTGCCTCAGCATTCTGAATGATGGGATGTCAAATATGAATTAGCACATCTGGCTTCCATTATCTTTTAAAGGAAATGGCTGATCATGGATGTAAGGGCCCGAGGTGTGGACGTGGAAGTACCTCTTTCATCGGGATGCGGCCTTCCTTAAAGACCTCGTGCCCGGTCATCAACTGTTCTTTCACTTTCTGCACATTTTCTTCCATAAGAGTGTCCTGAAACAAACCATGTGTAGCTGTGTTAAAGCCACCACCATCCCAAGCATTCAAAGCATGCAACTTGATTACCACATTGTTCTAACCAGTTAACGATTTTTGTCTTTTCCAGAAGACAGAGCAGTGACAGACATGTCTTGATCAACCAGCCACCTATCAATATCCTCCCTTAGTAAACTGGATGTCAAAGAAGTTTAGAGACTATAGTGGGTATTAAAAGAACATGTTTAAATATTATCTATTTGGGTGAAAGGAAGGAGTGGGCTATAATTAATATATAAGAGTTCTTTCCAAGAATTCAGAGGTTTTCCTTTTTTTTTTTAACTAAACAGTCCAGCTTTGAGAGCTCCTCAAAGATAAATATTTAAAAAGGAATACAAAGAGATAAAGTAGATGCTGAGTTCCCGAAAGTGTCCAAGCTCCCTCCCATGTACTTCCTACACATGGAATTTCTCTTCAATCATCTTCTCTAGAGAGGTCAAGGTTAGTGCAGGGAATACAATGTATAATTAGCAGTGAAGAAGGGATTGGCCCGAGAGAGCTGAGGGGTAGAGCTGATCCAAACATTGCGCAATCCTGAGTCCATCGGTGTTGGAATTTATGCTAAATTATTTCTCCTTAACATCACTCTCAGAAGGTTCCAACCCCATCAGGTATGAATTACCAGGACCTAAAAGGGGTGTGACCTGAATGTCTACCATCCATGCTGGTACTGTGGTACGGTTGACTCAGCTTCTGGAGGGCCCCCTGGGAACCTCACTCATCTCTATATGTCCAGGGAAGTTGTTTGTTGGCCTTGGACTAACCCAAATGCCACCCTTCTCATTTGCAATTCTAGAGAACAACTGTAGACAATACCGGGAAATAAAAGTCTTCAAATAAAAAAGAAGTCTGGAATTATCCCTGTCTCGTCCAGAACAAGATACCCCAAAACAAGGTAGCCCAACCCAGATTTGACCTCCAGTACAAACCCAAGGCGCACTGATTTCTATTGAACACCCCATGTACTTGTCACACATAATGCCAGCCCCCAGAACGTGATAGCAAGACAGGCCTGGCCGGTGCCCTCCATCATTGGTTGCCGGAGGACATCTTTGTCCTGATTTTCCTTCCACCTCTTTAAGAGGTGTCCACAATGGTGAGGAGCTAGAGATGGGAGGAAGCAAACTGGCTAGATGGAGTTCAGAACATAGAAGAGTGCAGAGAAATAAAATTGGGGGAGGAACAAACAGAAGATGAGCATAAAGCAGCTCATCCAGTCTTCGCAACAGCTATGGGAGACAGAAGAATGTCTCTGACCTTGCAGCCCTTGGCTTCACGCCCAAATTCCTGATATTTCCTCCTTTGAAGGTGTGTGTGTGTGTGTGTGTGTGTGTGTGGTGTACATGTGTGTTTTAGTGCATTGAGTGGGTATATATGTGTGTTAGTGTGTAAGTGTATGTGTGTGAGAGAAAGAGAGAGTCAGAGAAAGTATATATGCATATATGTGTGTGATATATATATGTATATATGTATATATATGTGTATATATATGTGTATACATATATGTATATGTGTATGTGTATGTTTTAGTGTGTGTGAATGGATGTATATCTATGTGTGTTAGTGTGTGAGTGTTTGTGTGTTGTGTTGGCTGTGGATTGTGTTTTTGTTTTTACTTGACTGGCCTCTCAGAAGTGCCCCTTCAGCTGGGCTGCTCATGTGGCACCTGTTTCCAATAGTGTGAAACTAGGGTGAAGAGCAGCAGCAACTCCCCTTCACATCTTGAGACGTGACAAGAGGAAAATCCAATTCATGACCATTGCCTGTTGCTACTCTCAATCAAGTGAATGCTTCTTCCAGATCAGTCTTGACGACTCAGAACAGTGGAGGAGAGAATGATCAGAGTGTCTGAGGCACCGTTGTCTCGGGGTTCAGAAGCCTGCTGCTTCCTTTTGCCCACCTCTAAGCAGGGAAAAAGGATGGTTTGAGAAGCTGGGCACTGCAGACCCACTGGGCACTAACATGGCAACGTGAAAAGTACACTCTGTGCTTCCCTGAAGTAACATTGTTAACCTCTGATAGAACAGAAGTTGTCCAGCAGAGTCATTGAAGCCTAGAATCAGATGGTTTCTAAACAAGAAATTCAAACAATCCAGAGACAATTTAATGACTTGCTTTGACATTGTTTTCTCAAGAGAGGTTCAACCATTAGTTGAACATGATTCTCAAGTGTGTCCATCCTTTCGACATGTGGCAAGACATTGTCATCTAAAAAGTTCACATTGGAGAACCATGTGGTCAAATTACCAAGAAAATTGATATCATTTTTACATTTACAATTTTGGTTGGACCTCATTCATTGCTATCTTTGAACTCAAGCAGCCCATGGTCATGCTTGCTTAGCTCTAACCTGTATAAGACCCTGAAGATTCAAAGCCCATTCTTGGAAGTCCTGGTACTTTGGTCAATAGAACCAACTTCATGCTAGGGAAGAAGACCCAGACATCGCTTCAAGAACATTGTCCCTGCAGGGGACTCCTGTATCACTAGTTGCAGGAAGAAGAGACAGTGTGTGGTTGATACTGTGTTATCAACAAGGTAGGAAATGCTGTTAACTGATGATGTGAGCTCCTGGATCCTCTAAGATCATGGAAAAATGTTCCATTCTGCAGGAAGCTCCTTAAAGCTAAGATCATGGCCATTCCCCATACCTCTAGGACTGGAGTGGACATGAGAAATATGGAATCCATTGGGTTTGTGTCAGCTGATCAATATTTACCTCTTCCATGCTTAATTCATGAGCAAATTTATCAACACGTATAAAAATGGAGTTATGGAACTAAAAAATTAGCTCAGTCATTAACAGCACTTGCTGTTTCACAGAGGACTTCAGTTAGGTTCCCTAGTATCCACATGGTGTCTCATAAAAATCTGTAACTCCAGTTGTAGAGGATCTGACCCACTCTTCTGAGAGGGCACTGGTATATATACATGCAGACCAAACACTGATACACATAAAAATAAATAAAATTAAACAATTAAATGGAGTTGTGTCACATTGTTTCTTACTTGTTACCTTTGGAAGAGGAGAGTCAAACATAAAAACTCAATGAAATGTATGCACGAGAAAGAAACAAGTAAATCAATGTCTCATCAAGTGTCTATGTGCAAATGCAGAATAAATTTCATTTGGAATAAACTTCACAGAGATAAGACTCTGCCAAAACCAAAAGGCTTTGTTAGTACAAACTAAACATCAAATAAAATAGCAGTTATTTTAAATTTTAAGCCAAAGAAGAACCACTAGTATTTATAGCAAGACAACCTATTAATCAAATGGATTTGTATGCTGTAGCCACACTATAAGCCATCTGCCAGGCTGATGGCTTTGGTCTTATATTTAGAATGATTAAAATAATGATTAAGTGATTAAAATAAGAGGACTGGAACAGATTGACTCAGTAAAGACATCAACCAAATGTATTCATTTGAGGATTATAAACGGGAAATAGCGAAAGGCCTTGTTTAAAATTGAGTATGTTCCTATGTGAGTTCACACCCAATGAAAAGTGTGGGAATGGACATTAGTGAGCTGAGACCAAAGCCTCTAGTGACAAAACAGGAATCACTGGCTGCATTATTTGTGTCACACTGAGCAAATATTGTGGGCCCCCTGAGATGACTGTCAGCGATCCCCTTTCCCTTCCTGTATGCCTTCCTTTACTCTCAGAACCAGTACAGTGAGGACATGCCTTATGGTAATCTCCAAAGACTGGGACTTGGAAAACTTGCTCTCACAAGCTGAAAATTGCCAAACTTTGTTTTCAACCTCAGAGGTTTTACATGATTAAGAAATGTATCTTCAGTTACCCATTGGTGAGTGTTAGGCAAAGGGGCTGCATAAGAAAGGCTGGGGAAGATAAGAGCCCAAGAGGACAGTGTCCTCAGGAGAACATGAGCACCGTAAGCTCGTCAGCTGCTGGGATGCACGTTCCGCTCATGCTGGCTCCCCATGAAATAGGAGGAGTAAGATGTGGTTATTCACACTCTGCAGACATTAAAATCCAGAACCAGGGCATTTCGGTGGACTGTTGGTCCCAGGCTATAGGCCATCTGTTTGTCTGGGAGATGGTGATTCTGTTAGGTGCCAACATGACTGGATTAAGGAATACCTAGAAACTTAACACACATTGCTGAGTCAGTCTGTGAGGTGTTCCCAGGGAATTTTACTATAGGAACCTGGAGTTACGAAGCTAAAGAAATAGCTCAGCCATTCAAAGCACTTGCTGTTTTTACAGGGGACTACAGATTGGACATTGTGATAGACAATCTTAGTTGTGAAGCTGATGGAGTTTGGAGACAAACCTCTGAGCAAGTTTGTGACAGTGTTTCTAGAAAAGTTTAACTAAGGATGGATGTCCCCACCCCCAGCCCCGAATGTAGATGACACCACCCCAAGAGCTGGGGTCTGGCACTAAATCAAAGTGAGAAAGTGACCTGTGTACCATCACGCATTTCTCGATGCTTTGTGGCCTTGGATACACAATGCGATCAGCAGCATCGTAGGGCAACCATGCCTTCCCCAGCATGCTGAACTGTGTCCTTGCATCAAGACTCAAAATCAACCCTACCTTCTTTAAATTGCCTTTGTCACATTTTTTTTAATGGAATAACAATGTATCGTGGAAGTATGAGTGGGTACCATCTTCATGGCTGGGACAGAGAGAGTGAACACAGAGGCAAACTCCCTCCACGCTGTGCTTTAAAAACTGCAGAGTACTCATGCCCCGCCTCGAATATCAGAAACTCACGCTTTCTGATCCCCAGCAGTTCATGAAAAGCCTAGCAGCCTCAGCTGCTCTCTCCCAGGCATTTACCACCTAACACTGCTCACCTACAGACGCCTGCTGATGAGATCAGTTAGTTCCTTCCCTGTGCTGGACACAGTGGAAACACTAAGAGTGCCATTAGCACTGCATAACTAGGACTGGATCCCAGGAGACGGTACACAGCCCCCCTTTTCAGTACATGTATCTGTGTCTGTCCTTTCTTCATTTCCTCCCCTCCCCTCATCAGGTGGCTATGTTCCAGATCATCACCATGCAGGAGAGTGAGGTGGGAGTAGCGAAGAACAGCCACGACAGCTGATGGTCCGTAGTCTAGCCCGGCAGAGGCTTTATGGAAGAAGTAGCTGCAGGTGTTCCGAGTGCTCAGTGATTGAGGAGCATACAGCTCGCTGTTAGAAACCTTAGAATCCTTCTCTCGGAGTAAATGATCTCTCTCTCTCTCTCTCTCTCTCTCTCTCTCTCTCTCTCTCTGTGTGTGTGTGTGTGTGTGTGTGTGTGTGTGTGTGTGTGATTTATTTGAGACAGGGTCTCATGTAGCTCAAGCTCACTCTTAACTTGTTATGCTATGTAGCTGAAGATGACCTTGAACTGCTGATCCCACTGCCTCTACCTCCCAAGTGCTGAGATTGCAGGTGTGCGTTGCCATCCCTGGCTTACACAGCACAAGACACAAAACGCGGGGCTTTATACATGTTAGGCAGGCACTATAACAGGAAAGCTACCCCAACCATCAAAACCCTTTCTCTGGGATATCAGTGTGTTTCTTCTTGGAAACGAGCATCCTGTCTTAGAGTCCGGATGCTTGGAATGACCTGATCTTGCTCTGTGTGCTTATCGCCCACCCACTGTTGAGTAAATGCTGTCTGAAACATGGGTTCCTGCAAAACCATAGCCTGAGCATTTACAGACTCCGAGCTCAGAGGTTCTGGAGTGGGTTGCTGGCTTGGGAGAGTGTGATGAAGTGGTAGTAGAAGCCTCTGCTGGAGGATTCCTCCTCAGCCTGACCCACGGCTCATGTGAAGACCATAATGAAGGCTGGAGAGAAGAAGATGCAAAGATCTGATCAGAGAACAGAAGGAGTGCACAGATCTGTGCCTCTCACCTGCCGCCCTTTGGCTTACAGACTGCAGAGAGAGAGAGAAAGAGAGACAAAGACAGAGACAGAGACAGACAGACACAGAGATAGAGGCAGAGACATACAGAGATGAAGAGAGACAGAGGGGCACAGGGGCAGAGAGACTGGGCAATAAGGAAAGAGACACTAAGATTGAAAGAAAAAGAGACCAAGAGTTGAGAAGAGGAAATTCTGAGTAAAAAATAAAGAGCAGACATAGAATAGAGACTGAGACACAGGAAGGAGATGGAAAAGGAGAAATAACAGACTTGGGGCATAGGAGAGACAAAAGAAAACTTTGAAAAGCACAGTGGAGGAACGGAAAGCCGGCAGAGGGCTGAAGAAATGGGGGGGGGGGACACAAAGATCATCAAGAGACACAGAGAGATAGGGGCGCAATAATAAATTCCGACAGTTCCAGAACAGAAGTGGGCAGAGCAATGAGAGACAACAGAGGCACAAAGCACGAGAGGCAAACACAGGGCGACCAAGAGGTGGCTTGGCTTCGCTTGGCTTTGCCTTGCGTTTCTAAGCTGGCTCTCCCTAGCTCTTTGAGGGTGGAGAATCCATGGCCATAGCCATGGTTCCAATGCAGGACTGTGTAACCCTTAATGTTCCTCCAGGTAAAGTACAGAAATCTAGAGCTAGACAGTTTATGTAAACACAGCAGTCCCAGAGCCTGTCCTCCTGAGATGACCACCCTCCCCATAAACATCACAGGCTTGGCTGCCCTTTTGTGTCTCTATGCTACTTTTTCTCCTCTCTTTTGGTACAAGAATCTTCTAAAACAAATCCACGTCTCTCTATGCCAGTTTTACCATCTGAGTAAACTGCTTTACATTTATATCTGACCCTAAGGATACTGGTTTTGTTCTGGTTTAGCAGTTCATGAGAAATCTACAACCTCTTTTAATCAAACAGATCATACGGAAATGATTTTAAATGGTTTGTTTGTCATGTGTGAAGACGGAACCTTAAAACTCATAATATCTTCTCTACTCCTTTGTGCTTTCGATCTATGAGTTACCCCGTCTTGTTGAAATCCATTAGCAGAGATGTAACCAAGGAAACATTGAAATTAGAGTTGATTGAGTCCACAAAAGGTAGGCAGTCTAACTGCATGACAGATGTTTCAATGAAAATCAGTGACCAGCGTGCCTAATGTGATGGTACCTGTTATAAAACCTCCCTAAATCTCTCTGTGTTGCTAGGAGAGGGAGAGATGTTACATGCAAAGAAAAATCGAGGTCGTGTGGGATTATAGGTTCAAATCAGCACAAGACTCTGATGCTCGTATTTTGCTGAGAGACACATACTCGAATGCTGTGTTATGAGTACTTACCTCAGTGCCAGATTTCGCCAGCAAATGATCAAAGAAGGCATCCAGCTCTGTCTCTCTTATGTAACCTTTTTCTAATGCAAGAAAATAAACATAAATAATAGTCACTAATATAGAATAAATGTGACAATGTTTGTCTAAAAGAATATTATAGGTATGAGTCTTGAAGCAGTGTCATAGAGCCCAGGCTAGCCTCAAACTTGGTATGAAGCTGAGGAAGACTCAGAATTCCTGATCCTCCTGCCTCTGCCTCCCAATGGCTAGGATCACAGGACTGTGCCACCATACCTTGCTATTTAGATTTGGGTTTGGTCTCAGTTTTATATTTCCTATTTTTAAAAGGTTTGTATTTTATTTTAATTATGTGAATGTGAGTATGTCTAGGGGTTGGGGGTGGGGTGCACATCAGTGTAGGTGCTGTTAGAGACTAGAAGTTAGGATAAGATTTCCTGGAGTTGAGTTCAGGTGGTCAGGAGCCACCCCCACCCAACATATGCACAGGGACAAAACCTGAGTCTTCTGCAAGAGCAGTATATAATGTTAGTGGCCGAGCCATCTCTGTAGCCCTCACACTGTGTTGTTGTTGTTGTTGTTGTTGTTGTTGTTGTTACTTCGGTATCTGTCTACTAATATCTTAAGAGCGGTAAATTCTAAATCCTAGCTTTTGTGTGTAAGCATATGTTTCAGGCTGTGTGTGTGTGTGTGTGTGTGTGTGTGTGTGTGTGATTACCAGTAGACAAGGCCAAATGGCAAGCAGATCTGTTTTACTTTCAAGAGCGTGTTTTGAAGTAAAGGGGCATAAATATGCACGTTGCTAAAATTCATCCTCCTGGGTAATATGATAGTCACTAATGAAAAACTGTCACATTTACAAAGCACCACAGATTGCTGAGTTTCAGCCCAACAGCCTGGAATATATATGCGATGATGGTTGTTAATATATTAACTGCATCACTCACACAGCCACAGGTTGGGAAGCAGGACAGTCCTCAGAACACTCAGAATTTTTCAGAAGCTTTCTCAATATGAAAAATCAGTATGTGATGAGTGTACTTTATCAGGCACGCAGTAGCCAACTTTTCTTACGGGGAAAGGTGCTTAGGAGAAACTCCATTTCCCTCTGTGTTCTATGCTAAGTGCTCAAAAGACCAAAGGTACTCACCTTCCTTGTCGAAGCGCTGCCAGATCTGCCAGAAGCAGGCAGCATCCAGCCGAGCTTGAGTTTGTCTGCGTGCGTTGTCCATGGTGCTGATGGGGGTAAAATCGCCTAGCAGTGTTTCCCGACTCGTCGGTCCACTTCCCCTAGGTACCGGTGGGCAAGGCAGACTCGAGGGCGTCCAGGCTCCTTGGTGTCGCTGAGCTGTTCGCAGCCTAGATGTCAGGCTCTTGGAAGCAACCGGCAGGAGGGCTCCAGCCCCGCCCCGCACGCCTGGCAGATCTCAGCGGGGCTCCTGCCTGTTAGCTGTAGGGGGAGGGGTTGGGATGGGGAGAGTGTCGGGGATCAGACAGAAAGAAACTGGGAACTGTCTCTCCTGTGCACGGCTCGCTGCCTTCCCGTTTAAGTTGTTTGTCAAACTCACGAAAACATTCTCTTCAGTTTGACTCACCTTTCAAACTTAATGTCTCAAGGGGTTTTTCTGGAAAGGGCTGGCCATGTTTAGGGTTGAAAGAAGTGTCAGTGCTGGCACCTTTTTGATGGGATGAGACGGACTCATACTGTGGTGCAAGGGAAGGAGAGATGAAGTGGCCTCTGAGAGCAGAGCGAGGCATCAGAACACACACACATTGCTGAACTGTAGTGTAACTGTAGGGACTTGTTACTGTAGGGACCAGTCACTGTGGCTTGAAGCAGTGCCATTAAGATGCTGCAGGGAACCAGGCATGGGTGGCACACACCTGTAGCTCCTGAACTAGAGTCTGAAATAGGATTGGCGTGACACAGTGAGTTAGTTCCAGGGCAGCCTGAGCTACAAAGTGAGATCCTGTCTCCAAAAAAACAAAATCAAAAACAAAACAAAACAAAAATAAACAAAACACCCACAAAGAGAAGCAAAAGGCTGAAACAAAACTAAACCTAGCCACACAGTATCAAGAAAGGGGTCTACCCAACACATGCTATCTGTGGAAGAGTTTTCAGATGTCTGTAACTGACTTCTTGGGAGCCACTTTAAGACAAAATAGCAGCCACCATGTAAAGGAATGCATTTTCTAATGATTAAAAGTGTTGAAGAATAAAAAAATTAATTAATTAATAGCTATCTGTAAAGACACGGGCTTGTCACCTTTTGTCATCTTGGGCCTCCGCCCCCTGCAGGCGGCGGTTCCGGAACTCTAGAGAAAAACACCCCCCACCTCCTCCTGGGACTCTTGAGAGAAAAACAACTCTCTTGAGGGAAACAGCTCCCGGAATAACCACAGGGGTCCCAACAGCCCCTATGGAATGTCCCAAAGCCCCAGGAATGTCACTTAATGTAACACATAGTAAATAGTAAATGTGTGACTTTAGACTTCCCCTATTTCCTCCCCAGTCGTCCCCCCTCTTTTATGGTTTTTGCCTTTATAAGCTTGTCACAAGTTCAGGTGGGGGTCGAACTCCTCTACCCCTGCGTGGTGTATGAGTTTCGACCCCAGCATGCTGGCCTGAGATCTCGTTTAATCCCATCTTCAATAAACTTCGTGTGATCACAACGAATTTGGTCTCAGTGCCTTACTGGGTGCGTGCTACTCCCGAGACTTGAGTGAGGGTCTCCCTTCGGGGGTCTTTCAGTGTTGACCAGTTGATTTCTGAGAGAATAGAGACTACCCTGGTGACTTTGGACTTAAAACATCTTGTTAGGGAATCAGTAGAAGGGGTTTGGAAATTAGGGAAAAACTGAGCTATACGTGGTGACTCACAACTTCCAATATTCAAGAGGCTGAGTTCCAGGCTAGCCTCTGCTACCACGGAAGCTCAGCAGAGAGATGGGGAGAGCGAGCTGCACTGGGAATACCTTTTCTTTGTGGCCTGACTGGGTCAGCATCCAGTTTATTCTTAAAACACACAGAGGTAAGCTATTTAAACCACAGTTGTAAAGAGCCCGAGAGTCAACAGTTCTCGCTCAGTATCCCGGCTGAACCAAGTGGTAACTCTGTGACGGACCACCATTTTTAGCTCTCTAAGCCTCAACTTTCATATTTTATAACAAAGAGAACGAGCCTTTGGAGGGCTGCTGGGAGGGTCAGAGAAACTTGTGGAAGTGCCCAGTGAGTCAGCCACCACTGTGCTGCTGCCTCATGGCCGGGTGACTGTGTGTGTGCTTCAAAGGGAGGTTATAAAAGTCAGGAAAGTCCAAAAAATTGGTAGCCAAGAGCAGCCCGGTGTGACATGATGTTAAAATTTTAAATAAATATGAATCGTATATAATAATATTCAAAATAGTTTAGAAGATAAGCTTTGAGTTCAAAATGCAGCTTTGCAACTGACTAGCTGCGTGAGGCTAGACAAGTTATTTAGAAGCATTTTTTGTGTTTTTTTGTTTGTTTGTTTGTTTTGTTGGGTTTTAACTGTATGAGACTAATAGCATCTGTCTTGTGGGCTTGTTATAATAGTTAAGTACATGATCCTATAAACTCTTAGCACAGTATATAGTAAACAGTACAAATTTTATACTAAAATGATTGATCTTCCATAGAAACGTATTGGTAAAATAAACTTTAGGAGTTTTGAGGCATGTTGTTTAGGTTAAGGGACGAAAAGCATACTTATCACTCATGGAGAAAGTACCAGATTCACAAATTGGAGAAGTGCTTCGAGGCAGGAAAAGCAGAGAAAGGACTCAGAATTCGTAGGGACCATACGTGTAGGTAGGTGGCCATTATTTCATTTCAGACCCTGGTCAAGGGGCTGAGGTGCATATTTTACCTATCAAAAGCAGACCTGGCCTCCTGGTTCTCCCAGCATCCCTCAGTCCCTACCTGGTGTACCCTAACCCCAACCCTGAACTTCCCAGCCCAGCAGTTGGGCCGCCCTTCCCCCAGAGGATCCTCCCTACAGAATCCAGACACTGTGTGCTCTCTCTACCTGCAGCTCCGGCTCTCTCCCTCCCCCTTCTCCCTCCCTTCCCACTCACCTTCCCGCTCCTCCTCTCCTCCCTCTCTTCTTACTCCTTCTCTCCCTCTCTCTGCTTTTCCTTCTCTTCCCTCTGCTCATGCAAGGCCTTCCCCTCTCCCCAAGATTCCTTTCTTGGGGACAGTGAACTCTCAAGAGCAGCTTCCCAATAAATCTGCCTTTAATGTATTCTAATCTGGCTTGAATTGGCTCATTTCACCGCCGGAGAAGTAACCTATCAGCCATGGGAAATTATGGCACACAATTCCAAACATCACTAAGAAACATTAACCTGTGTGAAATCAACAGGTTGATGACTGGTCTGGTCTAGCGTTTTCTGATGAGTAATGAAAAAAAACAAAAACTCATAATATAAGGTTAATGAAAGAGAAAGCGATGGAGGGGCTGCTGAAGACTGAAAAGCAAGGAACTGTTATTACATGTTATTTACCCCTCCCACCCCACCCCCGTGTGTGTGTGTGTGTGTGTGTGTGTGTGTGTGGCGCGCGCGCGCAGGTGTATGCGCCACATTGTACAGAGGCCAGAGCAGTCTATTCTCTCCTTCCGCCATGTGGGTCCTAGGGATTGAATTTTTGCAAACTCAGGTCACTGGGCTGGCAGCCAGTGCCTCTCACTGAGCCATCTTGCCCAGTGGTTGGAAAGTTCAGGGTTGGGGTTAGTGAGATATTTAGTGCAAATGTCTATCACGGCACTAGGTAGGCTCTGTTTGAGTATCCACCACTCCTTGTGTAGAGTTCTTTTCTGAGACCGGCATCCTAATTCCGGGCAGAGGAAAGAACGATTACAGGAAGCAGCGGAGCCAAGGCTGCTTGATAAGGTTTCCCTGGCTTAGCATTCGGTCAGAGACCTTTCAGCAAAGCAAGGGCAAGAGCAGCGGTGGTCAGCGTTCCTTCTAGGCTCCGCCCCAGTTACCCGGCAACAGCCAGGTCTGCCCGACTCAGTATAAAAGACTCACCCCGGGGGGGGGGGGGAGGGAAGCCTGGCGGAGGCCCGCAGAGCCACCACTTCCGACTCACAGCACCAAACATGTCCTGGCTCTTTTTTTCTTCTTTCTTTCTTTCTTTCTTTCTTTCTTTCTTTCTCTCTCTCTCTCTCTCTCTCTCTCTCTCTCTCTCTCTCTCTCTCTCTCTCTCTCTCTCTCTCTCTCTCTCTCTCTCTCTCTTCCTTATAAAACTCAACAGCAGGAATCAGCTTAAGAAGCATGTTGCTCCTTGCATGGTTCTCTTCTCACAGAGACTTCAGATGAGACAGTTTAGAGGTCAAACTCTTAAATGGCATTTTCAGATCTCTGCTAGGGATACTACAACCACTGACTGACCACATTTTTATCGCTAGTTTTCTGAGTTTTTGTTTGTTTGTTACATTTTGTTCATTTCGTTATTGTTATTTTGATATGGCTTTTCAAAAGGACAGTCTGAAAAGAAAAACGTCTAAGCAAGTAAATTTTTTTTATCAGTACTTCAACGTTGAAAACAAACAAACAAACAAAAAAAAAAACAAGAGTGTATACTTTAAATCATTCTGGTCAACTTAGTTTTAACAATCGGTGGTTGAAACTGAGGCCTAAAATGAAGTCTTTTTCTCTCCCCCCCCCCAGCTGAGGAGATTCTCCCCACCCCCCACCCCCACCTCCGCCCAGTAATTTCCTGCTTTCCTCATTAGCATAGCTAATTAATGCTTAGCTGTACAAGAGGCAGTAGTCTGTGATTTGAAGCATTGCTAATTAACCTTGATGTGTGCATTCAATTCTAAGTTGAAATATCTACACCATTTTACAAACTCAATGATATTTTGAACTAGAAACACAAACTGCTTTCTCTGGCCTTGTTTCCTGGTCACTATTGAAGACTCACACTCGATAGATACCTCATGAGCTGCACAGTCAACTTAGCCCTGGAAGAAGCCATCTTTACTGAGGGGCAAAGGAAAGAGATACAAGATGGGACGGTGTTTACTATAAGAAAAATGTAAATCACTGGATATAGATCTAATATCTGTTAATGTTTCTGTTTTTGTTTCCTTTCCAATCATACAACTAGTACACGTTCTTTAAATAATAGAGTTCAGAAACAACAAAAATGGGGAAAATCTTCTTCATAATTTCAACTCCCAGAGATAGCCAACAATAATAACATATTTATATATACACTCCTGGCCTTTTTTTATATGTACAAAAATTGGGCCGTTCTGCTGTCATTGGCCTGAATGCCATGAGTCATGTCATTCAATACTCTCCTACGGTGTCATCTCACTGGTAACGTTATTATTTATTTAAAATTCTCTTTTGTCACCCAGTTTTCACTATCAGCAAAATGTTTGTTCGCTCATAATTATTTCCTTGTTATATAATTGCAAACAAGTGCTGGACAGAACAATATATAACATTTGAAGACTTTAACATATATGGGTTAAGATTCTCTGCTAGACTCCATGAATTTCTATTCCCAGTAAAGCAGAAGACAGAACCTGTCCCACTGTGCTAGCAGTGAGCACAAAGGCCTCCATGACATTCATTCTAAAGAAGGAACTTCAAATAAGTTTAAAATAAAGAAGTTTAAAGTAAAGAAGTTTAAAATAAAGAAGCTTATTTTATGCAGATTGTTTAAAGTTTGGGTTTTAAAGAGTTGGGGCAACTGTCAAGTTTGTGACATGCACATGTCTCTCCAAAATCCCTCATGCAGTTTCACTGTCCAGTTTTAGCTTTCTTATATTGTCCTAATGGGATTTATTTTTTCCCTTAATGAGTTACATATTGCTAAGTCATAGGAGGAGACAGATAGCATATGCTAATGATCAACACCATTTTCTATGCCTTCAGTCCTATTAACATGTGTAGAAACTTGAAATGTCTTTTCAGCCACTTACACAACATCTTATTACAAATTCAATAATAGTGTAAGAGGCTGGAGAGAGGACTCGGTGGGTGAGTGAGTACTTGTTGCACTAGCATAAGGAACTGAGTTTGAATCCCAGAAAACACATAAAGTGGGTACAACAGCATGCAGATACAGCCCCAGCATTTGCACAGAGAGGTGGCCGATGGATACAGGAGAGTCTCCAGAAGTTTAAGGGCATCCATCCACCCAAGCATCCATCCATCCATCCAAGCATCCATCCATCCATCCATCCATCCATCCATCCATCCATCCATCCATCCATCCAAGCATCCATCCATCCATCCATCCAAGCATCCATCCATCCATCCATCCAAGCATCCATCCATCCATCCAAGCATCCATCCATCCATCCAAGCATCCAAGCATCCATCCATCCATCCAAGCATCCATCCATCCATCCATCCATCTATCCATCCATCCAAGCATCCATCCATCCAAGCATCCATCCATCCATCCATCCATCCATCCATCCAAGCATCCATCCATCCATCCATCCATCCATCCATCCATCCCATCCATCCATCCATCCATCCATCCATCCATCCATCCAAGCATCCATCCATCCATCCATCCAAGCATCCATTCATCCATCCATCCATCCAAGCATCCATCCATCCATCCATCCATCCATCCATCCATCCAAGCATCCATCCATCCATCCATCCATCCATCCAAGCATCCATCCATCCATCCATCCATCCATCCATCCATCCAAGCATCCATCCATCCATCCATCCAAGCATCCATCCATCCATTCATCCATCCATCCAAGCATCCATCCATCCATCCAAGCATCCATCCATCCATCCATCCATCCAAGCATCCATCCATCCATCCCATCCATCCAAGCATCCATCCATCCATCCAAGCATCCATCCATCTATCCATCCAAGCATCCATCCATCCATCCATCCATCCATCCATCCATCCATCCATCCATCCAAGCATCCATCCATCCATCCATCCAGCCAGCCAGCCAGCCAGCCATTTTCAGTGGTGAACAAGAGGCTGTCTCAGAAAAGGTGTTTCCTCATTTACGAGATGTTCCTGATAGCCTGAGCTGTGAGTATCCAGGCGAGAAAGTTAATTAAAAGTTCATTCTTTGAACTGCAGCACTGGCCATGATTTATCTTCTAAAGATCCATCGCTTTGCCTTTTGATCAGTTATACAATTATCACCTAAATACATTGATGAATTAACCTCCCAACAATATATGAATTGTATGGCTACAAATGTGTAGATAAGAATTGCTTTGACTCCATGGTATGGAAAGCATCAGTTAAGTGTAGTTTCAAAGTGAGCCTCAAGAGCCTCACAAGACGGAAGTTAGATGATAGATAAGGATCACAGATGGATAGTCTAATTAGTTTATGATCTAGGGGCCATAACTAAGTGTTCCTGTGAACTTTTGAACCTTTGAAAATTTATCTTTAATTACAGATGTTCTGATCAAGGGGTGTGATGCTTCGTACGTGATCTCCGGAGTTTTTACCTGATTGATTTTATATCTTCCTGTGTCAGATGCTCATGTTAATCATTCTTTGTGATCACTTCACTGGACACATTTTTTTTTCCAGAAATGTAACACCAGCTTGTGTGTATAAAAGATTTCTGCTTCAGAACAGTAAAGTGCATTCAGACTCAACCTGCTTCTGGTGTGTCTGTCTGTCATTTCTTCACCGAGTCTGTGCCTTCCTGTTTACTAAAGACCTTGGTTCCCCCACGGGTGTGTGTCCCGACTGAGTCGGTCCGTGGCAGAGGAAGCACATTAAATCTGATGCTCCCGCCGGAGACATAGGTTACAAAACTGTGTCAGTCATCAGAGAATGGTGGGCTGGGATGAGAACTTGGGTGTCAACTTCTTCCCAAGATGGAGTCCACAGAATCCGCCAGTGACTGTGACCACACAGGAAGAAGTATAAAAGAAGGAAGAGGGAAGGAGTGCCAGAGTCTCTTATTCTCTGTGTGTTGACCGGTTTGTGGGTCAGGGCAGTGCAGTGGCACACAAGAACTCACAGCAGCGGGGAACACACACACACACACACACACACACACACACACACACCAGCTCAAGCCAACGCACCATGCCAGCACGGATCAGGGATCAGGGAAGGGCTCATGAAGGTCCGCCCCTATCTGAAGAGCTACTGACAGCTGGCGCTGAGGGGGGCGGAGGGAGAAGCACTTTCTTCAGGGATGTGGGCCCTGGGAGGCTATCCAGGTCCAGCAGATGGTCCTATATTCATGCACACAAAGGCAACAGTAAATAGACTCAGTGGGTATTTAAAACAAAGGGCACATCAAGTGAGGAAGGAAACATTGTGGTGGGGAATGGGGGGTGGGTTGAAGAGGGAAACTGAAGATGGATTTAATTAAAATATATTATATACACGTAAACATAGAAAACAAAGATTTTTTTAAAAAATTTTTATTTAATCTTTTTTTTTACACTCTAGATTTTATCCCCTTCCTGGCCTACCTTCTGACTGTTCCACATCCCATACCTCCTTCCCACCCCCCACCCTCCATCCCCTGTCTCCACGAGGATGTCCCCACCCCCAACCCTAAACAAAGAATTTTAAATACAAAAAGAAAATCTGGGAGGAAAAACAAACAAACAAACAAACAAACAAGCAAACAAACAAAAAGGAGGAGTTCCAGTTGTGGTGGCATGCACGTACTTGTAATCCTAACACTGGGAAGGCTGAGCCAGAAGTGCCGTAAGTTCAAGTCCAGATACACATACACACACACACACACACACACACACACACACATACATACATATACGTATACGTATATGTATGTGTGTATATATATATAACTTAGTTTTCAAAAATATAGCCCATTACATAAAGGGCATGCACAGATTTTGACAGTGTTACTCCTGATAAGAAGTGGGAAAACACAAAGGAATAGAAAACAAAAAACAAAAAACAAAAGGAAAAGAAAGCACAATGTATTTATATAATGGGATAGAATTCAGCTATTCAGAAAGAAAGAAAAACTGATGTGTACTACATATGGGAGCAAGTTGAAACTTTGGTGAAAGCAGGTGGAATCGAAGGAGGATACATTGTTTCAGTGCACTTGGGAAAACCATGGGGGAGACGCAGAGTTGAGGAGCAGGTCAGTGGCTGCATAGTGCTGGGGGGATGGAGAAGGGGGCAACGGAGCCAAGGAGAGAAGAATTCTTTAGGCATGATGCAAATATTTTAAAATCCACTGGGATGATACGAGCACAGATCCGTGAATGTAATAAAAGCCATTGGATCACATGTTTTAGGTGTCTGAATAGGGATGGGTATGTGAATTATGCCTCAAGAAAACTGCTTTCCAAATGTAAGGATGTCATATTATGGGTATAACATAAGGAAAAATAATTCATGATAACAATATAAAAGTAGGGATATGAGTAATGCATTAGAAGATTGGAAGACAGTTAAGACACAGAGTCCACCCTTATAGACTCCCAGGACATTTGACAGTGACAGAATAGAGTGGCCTTGTGTTAAATTGGTGGCTCAAATCCCATGATCAGATTGCCATCCGTGGGGTATTTTCACACACGTTAAATTTCCCTGGAGCAGACAAAGATTAGCCTGAAGAGGCAGGTGGCTTTGCCCTGCTCTGCCTCCCCAAGAGCCAATGTATCTGATAGAGCTTTGTGGGGGGATCCCCTGAGCCCTCTTGTAGTCCTTGTGGTGGACAGAGCGCAAGTCAGGCCGTCCTACTCAGTCAGTATTGCTTTCAAAAGTCTCTAGATTTTGGGCACTTTTTGTGAATTAATATTCTAATTTTACAATGGCCTTAAGGAACAGGAATGTACTATTTCCAGCTCCTGGATGAAGAAACTCATGTGTGTTAGCCAGATTTTTGTTCCTACAGTGAAATACCCGAGGCAGGCTATTCCATGAAGAAAAGTAGGTCTGTTTAGCTCACTCACTGGGGGGCTGGAAGCTCAGACTGCACAAGTGCCCTCGCTGATCACATCATGGCGGTAGCCCCTGGATATCTCCAAAACAGCCATCTCTCACCTTCTTATGAAGCCACCAAGACTCAATTATGGGACACTACTCAAAATAATTATGACTTTATTTGATTTAATCATTTCCCAGTGGCTCCACTTCTAAACACATAGTCGGATTAAGTTTCTACCCTCTTGATATCATTAAGATGTTAGACATTGCGTTTCTAAGCCTCTGCGAAAGTTCTGGGACTATTATATGCAAACCACAGCAGGCTCTGTCAGAGTAATTAGCTTAGTTCCAGCAGCCAATGTCCTAAGACTCTTACTTCTCTACTGGCCTCGGTCCTTGCAGCCGCCTGTCAGAGGTAGCCTGTGGCCCTTGTCCAACAGCTCTATATTATGGCCTTGCCCCCAGTTTGCATTTCACTTCTCCCAGTCTTTGTGCTCTGGACTTTGCACCACACACTGCATCCCGTCCCCTGACAGCTACCCCACCAGCAAGGAGAGGAGGCAACATCTGGTGGCTCAAACAAGCAATGACCAGTCGCTGCATTGCTGGATACCGGAGCCAGAAGAACTGGCCACGCCGAAGGCAGGCGGCAAAGCTGCGGGGCATGCACAATTGTCTGGGCGCCTGGCTTCAGAGGAGAGAAGATGAGTTATTTCTAGGCTCCACAAACCAGCTGGCCATCCCTGTGTCAGCAAGGGACAGACAGCTGCTGTGTTTTCCACAGAGCTCTGTATACATGGCACCCCAGCCTCTCAACCTTTCTCTTTTCTTTTCTTTTCTTTTCTTTTCTTTTCTTTTCTTTTCTTTTCTTTTCTTTTCTTTTCTTTTCTTTTCTTTTCCTTTCCTTTCTTTTCTTTTCTTTTCTTCTCTTTTCTCTTCTTTTCTTTTCCTTTTCTCTTCTCTTCTCTTCTCTTTTCTCTTTTCTTTTCTTTGTTCTTTCCTTTCCTTTCCTTTCCTTTCCTTTTCTTTTCTTTTCCTTTTTTTATTGGATATATTCATTTACATTTCATCTCCCTTTTCCTGGTTCCCCGCCCTCCAAAGGTCCCATTTGCCCTTTTCCCTCCACCTGTTCCACCCCTTCCCACTTCCCTGTTCTGGTATTCCCCTACACTGAGGTATTGAGCCTTTCCAGAACCAGGGTCCACTCCTTTCTTCTTCTCGGACATCATTTGGTATGTGGATTGTGTCTTTGGTGTCCCAAGATTCTAGGCTAAAATCTTTCTCTTTCTATCTGCTTTGCTCTTGCTTAACCACCACCCACTTTGCATCTGGAAAGACAGGGAGTGAGTGCTTACTACGTGGAAGTCATTTTGGTGTTTTTAACAGGAGGTTTTCTCTAGGGGTGTAAAATGTACTGTAGGGAACAATCTACACTCAACAGTCCTGGCATCCCCACAGCTCCCGAGACATCCCCGCAACAGCGGACTCCCTGCCCTTGACTGAGACATGACTGCATTCTCAAGGTAAGGAGTATGAGCTAGTCAGTGTCTCTTCCCTGCAAGTGACGGACAAAGCTGTTGTGGTCGGCGCTTTACTGGCAGCTGGGTCACCAGGGCCACTTCTAGTGAAAACCCTCCTTCTCCTCTTCCTAGAGGGATCTTGCTTCAGTGAGATGAGGGCCAGTCACAGGGCTCTGCTCACTCAGTGCGGTGACAGAGGGTACAGGAGGGTGACAAGGTACCTTTATATTCAAGTGTGGATGCATCTGAGGACTCAGACCCAAGCATCTCTCTTGACTTCCACCTGCTTCATTTACCGCCTTCCACAGATGAACTGGGAAGAGCGCCATATTTACACATGAGTGGTTTGGGCAGTAGACCACCTGGGCTTTGCAAGCCCGGGTAAGTGACTCTCTGAGTCCTGTACTTGTTATTTTTAAATAGGGATGATAATTCCACCTATACCACAAGCTTGCTCTGGGGCTTAGATAAGGCAGGAGGCATGGAGCGTGCCTGACTGGCCGAGCCAGAGTCTGGCTGTCACTATCATCACCATCTCTCGGAGACTTTCAGAAAGCTCCTACCATTGTTTTTCCTTCTTCATAAGAAAGTTTTGGATAGCAGTACTTTGGGAAATTTCAGAAATGTTTTTTCCTTCCATTTCTGAGACCATCATATTAGTATGTACCACAGAGAGTAGCAGCTAAACCAAAGAAGACAGGCCGCTAAAGGACCCACTAGGAAGCTACTGTGGCCACCAGAGACCAAAATAAATAAATAAATAAATAAATAAATAAATAAATAAGGACCAGAACAGAGACCAAAATAAATAAATAAATAAATAAATAAATAAATAAATAAATAAATAACGATGGACCAGAAAGTAACAATCCATCAAGAAAGTGAAGTCTCCTTGATCAACTTGAGCATTGGAGAAGTAATTATGAGGTGTTGGCTCTTGTGAGAGGCTCTGCGGATGGACAAGCCAACCACCTTGTTGGGTCTCTGGTCCCTCAGAGACTGGGTGACTCTAATGCTAATGTTTAGCTTGTAGCAGTAACTCAGTGCTTGTCACTGTCTGATGACAAGGTCACAGCACAGCTCTTGTAAAGTTCTCCCTTTCGGAGGCTTCAGGGGCACCAGCTGTCCCCTAAGTGAACCCGCCCTCTCGCCAGGAAGTGCCAGGAGGTGGCAGAGAAGGGAAGACCCTCTGATCCTGATAGGAAGAGACTGGCACTTTGTGCTGGGGAGGGTTTGACTTGGGACATCCAGTCTCTCTGACACTGGCCCAATGCGAGTCAGCTACACACCGGAAATCTGTCCCGTTCCACATCTTCTGGATAGGAATCAATTTAAAGCCACTTTAAAGTTGCCCCAGGCTATATTCTCCAGAAAGCCAATGTGGATGCCGAGATGGAGTCTGAGTTTCTGGAGTCCCACTCAGGCCAGCCTCTTTGGGAAAGACTGAGCCGATAGAACAGTGAGGGGTGCTGTCCCACTGGAGTCACAGTCTACCCGAAGTAGCCTTCAGAAGCTAGATGGACCCTTCCACACTTGTGTTGTGGAGGGGCTGGACTTTCATATTTCTGCTTTACTTGGTCATTTGAGGCGCCAAACAAGAAAAGGAATGCCACTTTCAGCAAGCCCTTTTGGGAGCTGACACTCTGCCAGTGAACTGTGAAGCAGTGGGAGGCAAGACAGGACAGTAACGGGTACAAGGGGCAGTCTGAGGCAGGAGTGTGAGTGCTGGCCCAGCCTTCCTCTCTGGTCCCCCAATAGTTAGAATACTCAAAACAAGGTGTATTTTTCTACACCTTGTTTAGAGTGTAGGGATTTCCAGTGCAGAGGAACCAGGCATCCAGACTGGATGACACCCCACATTCTCCTCAGGACCTCCTGTGAGGAGCAACTGGAGTAAATACCAGTATTCTATTAGGTGAAATCAGACTTAGAGAGATGGGAGTTCCTTCCTCCTGCCCTTTACAGGAGATTCAATCAAATTACTGTGTATGTGCTCCAAGGGAGAGGGAGAGGGAGAGGAAGAGGGAGAAGGGAGAGTTTCACTCTCCCTCCTCTCTCCCTAAACCTCTCCCCCTCCCCTTTCTTCCCTTCTGTTCCCTCCCCCCCTCACCTTGTCCCTCTGCAGCTCTCTCTCTCCCTCCCTCTCATCCCCCATCTCTTACTGTCAGCTGAGATCATCAGTAAGAGAGGGTTTTGTTTTTTATATTGCCAGGAAGTTAGAGTGGTTTCCAAGCCAGGTGTAAGAGGAGCCATTCTTACAGTGACAGCCCAGAGTGGGGCACATTTAGCAGCAAGACTGGGCGGTTGCTCTCCTCCTAGTCTGCTGAACAAGTTTTCTCTGGGCCAGCCGGTTGCTTCTGGACCAGCCGCTTCTGGACCAGGGGCTTACTTTAGACCCAGCCACGCTCTAGCCCTCTGCTGCTCAGCTCCAGCTACCTAGAGCCAGGAGCCAGGACAGCTGTGCTCCTTTCACACCCACAGATCTGGCAGGAGAGCATGGCTTTGTGGTGGGGACGGAAGAGGTTGCAATACTAAAAGAAGCCTGGAAAAACCATTCCATCTAAATAGGCTGTGCCCAGGGACTCAGGTCCCTCCCCGTGGGAGCTAAGCTGGCACCTCGGCTGTGAGGACAGACATGCTCACAGCAAGCCCTCCTTCATCCCGGCTTCTGGGTGACTTCTTTACTCATCAGGACTTTTTTTTTTCTTCTGTAATCCTGATGTTTTGCTGACAGTGGAGAGACCCTCCTCTCCTTCCAAAGCTGGCCAGTCCTGGGAGACAATAAAGCCCACAAAGGAACGAGTCTCCTGCCTCTGGTTTCTAGCCTCCTGCCTCTTCTACCTCTTAATCTCCTGTCTTGCAGTCTTTTGGCTTCCATTGTCTCCCGTGCCCCTTATTCCTCCAACCTCCTTCCTCCATAGCCTTGCATGGGGCAACAGAAGCCCACAATGGCTCTTCTTGTTCTGGTTGTCTTCTCTGCTTTAGCAGCTGGGCTGAAGCTTGGGTTCAAACCCAATTGGTTTGATTACATCAACCATGTGATCAACATGCAAGGAGGCATTGGAATGGAGCAGACTCCTTCTCAGGCTCCCTCAGCCTCTGTATTGCTGTTGCTGTTTTGGAAATGTCAATCTCCCCATCAAAAGCCTGACTGGGGACATGTGGTGGCTTAATTCCAGAATGGCTGGTGCCATCTTCATTGCTCCAAGAAAATGCGTAGGCTCAGAGTGCCCGACCACAGAGCCCAGACAGCTAACCATACAGGGAGGCCCAGGCACGTGTGCTCACCTTCCGCATGTCCCCCGCACCTTCAGTCACGAATTCCCCAGAGCAGGACTCCATCTCCTCTCCTGCCATGCAGAAACCTGAGATAGCCGGGCTATGGGCTCATGCAATGGGCTATTCATCAGCCATGTGATATAAAAAAATCTCCCTTTCCTCAGACCTATAAAGAAACCCAGCTCTCCCTATCCTACCTGAACTCTCATGAGAGCCCTTAGCATGCTGTATACTTAAACACTGGAGCCTGGACTGTCATCTGAGTCCCAGTATAGTGTCATCTGTATGTCCATGGTGTTAGTAACATTTGGATAGTTCCTTATCTACAGGCTCGAAATCACCCAGAACCCAAAACCTTTTAGCTAGCATGTTTCTGTTGGGATAATTCGAAAGGGTAGGACTACGAACATGGAAGTGCTGTCAGTGGGGGCTTCCTGCGAGCAGAGGTGGTTAGTATCACAAGTCAGCAGCTTTCTAAGTCAGGACTACACACCCAACCCCGAGTACACCTCTGCATCTCCTTTGGCATGTAGGACTTTTCTAACCAGGAATTCTCACAAGCTACAGAAGGCATTGTGTCCATAAATGAAGGTCACGTGACTTCCACTGCAGCCCTACTGCAGTAGCGCTTTTTCTGTCTAGCAAGTGCGAAGAGAGTAAACAAGCATCTTTCCAAAGTCATCTTGAGTTAGGATTCTGCCAGGTGGAACGCCTCTGAAAAGTCAGGACCATGCTAAGGGCTGAGATTTTTCTGTTGCATTTACCACCCAGGGCTGGGCGGTAAACGGAGTTTTAAAACAAGTAATCAACAAGATGAGCTGACCACAGGAGAGGGTCAAAGTCATGGTCACATCTTGTCTCTCACACACTGTTCTTCCTGATGAGCCCAACATCCCATCCAGCACCCTCCTCAGGCTTTCCAGTTGCCAATTTTTCATTTGAAATTCACTTCTAATGTATGACAGACAATTGATTCAAACTGGCCAATGGTAAGCCAAGCGAAGCCAAGTCAAGCCAAGGCAAAAAAAGAAAGAAAGAAAGAAAGAAAGAAAGAAAGAAAGAAAGAAAGAAAGAAAGAAAGAAAGAAAGAAAGAAAGAGAGAAAGAGAGAGAGAGAGAGAGAAAGAAAGAAAGAAAGAAAGAAAGAAAGAAAGAAAGAGACTAGATTGCAAGAAAGGCAGACAATGTAAGCACCCTCTGCTTCACATCACTGAGCTGGGTGTGAACATTGCCTTCCCTTAGCTCAGGCCTTGTATATTATACAAGCAAAAGAAGAGCCATGCAGGATCCCAAGCTCTTCCCAAGGCCCTTTGCTGTTCACATACAGGCCTCTGGATCTGTAGAAGCCCCTGCTCTCCCCCAGGCTCCCCATCTGGGTCCTGCAGCTGCAGACTCCGCTGCTCTCCCAGCGTTTGACCCACCACGGGACTTGCTGAGCGCTTTAGGAATGGGGGCAGATGGCATCTGGCCACGGGTCCTGTAGGGTGGCCTTTCCTCCTGTGCTCTTGGGAATTGACTGATGAAGGTGACATGGCATGGAGGGATGTATCACTCCACACTCCTTGAGGAACAGATGCTGAGATGGGATGAGTCTACAGATATGCTTCCGGGGATCCCATAAATAATTGTACCGGAGGGAATCGGAGGCAGGAGGAGGCACCTGTAGCACACATTTATAAGTTGATGATCACCACGGAAGGAGCCTGGGAAGAAGCGATGGAGACTTAAGCATGAACATATTCAGGGCAGGACAGCAGACGGCCTACAGTAAAGGCCACCCTTTGCATGGCCACCTCAGCCTATCGGGAAGCCAGCTGCTGTGGGCTGTCAGCCATGCATGTCAGCATGTTACCTTAGGGGTAAACAGGAGGAGCGGGCTCTTTTGCCCCACAGAGGAATACAGTTAATCTTGCTCATCTATTTCTCTGGGTCCTTCTCTGCCTGAAGTACCCAGAATGGCAGCTCCTTTGCACTGCTTAAAAACTGACTGTGGTTCCTACGACGGAGGCAAGCTCCAGCTCCTTGATCAAACCCCATGGCTACTCACAGTTTGGTCTGCTCATACACTGAAACCCCAAGCATGTAATGGGCAGCAGGTGGCACATTTGAGCACCGTTGTCTTTATGACTGGTCAGAGCACTTTGTATACGTCCCCACTACTCGCCACGACTCAATCTGAGGTCAAATATGTTTTAAGGAAGTGGACAGAGCCACTATGGAGCCACCATCCAGCGCCTCTATGTCTGCCTGACTCCTCTGGTCCTCACTCAGAAAGGTGTAACAACTTGCTGTTTTCTTAGTGATGCTGGCCCAGGCCTATGTATGCTTTCCCTGGTCCTTTGTACTGTTCTCACAGTTTCTCTGAAGCTCCCTCCCTTCTGCCATGAAGCTGCTTCCTGACTCAAAGGCACGGTTCTCTCTCCCTCTCCATCTCCCTCCTGTGGCAGCTGCCGAGATGCTCAGCTTCTCTGCCCGTGCTTTCCCTTTTAAACCCTAATAATCCTGTACTCAATTATAATTGCCCTCGAGTGATAACACAGTATACCTAAGACTCAGACACTGTCCCGGTACTTAGAAAGGTTCACTGGCTTTGTGTAAATGTCATTTTCTGAGACTTCCAGAACATGCCAAGTTGGGAGGCAGGGAGGATTGATGTCTTCGATAGGACTGCTTATTCCAAGTGTGGGCTTGGCTGGGCCATGGGTCCACACCCATTTCTGTCTTATCCTTCTCCCAGCTCAGCACCAACATGGGGTCTGGTCATGTCTGCACGCGCCACACCTAAGTAGAATAATCGTCTGTCTTACCACGAGGTCATGTGATGGAAACGAGTGGTACAGCCTTCAGGACTGTCACTCTCTCCCGGGCCAGTCACCCAGGGGTGGCAAAGGGAAGAGGATAAAGTGACACCACAGAGGCCCCGTCTGTGTTGCTGGTCCCCCTCCCCCAATCCGGTCATACTGCCTGACTCAAGCCAGCACCACTCACGTGACCTTAAACTCATGGCATGGAGCACACAAAGACCTCTGTGACCTACTAGGAAATTTCATCTGTGTTCCGGTGGAATTATCAAATTATCTTTATTCTGAAAGTAATAATTTCTAGATTATATGATTATCTGTGGACTGTGATCATTCTAAATTTCAGTAACAAGCTGCAGGTTCACCGCCTAAGTCAGTCCTAACGCAAGAACTGGAAGAAGTCAAGTTCCACTTGTAAAATCATTTTATTGGTATAAATATACATATGAATAAAATACTTTCAGCTTGTAATGTAAGTGAATATTTGTGAGATGTTTTATAAAGAGTAGTATTTAGATTTTTTTTTTACAGGTGCCAAAATTTTCTTTTAAAAACCACACATTAAAAACTAATAAGCAGACAGAAATTAAAGGCCTTCAGAAACATGAATATTCATAAGACCTCATTCCAATCAACTATATACATGAATCTGGGCTTCTCACACTCTGTTCTTAGCTGCGCTTGCTGATGGTCTGCAAATATTACCAACCAAGCTTTAAATGTACAATTCTACACGGAGGAGGAAATGTCCCACAAAAGAATGTAAGAACAGTGCCCAAGATCTAATATATATAATTTATACAAATTATTTATTAGTGTGCTCTGTTAATATAATTACAATGTGCAATTGCATACATCAAGAATAAATTGCTCTATCGAGTCATGTGTGGGTCTGACACAAACACACCCGGTAGCACCCCAGGATCTCCTGGAGAGTTACTTGGGTGTGAGTCCAGTTACTTCATTAATTTCCAAAATCCAAAAACTCACCATGCAGGGCAATGTGTAGCTGCCTCAGAGAAATTCAAGTAGGGCCCATGGAATAATTGCTGGCTTTTTGTTGAAGGCATAAGAAACAAGGTTTAGAAATCAAATGCCAAGAACGGGGGAAGACCAAAAATTTGTGTGTGTGTGTGTGTGTGTGTGTGTATGAATGAAAAAGAAGAAAAGGAGAGAAAGAAGAAAGCACCAAGAGAAGAGAGAAGAGGCACTGCCCTGGCTCCTCTCTGAGGGCTGAGGAGAGCACCCTGCATGGGAAGGCTTGGGCTGGGCACCATTACACAAAAATAAACTCTTTTTCTGCCTCTTCTCCAGAGTCACTGGATTTGCTCCCTTGGTAACCATCTTTGCCCGAGGACCGTTGCTTCTGTTCTTGATACTCCTGGGCCGGGCCCCAGCTTCTCCTTGAGACTGAAATCAGAGGGCAGGGAAGAGAAACAGTTTATTGACAAGGTAATAACAATACCCGGTGACCAGTTGGGCAAAGGGAGGGGCCATGAGAAGTGGGGGTGGGCGTAGCCATGACGGACTGTTTCAGAAACAAACCTGGGTTAAGCTTCAACATGCTCTAGACAGAAGTCGAGGACAAACCAATGAAGCCACAGGCAAGTGGGCACAAGCAAACAGACATGGGCAAGACCAGTCTATGACGGGGTGAACCCCGCATAGATGTGGACGAGACACGGAGGATGAGATGGTAGGTAAGCAGAGGGAGAAGCCATCAGGAGTCACCGAGGCTGCTCTGAGCCAGGCGGCCTCCACAGCCAAGACTGCCCCCTCACACAGCACAGAGGACAGGGCACGCAGAGGCTTGCAGAGGTGCTGGCTGGACCGTGTTCCAATGCCATGCCTTTGGCAGATGGCTGAAGGCTGGTTACTCACACGGACCTTTCTTTCTGTGCCTCAGACCACTGTGCTCCCTATCAATGAAGTCTATGACAAAGCATTGAATAGTGCCTGTGACAGATGCAACCCTGCAGGTAAAGTACTCATTCCTATTGGCTGTTTCTGACTGGTAATAGGTTATAGGTAATCTGGGAGGGTTCACACAGCAGTGAGGGCTGAGCTTGGCTGGAACTGGGCTGTTGTTATATATCTAGAAGTTTCTGCCTCACGTCTGATGCTCTTCCTAATTACACAGGTAGGTTTTGCCTATTTTTCTCTTCAAAGTCCATGCTCATTCTACCTGCATGCTGCTTTCTCTGTCATCACACCTGGAAAAGAACTGGTTCAGAGGCTGAACTGCTGTAATATTTAATAAATATTACTTCCATTCTATTGCAGAGATGCCATCTTAGCTAAAAAAAAAAAAATACCAAACCCACGCCACGTGGACAGATGCTTAAACAAAGGCATGGCTGCTCTGACACTCAGATCCCAAGATCCAAACGGGAGCAGTCTCCAGTCCTGGGAAAGACACGCCGACACATGATTCACTGGCTGCTTCCGACTACTTTGATATTTACACTATATTAAAAAAAAATCCTCTTGCTAGGGGTCCTGTGGTTTAAATGATTACCTCAAGCTGGTGTTTCAGGAAGGGACAATCAAAACATATGCATAAATATATCAAGGGTCTCTTTCGAATTTAGTTGACATGATCAGATGCTAGCTTTTAACAAAAAACACTGTGATTTTCAGTTAGTAGCATTACATTGAAATTATCCAAAATCTTGAGGGGGGAAAGCAAACAACTTTTCCGACCCATTATAAAAACAAGTAATTAAATTATTTTAAAGACTTGATGTGTATGTGTGTGTGCATACACACAGGTACCCACAAAGAAGAGATTTATTGTGAGCCACCTGATAGGGATGCTGGAAACCAAACGCCTGCTTCTACAACACTGAACATACTGCACCACTTCTCTGGTCCCTTAACATTGTGTCTTCTTTTTGACAGTAGCTTTCTGGCAACTTTTCAGAGAGGGCTGAGACATAAGAAACAAATAGTTGCTTTTAAATGCTTTTATTGGAAGAAAAAAATCTAAATGTATTTATGTATGTGAACGGTGCTTTGGAAGCTAATGATAAGCCAGGCGTGGAGGAAAAAAAAAATGTCTCTAAATATTTTTCCTTTCATCAGAAAAGCAATTTGATGCCCACATCCAGAGTTCTTCAAGCTTTCAGCCTGGGTGTATGCTGGGAGCAGAGAAGAAATAAAATTAACCTGAGGACAGTTGGCAAGAAATCCAACCTCAAAAGTAGAGGGAATATGTGCTGTCTTGTAGAACTTCTGAGTTCTAATTTAATTTAAAATCTTGTTCTTCCACAACAGAGAAATGGGAAGAAATATCTAATACTCCAGTGGTAGATTCAAGGGGAAACAATCAGGGAAAGGGGAGCTCATCTGTCTTCTGAGAAAACTCATTTGCTTGAGTCCCTAGATTAAGATAATCAACCTTCTGATCCTTCGCAATACTTTTTAACTTCCCGGAAACACAGTCCAAATCCATCTTAGATAGAATGACACAAAAACACTTTCTAAATATGAAGACATTCAGGAACCAAAAATTTATGTCAGGTAAACCCAGAAATAACCCTACAGATCAGTCCACACCAGCAAACATGAATGCAATCTAGAGAGATACATGATGGGAATCTTCTGGGAAAAGGCAGCCTGTCTGCGTTCTCACAGGAACCGACCTTCTAAGTAGGTACTGGGCTTCTGCATCCTCCAGAGTAGGAAACTGGGGGGTAGGGCTAGGGAGGGGGCAGCAAAATGGCAGTGGGGAGGAAGAGAGAGCAAACATCACCAAGTGACCCCTCTCCATTCTGGTTGCTACAAGAGAGTCATACTTAGCCATAAAAGTAAAAACCACAATAGTGACTAAGGAAAAATAAGAGTTTCCGGCAGGCTATGCTTTTCACTGGCTAGGAACACTGGAGGGGGGCACCGTAGTAGAGCCCTGTAAGGCCTTGGGTTTGATACTTAGGACCAATGGGGGAAAGTTCATTCTAAACACCTTCACCTTCGTAGATTAAATTGTGATTGCATGTGAAAAGGACCCTGGTAGCATCTGGCATGTCCTTCATATTAGATGCAGGCAGGGAGAACTAAACATAGAAATGGAAGAACTAAGCTCAGCACCCTACTGGTCTTCTGACCTATCCAATCCTGATCCTTGATGCAAACAACTTTGTAGAAGGAATGTTCTTTGTTGAATCAGTTTCCAGCCCTTAGGGAAAACATCTATTTACTTGCATGCCATTAAGATGCCAAATGCAGTAGAGTTAAGAATGCTAGGGTGTCCTGATGTGTGAAACTTACTACATGCTTATTTATTATCATCCCATGAACTATTAATGGATAAAAGATACTCAAGAACATGGACTGAATGGTAACTTATTAAGTGGAAACACTGCCTTGCATATGCCAATCTTGTCTGAGGTGGAAATATAGAGAACCTCAAACATAGGTCTTCTTGGAGCTGATTCAACTTTGCATATGCATATATGCAAATTTTAAGCCTTCTGAAATATGCTTGCAGACTTGGAATTAAGAGATTCAGATGAAAGCTTGGAAATTATTTCTCCATCATAAACTCCAGGGAGATATATATCTACTAGGATAAAATAGGGCATTTCTTTGAAATAATAATCTGGAGGTGGCCCTGCTTTTTAATGTCTTTCTAGCAATAGTTGGAAAAAATCTCAAACAACTGCTGACTTTTTCCTGAAAATTTGTTAATTGTTTTTAGATAGAGTTTTACATTTTTCTCAACTCTCTGTGTACCTGAACATGACCTTGAATTCTAGACCCTCCTGCCTCTACCTCCCAAATGCTGGAAGTAGATATGCACCTCTACAATTATCTGCTCCTAAAGAATTCTTACAGGGGGTGGAGGAAGCAGAACCTGGATCTGGATCCAGGGAGCCAAGCACTAGCTCACAGACTGTGCGACCAGGCAAGAGTCTGTGACTGCAGGCTGGATTATGGAGGCAAAGGATAGAGAAAGGGACTCCCAGAATTGGGTTGTAACACAAACAAAGCCAAACAATAGCACAGCTATTTTCCTCAAGAAAATAGTATAATTGCTAACAAAAATATCACATCTTATCATCAGAGAGGAAAGGACATGAAATCAGTATCAAAATAGCCACATGATTAAACCCCATCACTGTGATTAAATATGCAGCATGCTTTGAGAACAATAGCTTCCGTTTGTTTCACAAACACAAGGCTTTAAGGAAGCACATTTAGTGTCAACGAGATTGCTCTTTAAAGACTTGAGAGTCCAAGCTATGATTCTGTCAGTCGCTCTGCTAAACGCATTAAAAACTAACCAGGGATGATTTAAAAAGCAGAGGCTATGGCGTTCTCAAAGGTAGAGAATAGGCACTAACAAAACAACATAGTAGACACAAATTACTTTAATTGAAGTACCTGTGAAATTTAGGGGGTTCCCTATTTCAAGAAATCAAGGCAGAGCCGGGCAGTGGTGGCGCACGCCTGTAATCCCAGCACTTGGGAGGCAGAGGCAGGCGGATTTCTGAGTTCGAGGCCAGCCTGGTCTACCGAGTGAGTTCCAGGACAGCCAGGGCTACACAGAGAAACGCTGTCTCGAAAAAACCAAAAAAAAAAAAAAAAAAAAAAAAAAAAGAAATCAAGGCAGAAAAGCTAATACAAGATGGTCCCATTTAATCCTACCAAAATTTGACCCAACCCATCCCAAGGAGATCGGTAAACTACTGCGGTCATGGGAAAGTCAGAAATGGGCACAGGGCTTCTCACTGCTTTCCCAGGGGTGGGCTTATCCCTGTAACTATCCCCTTTCATTCTATGTTTTATTGGCTGGCAGATGTGGTCCCAGGGGTGGCTTCCTGTGTGCTGTGTGAGTGCTTTCAGTGGTTCTCGGTTTTGCACCAAGGGTGCCTTGTTAATAAGAGATGTAAGTGGATCTAATAGTTGAACATGTAAATTTCCAGGATCTAGAAACAACCATGTAGCCTCAACTGTACTTAATAAAAGACTAGAGATTTTGTCCTATGAAGTGTCAAAAAAATAACTCTTTCATTCTTTACAAATGTAGCTGTACACTGATGTTATTTTCTTATGATTGAAATTAAGAGATTTCTTTTTTCTTTTGCTAACATCAGACTACATTTTCTATGAAGTGAAGTATGACCACAGCTATGTGATCCAAACACATCTACTACACAGGGAATCACAGTGGAGAATAAAGCACAGGCATGGAATGTAGCTGAGCCCTATAGATCCCTGTAGATCCCTAAAGATCCCCTTAAGCAGGTGCAAGCTCCTATACTCTATCCTTAGCACAGCACACACCACACACCAACCATGGCCATTACAAGTAAAGGACAATTTAAACTGACTTTCCACAGAACAGATGCTTCTTGGCCCGGTGAGAATGAACGCTCTCCCATTCCATGGCTTATTCTTCTTGCTTTGTGCAGTGGGCTATCCCTTAACTCCACCCTGTTATCCAACTCTAATACCGGAGTGCCAGGCAAAGGGCCACAGGGTCCTCTGATAGCACTGGCTTTTAAGCCAGGCCCTGGATGTTCATGGTAATGGTGAGTCGGTAGGGACTTTGTGAATCTTGACTCTGTCCCCAAGCACATTCTCTAAACATAAGCTTTCCCTAACATAAGTCATGTTCATCAACTTGATTCCCGAATGCTTAGAGAAAATGGTGTTCATTACATTGGAATGCTGGGCTTCATGTCTTACCAAAGGCATCTAAATACCCTCACATGGTAACTTCTAATAAAGTTTTATGGGAAGAAAAGAGCTTCATTCCAAGGGCAGATGTCCTTTAAGGAAATCTCACACAGCAGAGTATGTTAGTTATAGTCTTCTTCCTCAGTTTGCTACGTTTTCATTTACATGAATTTTGCAGTGTGGTCATTGGAATGAGTTTTCCCTAAGTCAGCAGCAGTACTGACTGTAAAATTACCCTCTAGAGGGTAACACCAGATGTCTCCCCTTTGTGTCTCTTCACACAGCGCTCACAGGAGAAAAGTTTACCATAGGGCTTAATGGAAGAGAGAGCAGAAAAAGGGAGTCCTGGTGTTTCCGATGAACTGTGTCTTAAGGCAGAAACGCTTAAAGGTAAGAAAAACCATGTATGTGATCCAAGGTCTGCATTTGCCTGGGGCCTTTTTGCTGAGCTTTCCTAACAGTGTGTGGCAACCCCTTAGATCTCATTTCTATAGGGAAATGCACTTCATTGTTCTATGAATTTCTAGCTTAACTCCAATGGGAAAAAAAACGTAATAAAAAAAAAAGAAAGAAGATATATGACCCCAAATATTAAAATTAACATTCATGCTCACTAAAATCTGAATAGACAAATCCCTAAGGTAACCTGAAGCTCCCTATAATCTAGTTTTAGATTTTGATTTGATATTTGCCTCCCCATGGAGGGACCATCCTGTTGCCGTGTAGAGTAAGAATTCAGTCCTCTAAAGGATCTGTCCCAGCCCCCACTAGCAGCTACTCAATTAAAGCTCGTTTGTTAGTGCCAGTTCATCAGCTTCAGGTCAGCGAGGGATGAAAACCGAAGGCTCTAACCATTTGTTGGCTGTGACTTCCTGTACCCAGGTGCATTCACTTCCTCTTCCGCAATGGTGAAGTAGAGTTTTGAAGATCTTTTCCCTCTATTGGAAGGCTTGCCACTGTCATGATCTGAATGCCTTTTGAAATAATCTCCTCTTTGCACTACTGAGGAAAAGGGATTCGTTTTACCCTTTGTAAGTAGTAAATACATCAATGTGTTGACATCCATGTTAAAATGATAAATACCAAAACTTAAATATCAGCTCATCCACCCGAGTTAGGATTCAAAGGACTTAAGAGTGTTGGTCCTGGGCAGATCCACTGTTGTCTACAGAATTCATCAGCCAACATTATGGAAATGTGCAAAATGAGGTGAGTTCTGATCCTGCCCCAGAGAGCTAGTAACAAAAATGCCCCCATATTATAATTTTGATTCCAAGCTGGATTAACAAAAACAAAAACAAAAAAAATCACATTTACTATGGAATAATCTGGAAGAATTATAGTCATTTACCTGTTTCAGAAATTAGTTGGGCACGCTAATCCAGAGGGAAGCAGAACAAGGAAATGAAGTAACCAGCATAAATAACACACAACAGGAAGAGACAATAGGAAGGCGTCTAGAGAGAAAGGCAGGGCTCATGAGTGGCTGCCATGTCTTCTACCCCACCACCAATGACCAACTAGTTCACTGGCTGAAGTCAACACCTTACCCCTTCAACATCTGAACACTGTCCTCAGACTTGTGTATTTTCAGCCTGACATTAGTACAGTGCACCAAGACTGCCATTAGTTTCTTCTGGACCAAGACAGGAAATAAACCCCAGGGAGGGCTCTGCAGTCTCCATCAACCCCCAGGGGAAGAGCGGACGAAGCATCACTAGCACTTGCTATTGCTGGGAAGGAGGCTCGGATTCAAACACCTAATCCTCATCCTGGTGTTCTTGGGGGGCTGGTCCCCCATTTGGAATTCCTTGCTTTTTTTTCCACAGCAGCTCTGAGCTTGCTAGTGGTGTCCCATGGGACTTCCATTGTCACTAGAGGCTCCAAGACACATTCTTACTCCTGATAGCTTTGATAACCTATCAGGTATGTCCAACTTTTTGACACTTGGGAACTGTGCAAATGAGTTAAAAACAAAACAACCCCCCAAACCACAAACACCTGCTGAAAGGCCAGTTGCTTCAAGTAAGCAGCATTTTGTTTTGAGCTGCAGTCATATCGGCTGTCCCCCTCCCCCTCCAAAACTCAGCAGCGGGTGGCTCTCGGGTTATAGATTGGACACTCCCAAGCAGGGATCATTTTCTGGAAAATATTCTACTCAGAACTTTATGAAACGCAACTCTCTGGCCCCACCCACCCTGTTTTGTGTAAATTCATCAGCATTTCAATTGTCTTTAATAAGGTGAATGTTCCCACACAGCATGGCCCCTTTCCCCATTTCTCCCCATTAAAATCCTCTTGGGCATCTTCAAAGCTTTCTTAAAAGCTAAGGGGTAAAGACAGAGACTTCAGAATGGAAAGACAAGGAGGGTGCCAATGGGGAGGCACTGAGTAGAAGACCTGGCTGTGAGGGACTCTTAGGGACTGAGGTTGCTTTGAACGGCACTACTAAAGGCTCTTCTCCATTTGGTGACCCCTTCTAAAGTTCTGGCTGTGATGGCACCTATGACCTCGTTGTGAAATAAGAATCAACCCCAGCTTCCTCTTTAGCGTTTTTGACAAAATAGTTTACCAGCTTCTGCCCAATCCCCACCTTCATTTGTCTCTAAACAGTAGGAGAGACCTTTATCAAGTAAATTTGCAGAATGGAGACAGAAGAGCAAACAGTGTTATTTACTTTGTGATTAGATTCCTAAGCCACAGGGATAAGAGGCAACTGTGTCTTCCACTAACTCAGCCCAAGACTATTACCAAGAAAAGGAAAGTTGCTGCCAGAGCCAGAAGGACAGAATCCTAAAGTTCCAAACTCATTGTGAAGTTAACAGTGCAGCCCAAATCACAGCAAAGATCTGGACATGGGCATCAACTGCGTTTTTATAGTGCATATCTGGTTTAGAGCCAGCATCGAAAGACACTTTATCCAAAAGCCTACTGTGCATTTGAAATAACAAAGGCCAGGCATGGTGACTCCCTCCTGTAATCCCAGCACTTGACGGGCTAAGGCAAGAAGAGACTCATCATGAATTTGATTGAAGCCAGCCTGAGTTACAGAGTGAGTTTCAGGCCAGCTACTACATAATGAGACCTCTGCCTCAAACAAACAAACAAACAAACAAAAATACCAAAAAAAAATACATAAAATAAAAAGTAAAGAAATAAAATAAGTAGGGGAAATGAAAGAAACACCATAGATGTTACAAGTGACCCCAGTCTGCCTTACCCCATTCAGTCTGTTTTTGGGGGTGCAGGGGCCAGCATGCAAATTATAGGAAAATGCCATTTCCACCTTAGTGAACTAGAGGGAACACATGGTGACTCCCTCCTGTAATCCCAGCACTTGACGGGCTAAGGCAAGAAGAGACTCACCATGAATTTGATTGAAGCCAGCCTGAGTTACAGAGTGAGTTTCAGGCCAACCACTACATAATGAGACCTCTGCCTCAAAAAACAAACAAACAAACAAACAAAAATACCAAAAAAAAAATACATAAAATAAAAAGTAAAGAAATAAAATAAGTAGGGGAAATGAAAGAAACACCATAGATGTTACAAGTGACCCCAGTCTGCCTTACCCCATTCAGTCTGTTTTTGGGGGTGCAGGGGTCAGCATGCAAATTATAGGAAAATGCCATTTCCACCTTAGTGAACTAGAGGGAACACATTTGTATAGTGATACTCTGGGAGTGTCTGTCTACAAAGGGGCCACACTTCTGAGAAGGTAGAACATTCACTCATGACCCAGAGAGTCCAGTGAGCCTCAATGTCCCACAGGTCAGGTGGCATGCTTCTGAGCCACGGCAAAGTTAATGTACTTCAGCTGTCCTTCCTCGGTGATGATGGTGATATACTAGCTACGGGGTGCTGTCCTTGGACATAATGGGACCTAGAAACTTATTTATGAGCCCTAGCATGCTTCGAGCCTTTCCAGCAATTAAAAAGTTCTCTACATACCTGTAGAGAAGGCGTGTCTCTGGCTAGATGGCTTGGCTATTCTTTTCATTCTTCGTGAAGTCTACTGTTAGACATAATGCCAGCTAATGCCAACTCAGGTGCCCTCATGGGTTCCCATATTTAAATCCAAGGGATGGTGACTTGAACTCCAAGATACAGCTTAAATCTGGAACTAAGTATTTTTTTTTGAAATGACACTCTTGGGGAGAAAAAAATCCAAAGGAAAAATGTTCTTACCTTCCTGGGAGAAGGTCCTAGGACTGGACTGTGAGCTGCTCGGGCCATCACGCTCCTTGTCCGAGGAGACTTTTTTGAGGATGGGTGGAAGGAGGGCAACTTTAGGGGAGTTAGGACCAGATGGAGAGTCTGGGGTGTCTTCTACAGGAGTACAAAGACACAAAACAATCTGTTCTACAACTTGTATTTCAACACACATGCACATACATATACATATGTACATGTTTCTGCATACATGGAATCCAGTGTCTTAGGAGTAATTTGAAATCCTGGACCCATCAAGGACTTTGGTTTCTGGACCGACAAGAAGACTAAATGATTTCCTGGGCTAAAACAGTGTAAAGACAGCCAGGATTAGAATTCTCTGTTCTTATCTGAAAGCTAGCGTCACTTCACCATCTAGGCCAGGAAAATCCTTACATATACATGACTCATTAAAAAAAAAAAAGAAAGAAAAACTATCATTGAATGTTCCTAGCCAAAGATTACTTCTGTATTTCTGCTAAGTGAAGTAATTAGCATTCATTAGCAATAAAGAAAAATTGGTGACAATTATGAAAAGTTGAAATACATACAGATCTGAACCTATGCTCCAAATATTCAGTGAGCTAATATCTGACAATGAAGCTGTAAGTGACCCACAGGTTCCTTCTGTCTCAGACACAAAGTTGTTGATTGTCTTAAAACATGCCCTGTATGTAACAAAATGTCTTTACCAGTTTTCAGAGCTAGTAAGTCACAACATGCATGCACATGCATACACATATGTACATTTCTACAGACATGGAATCTAGTGCTTTAGGAGTAACTTGATATCATGGACTTTTAAACACACCAAGGACTTTGGTTTCTGGACCTTCAAGGAGACTAAATGATCTCCTGGGCTAAGAAGGTATAAAGAC
Source organism: Apodemus agrarius (assembly GCA_964023405.1). Lineage (NCBI taxonomy): Eukaryota > Metazoa > Chordata > Mammalia > Rodentia > Muridae > Apodemus > Apodemus agrarius. The sequence continues at coordinate 39,251,254 of OZ030019.1, read as the reverse complement.
AGCCACGATTGGAATTTTAGGTTCCTATCTGAAAGGACTGTTGTTCTTTCCCTGCTCCGTTAGCACGTGGGACTCTCAAGCTAGTGTGCCCACCTACATATGTGTGTAAGACAGCCTACAGGCAGGCTCTCTTCAGTCTCACAGTCCTACTTCTAGTCTTAGAAGTAAAGTTATAACAAGACCTGGTGACCCCATAATCTCCCAGAACCATCAGGAAGAGGAACTGAGAAGACAGACTTGAAACACTGCCGACTTTACAAGCCTTATCAAAGCACCTATGAGTTTATGAGCACAGCTCCTGATGTGGCACGCGCTAGCAGATACACGGCACAGCAGAGACGGAAAGCCTACGACAGTCAGGACTATAGCTGGCTTTACATTGGGCACTGGCAACTAGGGAGTGGAGATTCTCCATGAATTCCCTTAGATGTTATGGGATATTCCCTTACTTTAACAAGAAACACATGTAGCCCCACACACACACACACACACAATCCACCAAGCCTTCTGCTGGCAACCTCCTGCTTTTCAAGAACTTAGAATGTTTGTGACATGCTTCATTCTGCAGACCAGGCTGGTCTGGGACTCACTATACAGCCCAGGCTAGCCTCAAACTCAGCAATTCTTCTGCCTCAGCCTCTCAATTGGAAGATGCAGAGGAAGATAAAGACAATTTGATAAGATGGCAAAGGTCTCTACCTGTTTCCTAATTTTTCTGGGGCAATGACAGAGAAGAGGAGGAGAGCTGATAGACGACTCATTATACTTCTTCACATTATTGATTCAACTTTTGATGGTTTGAAAAATTTTTAAGAAGACCTAATATAGAACTTTATTTTTTTCATAAAAGAATAAGGCAGGACTCAACCCCTTCCTAGTATTTTATTGTTTCTTCTATAAGACTTTCAAGTCAGCAAACACCTTTGTAACTGGCCAGAGGATTGATCTCTTGGACAGCCTTGGCTGTACTTACACACAGCCACACCAGCACTGGCGCCATCTGAGGAAAGCCTATTTTCAGAACAGGCCCACAGTTTGCCAATATCTGCTCTAACCTCTGATATGTCAGCAGATATGATGTACAGTCACTCACTGGCCTATCTCACTGGCGGCCTTCGTCTTTCTTTACACTGGCCTTCTCCATTATCTGAGTACCCTGGGGGATGATTTCAGAAGTGAGCCTCTGCTGATGGCCACAATACCTACAGTTGGTTTTCCTGACATCCGGGAGTCTTGGGTCCCACCCCTCATATACGGTGAGCCTTGGTGTTGAATCTGTTAGTCCTCACCAGTTCCCAGTACCAGTTCCACTGTACAGTTAAGGTTTCATGCTTCCCAGTTCCAGCTTCCTATTCTCCACCCATTCCCCCCTCCTCCAAGGAGTCTACCATATTTTACCTACTCTTGCGGGCCACCCTTGGTTACAGCCAGATCACATCCAGTCTGATGCCCTTACCAGGTCGGGACGCAGTTCTTGGCTTCTGAGGGATAGAAGGCCGGGCTGAAGGGCTGGGCTTAGGGGACTGGAGGAGGGGCTTCGGGCTGGTGGGCATGCTGGAGGAGCTTCGGGACCTGCAGCCCCCATCCACTCTGGGTTCAACTTTGGCATTCTTTTCTGGTGTTCCCAAACCAAAGCGGGCTTCTGGAAGACCTGGTTGCAATTTAGGCACTAAAATGAGAAGTGGTCCAAAACACATTTTAAACATCAAAAGTCTCAGAAACCAATCATTTAAATATAGCTCTGGTGTAGACTGTGGCTATCATCTCTCATCGTAGATCTCCAGAACAAAAGCATCCACATCAGCGGGTATTTAGAGTAAAAATGCTAGTGAAAGGCTGATTTTCTTCACAGAAACATGACGACTTGATGACGTCTCTAAAGGGTCTCACTGGTCCAACGATTGCCGGGGAGAAGGCAGAGCCCACAGAGGGGCGGAGCTGGGGGAAAAGATTCCTATAAATGGCCTCAGTCCTGCTTCCTGTTTGTGGACCCTGCGGGCCTAACTGCCCACTCTGGCACCATTCTCTTCAATGTCTCTGTGAAGTGTTTGCTTTGCTTTGCTAAATAAATGACTCCACTAGTTGGTGTCTCTCCACTGAATTCTTTCCTCCCAGAAGACAAGAGCTGAGAGATGCTTGCAATAAGATGTCTTTTTTTTTTAAAAAAAGTGCTGTACTGTGCAGTTCTGTTTGCATATGCAAGTAAAGGTGATTCTTCAGAAGCTTGACGGCTTTGGGTCCTTCTGAGACCTGACAGGCGGGACACGCACACCAACCGGAAAGGACTCAGTTCTGGGCAGTGACCAACTCATGAGGGATCTGACTACAAGTTGAAGGAAGAAGGCTGTGCTGAGGGTCATGTCCCGAATGCAGGCTAAATGGAGAAAGCAGTTCCTGCCATGTCGTCCCATCCTCCCCCAGTCACGGGGCAGCTGCTGTCCACAGTTAACATGCACCTGGCAGAGCCGCTGAGCGTTCTAAGAGGACCCACAGGTTACCCTCAGTAGCTTATCTCCATCCACTACACCTAAAACCTCAGGGGAACAAAGCCTGGGGGATTCCATTCACACCTGAGTTACAGGAGAAGAGTATTTCCTCCTGGCAACCAACCAACCAACCAACCAACCAACCAATCCATCAAACAAACAGACAGAAACCTGACCTCCTTTGATACTTCACACATAGCTTACAGTTCAAAACATCATACCTTGCCCCTTCATCAGAATACCCACAATTTAGGAATTTGTTAAAAAGAAAAGTGTGTGTGTGTGTGTGTGTGTGTGTGTGTGTGTGTGTGTGAATCTGAATCTCCTACATCTGGGAAATCAGAAAAAAGGATGTTCACTAAGATGGTGGCTACAGAGACAGGAGTAACAGCCCAGGAGGTGTTTTAGGTTAGAAGGGAGAGCGCTAGGCCCTGCTCTTCCATTTGCATTCTACCAGTCACAGGAGAGTGTCCAAATCAGAAGGTGAAAGGTCTTCCTCAGGGGGTGCATCAATACTTCTGCTTACCTGCCGCGCCTCCATCTAAGCGCTCTGTGCTGCTCACGCCTGGGCTGGAAGGATCCTGGGAGATGACGTCATTGCCCAGCTTCTGAAAATTCAAGATACACCCCCCCACCAAGAGTACATTTGAAATATAAAGGAAAAGAAACAGTAAAGCAGATAACAAATAACAGATAATGGTTCCTGCCCTCAGTCTCCATTGAAGGGACCTTCACTGAAGACCACGAGAGCTTGCAGTACCCACAAGATCCCATGAGGGGTCACAATCTAGAAGGATAAAGGATTCCAGGTTTGCTTTCCAGGAAATCTAGTTTTTTGTATGTTTGTGTTTGCTTTTGTTTTGAGATTTGGTCTCACTTTGTAGCCTAGGCTACTCTAGCATTCACTATAGTAGTCCAGGCTGGCCTTAAACTCATGATCCTTTTATCTTAGCTTCCCAAGTGCTGGGATTTTAGTCATGAGCTTCTAGGAAATCTAGTTTTAAAAGCAAAAGAGATGTCAGAGAGACAGCTCAACTGGTAAAGGCACTTTTTGCCAAGCTAAAGACCTGTGCTAAGGTGGTGGGCATGGCAGACTGACTCCTGAATGTTTTCCTCTAACTTCTCCACATGTACCCTGTGGCACATACATACCACATACAAACACACACACACACACACACACACACACACACACAGACACACACACTACTAAGATTTAAAAGCAATGGAAGCTTTTCCATCCTTGGTGTACCACCCAGGCTTAAGGGCCTTCCAGTACACTGGGTCCCCCTTGCCACTGAAACAGAGCCATAGGACATAGACTTGCCATCAGGAGATAAATGCAGACGACAGGGCTCTAGTGCTGGGAATGAAACCCAGAGCCTTACCCATGAGACAAACACAGCACCTAGCTACACCCTTAGCCCCCAGTGGGATTTTTAAGGATCTGCTGAGAGGAGGAGTTTGTGGTGGCCTAAGAGGCAGGCTATGGCAGTTTGAGGGTAGGGCTGAAACTGGAGAAGAAAAAGCAGCTTTCTCCCTTACAGTGCAGAAGGCCATGTTAGAGCAAGGGCCTGAAATACAAGAGGTGGAAGGAACCAAAAGCCCAGTGTTTGCATAAAATCCAAGAATCCCAGAGATAAGGATGACCTGCTCAATCTCTCATGCAACAACCTTAATGAGGTGTGCTGGTTCCTGCCTAGAGTTTTGCCAGTGGGAAGGCTGAAACAGGAACCTTGCCGCCAAGTTCAAGGCTAACCTGGGCTATACAGTGAGGTTGGAGTCAGCCTGAGCTACAGTGTGAGATTCTGTCTCAAAACATTTTTAAGAACAATAATCAAAATAGAAATATGAGGTGACCAGGTAAAGCAGTAGGCACTCTGACCTGTGGGCTGATTACCATTCCTTATTTAAGAAGCAAGAATCTGCCACCCACTCCTAGATTCAATATGGCACCCACAGTCCATAGTGTAGGTGATTAATTCCCCATGATGCATTGTTTTTCATGCTGTTCATTGCTGGGAGGTAGCAGAGGAGTGTAGTGGTCTCTTAGGCCCTGGGTGCTGAGCAGATCCTAGCACCACTGTGACAAAAAGCATCACTATGAAAAAGTGATTAATTCCCCATGATGCATTGTTTTTCATGCTGTTCATTGCTAGGAGGTAGCAGAGGAGTGTAGTGGTCTCTTAGGCCCTGGGTGCTGAGCAGATCCTAGCACCACTGTGACAAAAAGCATCACTATGAAAAAGTGACCCTGAGAGAAGAGGACCACCAGTTCTCTGTGCGAGTGTTTTGGGGGCAGATGTGACAAGCCATGGAGCCCTATGTGGGACTTTCCATCTCTCCTCTTCCAATGGCAGAGCCAACTGTATCTCAACCGTGATGCTCATGTTGCTACCTTTGTAAAGAACTCGGTGCTACATTCCAGGAAGCATTCTAACACTGAGTTTCGAAAGGCTTTTTATTATTCTGATTGAATAACCATGACTTTTTAAACAAATACCGTTTAAAAGAACACTAGGTGGCACTATGAGAACATTGACATAAACCTGGACCACAACTGTAACTACAAAACCAGAAGGGTTCTGTCACTCCTGAGCCAATTTGTGTATCAGTTCCAAATATATGGGGAACCACTCTAGAAGTCCTGACTTTCACCAATTAGCTGTTCATCACAGGGAACAGGGATAAAACTTCATGAGGAAAATACAACATTCGCTGCTATAAATGTGTAAGATATTTAGGCATCTAGTTCATGGTGGGGTTGAAGTATTTTTCAGCACCCTGCATAGTGGGGGTCAATAGGAACCAGTGGGAGACAGGTATGTAGGCTCTCCCAGTTTGGGGGCTATAGTAAGGGTTTGCGGTGGGGGGCGGAGTAAAGTGGGTATCTGTATGTGGGAAACTGCTAGATAGTGCAACTGTGGTGAGCAGCTGCAGATCTTACGGGATGCAGTTTAATAAGCAGCAGATGTTCAGAGGTAATACGAGAGCCCTGTCTGCTGTGTAGGCCACCTTTCCTTCCGCCAAGCCAAGGCCCGCCGGGGACAAGCATTTCCTTCTGATGCCTTGAGCACAACAAACGGACAGCTTCCCCTTCTCTCGGGAACCTTTCCTAGAGGTCAGGACGACGCATGCAACCTGGGCACGCTTATCTTAATAATCACTACAAGGATATACCTCTTTGAGAAGCTATAGAAGAAAATAGACAAAATCTCAAAGAAGAAACTCGAGGAGGTTGACGGAAGCACTTGTGCGGAAACCCCGTGGGGCGGAGCTTGATCTACAGTACCACAAAGCTTAAGGGGGGGGGGGGAGGAAGGGAGGTAAACTATCGTTAAGTTGAATTTTGAGGAAACTCAACAATTTTCCTTTTTCAAAAATTTCCTTTGGTGTGCCGGGGAATGGACTCAGGTCCTCGCGTACACTGGGCAAATGTTCTACCACTAAGCTATGTGCTCCTCCTTGAGACCTGGCAACTTCTCAACTAGAGCAGCAACAGTGGGCTCCGCAATCAATCAGTTCTAACAGGAGACCCTGACTTTTTCTTTTGAAATTTAAATCGAGAGTATAGGAAAGGACTTTGAAGTCTGGAAAAAGCTCCAGCTCTGAGCCACGTGGGATGCAGTAGGCCTTTGACGACTCTGCCTGCCACCTCTTCTTTGTTGGTTCTGCCATCTCTAGCCACCATCAGCATCTCTGCCCAGATTCACCTGGGCCAGGCCTATCTGGGGACCAGCTCTACAGGCTTCTGCAGAAAGCACAGGAAAGCCACAGGTGGGGCCTACCTTTAAAGCCCCCTGGCTGTCAAGAGTATATAGCTCTGAGCTAGACAATAACCCCAAGGAAGGCAGAGCGGACTGAGTCAGGGGATCACCAGGGGTTTGGGGCCACCTAGTGCTACACAGAGAATCTGATGCCAACCTGGACCACAAAGTGAGTTTGAGGTGAGCCTGTGTTACTGTGTGAGGCCCTGTCTCAAAACAACCAACATATTAAACAAAGCCCAGCGTGGGGCAGGGAAGCCGAGCGAGTAGTTCAGAATCTGGGCTCTGCATTCTTTAGGGAATAAATCTTTAGGTGTTACATTTTTAAACATTTTCTTTTGTTTTTTTGTTTTTTGTTTTTCGAGACAGGGTTTCTCTGTATAGACCTGGCTGTCCTGGAATACACATTTTCTTTGTAAGATTTATTGTATGAGTGTTTTACTTGCATGTGTATGTCTATATACCTCATGTGTATCCGGCGCCCTTAAGAAGAGGGTGTCTGGATCCCTGGAATTGAAGTTACCGATGGTACTGAACCACCCACCATGTGGGTACTGGAAACTGAACCAGGGCCCTCTATAAGAGCAACAAGTGCCCATAACCACACCCAGTATTTACAGTTCTATCTAACCAACAAGCTGTTTTTCTGTATCTCTTTCCCCAGTGAAGCAGACGTAGGAACCCAGACGATGGGCCCCTTCCTCACCTTCTGCGCGTTCGCTGCTCTCTGCTCCTGCTTGGCTTTCATCTCGGCCATCATCCCGCTGCCCATCACCTGCACATAGCGCCGGCCACTCTGAGGGCTGCTCCTGCTCTCACTGCGCTCGACCCTGCCAGTTTCCTCTGCCGGACCCTCCTCCAGGGGTTCTGGTGTCTTCATCTCTTCTGTGCGTTCTGGAGCACCGTTGTGCTCGGCTGCCTTTATTTCCTTCCTGGTGGTATCCACCGGCGGGCTCCGGATCGGCCCTTTCGGGGAGGAGAGGAGCTCTTCGGTCATCAGGACCGTGGGTGGCCGCTCAGCTCTGGACCTGGATTTAATTAGGTTGAGAAAGCCACTCCTCCGAGAATCCCGTTTTTTCTTCTCATCTCCTTCCGCAAGTTCATGTGCATCTGAGGAGCGCGTGGATGATCTCCTGCACCACAACCAAGACATAGAAACTGTTGGCTCGGCCATAAAGGCAGGTTCCATGAGGAACTTGTCAACGAACATGAAGGTGACCATTGCGTAAACATTAAGCCTGGGCTTAGAAACGTAATAACTAGCCGGGCGTGGTGGCGCACGCCTGTAATCCCAGCACTTGGGAGGCAGAGGCAGGCGGATTTCTGAGTTCGAGGCCAGCCTGGTCTACAGAGTGAGTTCCAGGACAGCCAAGGCTATACAGAGAAACCCTGTCTCGAAAAACCAAAAAAAAAAAAAATAAATAAATAAATAAAAAAAAATAAAAAAATAAAAAAATTAAAAAAAATAAAATAAAAAAAAAAAAAGAAAAGAAAAAGAAACGTAAAAACTGAGGCTCTTCCTCACAGCTACCAATGAGGAAACTAAGCACACAGATTATGAATGAATCCAAAGGAGTCAGGCAGGATTAAAGACAGACTTGTGCTTTGTAACGATTAAAGGCTTAAGAATGAACTGTCTTGGGGCGTCTTGGGACATAATTGGGCAACTGCCTTATTTAATTTGGGGGACACTCAAAAGGGCTTCCTTGACTATCGTTAATTATTAGGTAATTGGTGAAATCCAACACTTAGAGCTTAATCCTGACAAATATTTGGATCTTTACTTAAATGGGATAAATATACTTCTAGAAGAAGCAACAAAAGACTCAAGGCCAGGGAGCTGCTGGTTCAATACCTGTGACTCTAGTATTTGTGAGATAGAGTAGGAGGGTCAGGAGTTCAAGGTCAGCCTCAACTGTAGGAACTTCAAGGTTCGCTGGGCTATAGGAGAGCCTATTTCTAAAAACAAAACTAGAAAGAATAAGCTTAAATTTTGGAATACATTTTCAAGAAGAAAAAAAATAAAACTTGGGAAGTGGGGAAAAACAAAAACAAAACAAAAAACAAACAGAATGAGTGCCACAAGGGACCTGCCACTCAAAGCTGGAGCCCAGGTCTCCCCATAGCTCCTCAGGAACTCCATCAACGCTGGAAAAAAGGATAAATGCAAAAGGAACAACAACAAAAACCCCAAACCACACAGGTGAGAACAGGAACACCATTTGGAAGCCCAACGAGTAGAAAATAGTTTCATGGATCTGAGCGACTGAAATATAAACTAGGGGTCCAGGAGCAACCTGAGCCTCAGGGCTGCAGGGGGCAGAGCAGGGTACTTCCGGAAGTGGCCTCAGGGCTGCAGGGAGCAGAGCAGGGTACTTCCGGAAGTGGAGGTGGCTGGGAAACTTGCGGCATGGGGAAGACTGGCTGAATGCCAAGATTCACTGAGTGCTATTTCAACTTTTCATGCTGCAGAGAAAGGGATGGATTCCAGAGAAGACAGCATCTGGACCAGAGGACACGTGACCACGGCGTACCACACACAACAGAATGAAGCACACTCAAGCAACCACAGAATAATTAGCTAATAAAAATCACCATATAATTAAGTGAAGAAAGTCAGGGTGGGGAGGGGAGAGAGGGAGGGAGGGAGGGAAGGAGGGAGGGAGGGAAGGAGGGAATTCAGCAGGGTCAGAGAGTAGAAAGGATACACTATCATCCTCTGTAGTCAGATGTTGACGGAATTACTACTGGAAACTGAAAACTAGGGAAGAAGTATTCTTGAGGAAAGTAGGAGCCAAGTAAACATTAATGGAATAAAACCAGTTGCTTGTAGGGAGCAAGTCGTGGGAAAAGAAATAAGGGATTTTTTTTTTAGTTCAAGCCTTGTAATTTACTTGACATTTAAAATCATGAACAAGTAACACAGACTTCAAGCTTACTTTACACTAATTTATGATGTTTTACCCAATGCCACATCCCATAATGTCTAACTGACAACTTATTTCCATAACAAAATGTAATTTAAAAAAAAAATCATAGCATCTTGTGAGTCCCGTTGATAGTGGGTGAACGGTGGGCCACGTGGTCCCTGCTCGCAGAAACGGGACCAGAATTCCGGTCTAACATCTTTGAAGAAAACAGATGTTACATATTACAAATTACCCAGGTATCGCTCAGAGACAAGCAGAGATCAAAAGTGCCGGTCAGGAGAGGAAGCCACGGTGGGGAAGATGGGACAGAGCACCCGGTCCACGGCCTCTGCTCACACGTGTCCCAGGAATACAGTCCTAAGTTGAAGGGCTCAGTAATGGCATCTGTAATTACACAGAGTCACGACATCTGTCTTGATGTGTTTGTCAGCCGTGACTGTAGACCAAGAAGAACACTGTAGCCTGCACTGAAATGCTGAAGTTCCTGAATGTGGCAGTGTCCTCCTGGAATCCCAGCATGTGGGAAGCTGAGGCAGGAGGGCGACTGGGAGTATACGTTTTTCCTGGTCTGCTCAGTGAATTACAGACTAGCATGGGATACAGTGTAAAACTGTCTCAAAAATAAAATAAAATAGCAAACAATAAAAAAAAACTACAAAATATAGAACAATAAATGACTCTGAAGCGATAAGAGAAAAAACAAGGCCTGGGTATCAACTGTGAACAGAATTCTGTCTGAAGTGGCAGCGAGGCATCAGGAGGGAATGCTCCACTCTGCACTGTTTGGGTTGGTGTTTCTTGGCTCTTTTAAGTTGAAAATGTAGTTTTCTAATCCCTGAATTCTAAAACAACCAAAACCCAAGCAAACTCTTAAAGGATTATACTGCAGATTTGTATAGAGGGGGAAAAGGAAAGAAAAGAAAAGAAAAGAAAAGAAAAGAAAAGAAAAGAAAAGAAAAGAAAAGAAAAGAAAAGAAAAGAGAGGGGAGGGGAGGGGAGGGAAGGGAAGGGAAGGGAAGGGAAGGGAAGGGAAGAGAAGAGGAAAGAGAAGAGGAAAGAAAAGAAAAGAAAAGAAAAGAAAAGAAAAGAAAAGAAAAGAAAAGAAAAGAAAAGAAAAGAAAAGAGGCATGAAGCCAGCAATCAGTGCAACTTAATTTGTGGGAACGAAGCACTATAAAAAAACTATCCAAGAATAAATGACATATTGGTGCGTCTTCCTGCCAAGTTATACTAGGTTAAGCTGCACGACCGCTGTAAAAGACTGACTGGTAATTAGGTGCTAAAGCTTACAAGCATCTGTAAGCCCCACCGCTGTGGACCTGAGACTTAACTTCTTCTCACTCTGCCTTCCTGCAGAGCATAGATAAGACTCATCAATGCACAGCCCAGGCGAGCCTTCCCCAGCTCTCCCGCCTGCCAGCCTTGGCTATCAGCAAGGTTTCATACATTCTCCAAGGTGAAGAGGAATTCCTCATGAACATAATCCAAGCTCAGAGTGTGTTCTGGCATGTATCAGCTTTTAGTTACAGATTTCAATAACTTCAGAAAAACCATGTATAAAGACAGAAAGGTTTTCAGTTGAACTTTTTTTTTTTTTTTGAGGTATGGTTGAATCACACAGCTCAGGCTGGCCTGGAATTCACTATGTTTCCCAGGCTAACTTCAAATTTATAGTAATCCTCCTGCCCCAATCTTCTGAGTGTAGGACTGTAAGCAAGTGGCACTATGCCCACCTTCAGTTTACTCATCACTAACTTATCTTCTAAGGAAACAGTATGCTAGTAACAAGAAAACACAGAGGAAAGTCTTCAGAGGATACAGCCTTTACTGTTCCTGTTGTCCTGATCAAATACCTAGAGACAAAAGCTATTTAACGAAGCAATGGTTTGCTTTAGTTCACAGTTCAAAGGTCCAGTCCATGATGGAGATGTACCCAGTCATGGGTACAGTGTGTTGGTTCGTCTACAGGAAGGAGGGAGCACGCTCAGCTGGCTTTCTCCTTTCCTGGGACTGGATGCAACACAAAAGCCATCAATCAGGCTGCATGTGCCCATTTCAGTGAACCTAATCTAGACAGTCTCCGGCAGGCATGCCCAGAGGATTGCCTATGTACTAAGCTATCTAGAGCCGGTCAAGCTGTCCATACTAATACAACAGAGTATAAGTCGGAGGGCTCAACACTACCTCTCTTGCCATTTTACTGCCCAGCCTGCCAACAGATCAAATTATGAACAAGAAAGTTCACACGATGCAATGCCGGTGTGTGATGCTAACTGCTCTGAAACAGACTCTTCGAGATGAATGAGGAAAGCCCCCGGCCTAGCGATGTGCGGCTCGGATGTGAAGGGTGGGCACGGCTATGGGGCGCCTCCCAGTTCTTTGTCCAGCAGGTCAGTGGCAAGAGCTTGAGAATTAGAATTTCTAACAAGTTCCCAAGCGACACCAATGACACTTTGTTGGAAAACACATTTTATAAATTCAACCAAACAGCAAATCTCTTGTATGAGACTGTGATGTCTAGACAAATTATTACCATTAGCTGTTCAAATGTGAATAACACACTGTTTTTAATAAATGACTGGAAACTTACTTGCAATCCATTTTAGTCACCTTCTTGGTGAAAAACTCGTCCACACCTTCATCCACTCTGCCCATGAGGCCGTTCTGCTCTCCGTCAGGGGGGAAGATGCTGATGCTACAGACCTGCAAGAGAAGCGTGACTTCACTCCACAGCCACCTCAACGCACCCTCGGTTCTGCCGGATTCAGCACCCTACAACATGGCCATGATTCCTTAGAACAGGGTCACGTGACTTACAGGAACAGAGGCCGGGTGGGGGACCATAGCCTAGTGAGGAAGAACTGGCTTTACAGACACGCTGAGCATGATGTTGGTGACGGAGGGCCGCAGGCCTCGAGGATATCAGGCGTGTTTAATGCCGTATGGCTCTAGCAGGGGGATGGGCTTCAGAACAGTCTGTTAGTAGCCCTGGCTGGCCAGGATCTCAGTAGTGGACCAGGCTAGGCTGGCTTTGAACTTGCGGCCGTCCTCCTGCTTCTGCCTCACTAGTGCTGGGATTTCAGGCATGTATCACCACATCCGCCCAAGAAATAGGTTTACAGAAGGCACCGTAAGCAGTGCCTGATGGGGGACCTGTATGACTGGACCAAATAAATAGGCTATGAAAAGTTACAAAGGAAAAAGACAACTATAATCTCAGTCCTGGGGAGGCAGGAGACTATCTAAGAGTGGCTTCCTTTAGCTGCCTCACCAGATTTTCCTGCTGTGAGACAGAATTCATAGCTAGCCCCAGAGTTCCCTGGCAGTATGGAGAGACCAGAGGCTCCAGAGGTGGGAAGGACAACGCACAGCCCCCCTCAGGAGCTGTGGCTTACAGATCTTAGTTGCACCTCCCAGCCCTTCTAACACAACACTGTCATTTTAGAAATAAAGAACAGAGGAGACGGGTTGAGAGACACCCAGCATGGCGAGATACAAGCCAAGAGGAATTTAAAAGTCAGCAGTTAGAGGGAAGGGCCCGGACTGGGAAGAACAGCCCAAACCCAGACGATGATGAATAGAATCAGGTCAGTGGCATGCAAGTCCAAAAGCGTATGCTGTTAACACTCATTTTCCGGAAATGACGTGATGTGATTCGAGTCTCTCTTGTCAACCGCAGTCGGTATCTGACACGGAGTGGCAGCACTGCTGGAGACTGAGCAGGGCTCCCCCCGCACAGGCAGGGCCACGCTCGCCTCCGGGAGCTTCCCAGCTTTCTCAGTTGGCCCCTGATGCTATGCACCTCAGATGAATATGGACTCTCTAAAAGGTTGATTTGTGAACGGCTTGAAGGTAAGTGGGTCCTGTCAGGTTAGAGACACCGAGCTTCTCTAGTCTCTCTCAGCAGGGTGATTGAGTAGAAACATTTTCAGGGGCATAGCAAAGACTTGGAAATGTCTTCAGAAGCCAGAAGGAGCCAGACAGAGGGAAGTGGCGGCATGTGGGTCTGTTAGAGACACTGAGCAAACGTGCCCAGGGAAGCTGAAGAAGCACCTTCCATGCTTGTCTCCCACCAGCAACGAACAAGGAAAAGCGACACGCGGCGGAAACTAGCCAGAAACACATCAAATGAAACAATACAGGAGAACGCACAACGGACTTGGGAGACTGAGGAAAACCAAAAGGCAATTCTTTAAAAGAAGATTGCTGAGACAGCTCCACGATGGGGAAAGGCGTCGACATCTATCATGCTCGTTTAAACACAGCTGCTAGTGCACATGTGGCATTCAGAGGACAACCTTAGGTGTCAGTTACCGCCTCCGCCTTCTTTGAGACAGGGTCTGTTTGCTATTTGCTGCACAAGCTAAGACTTCTGGAGATGACCTGTCTGTGACGGTTCCTATGAGAAACACCCTGATAGGTCCACACACAGCACTTTCCTTGATCCTCAGTTGGCGGCACTATTCAAGGTTATGGAACCTTTCCGGGGTGGAGGAAAGGACAAGGGGCCCGCGGACACCTACCGCTGCCTGCGTCGGTTGCTGCTTCTTGTTCCGTTTGGGCCTTAGCTTGGTGAAGTGTTCCAGCCTCCTGCCTTCCTCTGAGGGCAGCTCGGAGATCAACCCTGAGCTTCGCTTCTCCTGCCGGACGGATGGGAAAGGCGGGTCTTCGATGTGAATCGGCACCTCTTCCAGGGCTTTATCGAGATCGAATTCCATTTCTGAAATAAGATAGATCACAAAGCCAAGGGGGATGCAAAGAGTATGTTAGAGAATGCCTAAGGGCTGCCAGGCCTGGCAGGGTACAACTACAACCCCAGCCCTGGGGATGCGAAGGCAGGAGGATTGCCGAGTTCAGACAAACCTGGGGTGCGTACTCAAAAACCTTCTCAAAAGCAGAATAAAGGAAGGAAAGAAAGAGGAGACAAAGGATGGAGGGATGAAGGAAGGGAAGAAAGAAAGGAGGGAGAAAAAAAGGGAAAAAAGAAGAAGCAGAGAAGCCCAGTTCCATCACCAGCAATAATAAAGTCCTGAGATACAAGTAATCTTTTGATTTATTCTGCTTTTTTAGACAGGGTCTCCAGTCAGCCTAGCCTGGGACTCTCTAGCCAGGTTGACCTCCATCTCAGGTCCATCCTCCTGCCTCAAGCTCCCAAGTGCAAAGATTACAGGAATGAACAACTACACCTGGCCTCTGAAAGTAGTTTCTAAGCCAACTGCTCCTCACCAAGGACTCAGATCTCTCTCGAGTTACAGAGTGCATCCCTATGGAGAGTGTGAACCCCCGGCTGGGGTCTTGCCCTGCTGTATGTAACATTGGTAGCACACTCACCAAAGGCCCTGGAGACAGGCCGCAGCATTCGGCTGTGGATGCTCTTCCTCTTGGACTTAGGCGTCATCTGGCAATCAGATAGAGGCAATACTTAGGTGAGCAGGGAAAATTGTTCCTCGACCCCTAAAGTACCAGGGTGGTTAAGACAGGTTCCAGTTTTACTGCTTAACAATGGCTCCGCTGTAGCTGCTGCAAGATTGACTCAGGAGATGCACCAACAAATTTCTAAATGCTGAGAACTTTCACAAGTGATTTAGCCAACTGCTCTTTTATCCTACACCCCTCACCAGTTAAAAAATCTATTCCTACAGCTGAAAAGAACCGGGAATGATAATTTAACTCCAAGCCATACTCGAGAATGTCAAAATGGAGATAAAGAATCAGACTGAAAGACTGTAAAAATCAGTCACAAAGCACTGAAAGGGATTATTCATGACTGTAATTGTCGGTTGTCACAGCAACATTGGTGCAGGCACACTGAATGCAACCTCTGTCTGTCACTTCAACGCTTTAGGTAGCTTAACTCTTTGTTTCTCAGTGTCATCAAAATTTTAGGACAGTGTGCCACAACTTAAAAACTATCAGCTGGCATTCCTCAGTAAATGTCCTGGATCCTGATAGAGTCCTTTAAAAAAAATAAACAAAAAAAAACCTAAAGCAAGGTCAAACGTGAGAACATATTCCAAGTGTCAAATATGGATCATCGACAACAATTCTTATCTGTCATCCAGCGGGCCTTCCACCACCACCCACACTCGTCACCCAGCATGGGCCATCGACCAGACCACCACTGGCACAGCAATCCAGTGTGGACCATCCACCACCACCCACAGCTGTCTCCCTCACAACATTCACACATGCTGAGGCTGGAAAGCACCTCAGATAAACTGAAGGTCATCAACAAGTCATGGAATGGGTAAACAACACTAATCTGAGCTGTCAGAGGATCTGGGCCAGGATTGGAACCAGAGAAGGGGCTAGCCCAGTGATTTTCTTCCTTTGCTACTGCTACCTGTACAGATGATGAATTGCAGCTGTGTTTAAACCAGCATGATACTATTTATTTTTTTTTTAATTTCACTTTTGTTATCTTTGGGGGGGTAGGTAAGAATAGGTAAGGATATTGGACACAAGCTCTTACTATGTAGCCTAGGCTAGCCTCAAACTCTCCATCTTCTTGCCTCGGACCCTTAAGCTTTGGCAGGTGCTACCATGCTTGCCTAAAAGAACTGACCCATATACAAATTAAGAGACACCTAGAGCTGAAAGGATATTGCAGACTTCGGCATGACGGCAGTCAGCCAACGCTTCCTCAAATTCTACATCCCTTAAAGGAATAAACTGGCTCACATGGGTCTGGAAAGGCAAACAACTTTTCAATGTTGACAGTTAGCTTGCTTTTAATAAAAATACCCTTTTGTTACTATTTAATGTTGGGAGAAAATGGAGATGAACGCTGAGTGATGAGACTGACGCGAACAGCAGCTTTCTTGAAAGGCAAGTGTGATGTGCTGGAGGGGGCCGGACCGGGGGACGCTCACAGGTCGCACAGTGAGTGGGCGAGTGGGTCGAGCAGCGGAGTGGTCTGGAAAGCGACTCACCTTTCAGACTAAGCAAAAACCCAACAGGGTCAGCTTATAAGGAAAACCTCTGGAAAAACACATGTGTTTAGTTCTTCAGAGTTCTATATAACTTGCATACAATCTCAGTAGTGAAAAGGATCTACAGGGAAGCCAGAAACCAGGCATATGGTATTCACCCATGATCTCGGCACAGAAGGATCCTAAACTCAAGCCAGCCCAAACTGACAGCCAAGTCTGAGGTGAGCCTTGACTACACAAGACTCTGCCTGAAACACACAGGGAAAAACAACAAACACCAAGCTTGGGGCAGAATTTCATCCAAATAATCATAACTTGGAAAGAAGTTTAAAATGTGTGTGTGTGTGTGTGTGTGTGTGTGTGTGTGTGTGTGTGTAGGAGACCTGAGGGTTTGTTTCCTTCTTGTGGCTCTGGATTTGGTTTTAGAGAACATGCATGGGTAAAAACACGCAAGCAAGCAAGCAAGCAGAAAAACAAGTAAGAAACATCCCAGCTCAGGCTCCCTCTCCTTAAACCCAGTATGGATAAGAAATACATGTGAAATGTGCCAAAACTGTAACATTTTATATCTGTACACTAGCTTTAATATATGAAAAGGGATACATATATAATTTCATGTACAGATAAAGGATAGATAATATCTAGAAAAAGAAACCCATTTGTAAACTTGGTGACCTGTAAGGAGAATATCTTGTGTATTATATGGATGTATTATTACCTGTCAATTAAAAAACCTACAGGAAAGGGTCGAATATGGGTGGGGCATCCCAGAGGCAGGAAGAATTCTGGGATAGCACCAGGCATGGGAGATCACCCCAGAAGGGGGGACAAGACAGACACATGGTACTTGAGCACAGGTAACCAGTCACATGCCAGAAGGTAGATTAGAGTAAATGGGTTATAATACGTTACGATCTCATCGGAGAAGAACCTAGCTATGTGACCAATATATTTGTAAATCTACTTTGAATCTGAGTCTTACTTCTGGGAGCACGGGGCTGGAAGGAAGAACCAGGACCAAACTTCTACAGTAACCCGTCTGTATAAGTTAGTTAGCTTAGCCTAGTTTTGGAGACACATTAAAACATAAAAGTCACTGGGCATTTCAGTGGCTGACATGGATCAGAATGAAATTACTTTTCTTATTAGGATTGTGTTTTCCAATATTTCAAAGTTGGTATAAAGTTCAAATATCAGAGGAAAATGCTGTCTAGTATGTTTCATTGTGTTTCTGAACTATGAATAACTTTTGGGGAGGAGCTATTCTGTTTTTTGTTTGTTTGTTTGTTTGTTTGAGACAGGGTTTCTTTGTGTAGCCTTCACTGTCCTAAAACAATCTCTGTAGGCCAGGCTGGGCTTGAACTCACAGATATACGCCTGCCTCTGCCTCCTGAGTACTGGGATTAAGAGGAAAGCCACCAACACTCCACACATGAATGACCTTTATAAGAGCTGAGAACTGCTAATACGTTTTCTATGAAAGTCCTTTGTTGATCTTACTATTTGATAGTTCTCAAGGTTTGCCCTCCTTAGAAAGGGCAGATGGTTCTTGGTGAAAGGGAGAGACGGCAGCTCAGCTGGTTTCTATGCTGCCATCAAGGAGGCATCCAAGCTCTGAGAACTGCCTCAAGCCTGCGGTCCTACCCCGCACAGGGCTGAAGCAGGAGGATTGCTGCATGGTTGAAGCCAGGGGCTACAGACAAGACCCTGCCTCAAAACAACCAAAGTCTCCAAATGCCACAGGCGTCATCTCTTTCTCTCACCTCATCTCTTACAAGCTGGGCCTTCTCTCTGCAATGCTTTCTTAGTGTTATGGAAAATACAGACTTGCCCAGTCTCATTTGCTTATTCGTATGGATCCATTACATAGAACGAAAGGGAGGAGATGTAAAGATGGACTGGTTTTTTTGCACAAGGGCTGTTAGAGCAGCTTGTAGCAGCAGCATCTCTAGCCATCTATTTGTTTACGCTCCTCCTTCTCCTCCTCTTACTCCTCCTCCTCCTCTTACTCCTCCTCCTCCTCACATCAGTTAGGCGGATGACCTGTATCCTGGGAGGACTGACCGCAGTGGCCCCTCTCAGAACTCGGAATGCTCTTCTCCTTTTGTACCAAAATGAAAGGGTTAATTCCTTCAGATAGTGGATAGTCCTCATCCACCCTCTTTGGCCACTTGTCCATGGCTTAGTGACTTTTGGAGTCAAGGAAATCACAGCCTGCCCATCGGCTGAAGGGCACACAGCGAGGCAGGAGGAGCAGGGCTAGCTTCAAGCCAAGACAGAGCTAACTTTTAAACATGTATCTTATGAGTAAGAAAAGAAAAAACTGTGCTAAATCTTCATTTTAAAATGCAATTTCAGAAGGAAACCCTAAATATAGACTCTCCCATCTTGACACCATAAAGTGCCAATAAATCTGTCCCGTGCTGTAAGCGCGAACAGCACTCCGTGGCTGTTTCTGAAGGGACCAAAAGCAGCGTGGTTATCAACGTTACTTGGAAATCTTGCTCACTGGATCTAATTTTTATAACGAGTGTAAAACTAGTCTGCTTGTAGCTCAACAAAGATTTGTCCAGTGTAAATTATGTAACTGCAATTTACAAAGTAATGCTAGATCTTGGTTCAGAGCAGTCCCCCACCCCTTAGACCCACTTCTAAGAGGAGATCCCTAAGCTAATTTTTAAAAATGAGACTAAAATTGCTTGAATCGCCCTGAAGATAGGATAAGGTAGTTTCCTTATTTAAAAATACTTTTTTTGCACCAAGTTTGCACACACACACACACACACACACACACACACACACACACAGAGAGAGAGAGAGAGAGAGAGAGAGAGAGAGAGAGAGTCTATAATGTTCTCAAGCTCAAAAGCCAAAATTTTCTTCTTTCTTTAAGGCAAAAGGATCCTCTCCCCCCACTAAACCAATATCAGTTGAGAAGCATATCAGGAAAGTCCAACATAAGGTGCAAACCATAATGCCAATTTTCTATATTCCTAGGTCTGCAACAAGCCACATGATGAGAATGACAAATACTTGGGCATTTTGCCCTTGAGTCTTAAGAGCTGCCTCCCTCCCCCCAAAATGTGGCATCCTCCTCATCCAAGTTCTCTTACTCTCAGGCATCCAGCTGGGGAGATTTTTCAATTCACCCCGTGGTTTATTTAAGACTGAACCATCTGGTCAACCCCAATCCCGTCTCTAAATTGTTGCCTATTTCATTCAGGATCTGCTGATGGAATGACAACATCTCCCGGGAGACCAGCCAGGCCCTGCAGAAGCAAATGGAGCACAACAATGCCAAGCAGCAGGGCCAGGGACTGCAGCGCCACTGGAGGATACTTACACTTGTACAGCAGAGAGTCTCCATGCAGCAAAAGGAAAGGAAAAAAATATGAATGGAAGAGAGACAAAGCAACAGCATCACAAGAAAAAGGGAGGGAGGGAGGGAGGGAGGGAGAGCATTTACAAACAAAGTAGAAAAAGCTAAAATACATAGAAAGCCATCACAGCAAAGGGACAGGGCGAGAGTGGTGCCAGTGAGCTGCACGAAGCATCCATCCAGCTTCTAATTACGCAGAAGCCCAGTTTCAGCTTGAGAAATGCAATGGTCTCCCATACAGATTTTAACTCTTTTCCTAAGTGTGTATCCAAATGCACAGTGACATCATCAGCTGCCAGGGCACTCCGTGGACAGAACACTGGACAGCTATTAGACACACCCTCCCTCCCACACACACTCACACCCGCACAGGTCTCTCCTCAGCCCTGCCACACTGTGAGGCTGCCTCCTGAAAGACCATTTCTAGCCCTCGTTGCTCTTCACTGCTCTTCACTGCATTTCAGAGATAAGCACTTGTAATTCTCTCACTCCCTCTGTTATCAAAGCCTCTTACAGATCTGATGCTGCAGTCTCACAGTGGACCAGTCAAAGTGCAACTAAATATTTTCTGGTGAGAGCTACCATTTCACATTAAAACTCTACATCCATTGGTCACCATTGACAGCTGTTAACATATCTTATTATTTTTAATTTATTTTAAAAGTTGTACTGGAGTCATCAGAGTGTTTGAAAATGAGGTGACAGAGGTTCCTTCTGGAGTTTCCAGAAGGCATGCTGTGTGGAAGGCTCCCTACTCTGCCTCTCTGAGGCTGCCTTTTTCTTAGTCATGTATTTTATGTTCAGCATAAAATGAGATGAAACTACAGAGCTCCTCAGGCTACGTGTGTAAACAGCATGTCTCACTGCAGAGGAAAGGGAGAATGTACGGAACAGTCATTCCTCATGACCACCCCGCCATCGTGCATACACAGAAAGGCTTTCTCTGGCAAGGGCAGGGGTGAGGGGTGGGGAGCCTCAGCCTCAGAATTCTAATTTTATACTCACTAAGCATTTTTCTTCAAACATGGTTCATTTTATGACCTATCAAGTGAGCACAGACATTAAAAAAAATCTTTGCTAAGTGAAAGGAGGAAGAGTAAAAATATATTTTCAAATCTTCAACTGCCGTGCCTGCATTAACACATAAGCCCCAGAGCATCCACGGAAGTGGATTATAGCTCTTAGTATGAGGAGTGAGTCGCATAGACCATCTTAGGCTTTCTCTTTCTGAAAGGTTAATTCATCAAGACAAGTCCTCTGCCCCAATTACACACTCAATGATTATAACAAGTAACACTCAACAGCCTTTTCATTGGTTCATTTCCTAAAGTGACAGTCCCCATGAAGAAGGAAACCATGGCAACAGGCAACTCAACAAGGTGAAGATCATTCCCTCTCATACCTCCATGTCTTTGGAACTCACTTAGGCTGTCCTGACATCACCATCTCTACACGAAGACAGGAAGGAGTTGCAAGCAGAAAGAAGCATCCAAGAAATGGGCTCAAACTCCCATTGGCTCAGTTATGGAATCTGGATCAGTGTTTTTATAATGTCAGGCTCATTTTCCAGTTTAAAATAAATTATTGTGAGGATTAAATAGGATACAGACTATGAAATGTTTACTACATCACCCAGCAGGCCATGCTGTCACCATGCTGACCTCACTAGCTTCAGTGAGCGTCCTGACTGTGTGTGAATATAATTGTTTCCTCCTTTTCTTTTCAAAGCGAAGACTAGGGTTGGGAGAGATGAAGTGTAAAGTAGATGCTATTTTTCACCCAAAAAATATCTGGAATGATCTAAAAACCCACTGTTGGGGAATGAATAAACAGACAGGAAACACCGGTTCATAGATGCGAGGGAATGCCAGCTAAAAACAGAAAACCATAGAGAGCGACATGATGAAATCGCCAAACAATGTTCACCAAAGTTTCAGAAAGACAAACATTGGCATGCCAGCCATGTCCATTCTAAAGTCCGGAAGGCACACCATCCATCGGCCAGCTGCTCATGAACAGATGTATGTACAAACATGGGAAACAACTGTCCCTCCACACCATGATGGTACCTATGGGATGAGGAAGGAGGGAAAGATGGCTGGTCACAGTGGCTGAAGGTGACCATGTGCTATCTGTAATGCCTAAGATTATTCAAGCTTCTACACATGTTATAGAATACCTACCGTTTGCTCTTGGAGAAGGGACAGAATGGTGGTAAATAAAATAAGCTTCCCAATGGGTTTGTGCTTTAGTGCACACCTTTAGATGAAAGATGCTGGTCTGCCATCAGCTGGCTCGTGGAAGCTGGGAATATGGGCATTTGGCACTGAAGAATATTTTTAATGTGTCCTGGTTGCCCCGACTCAGAAACTAGAATTATCTTAGAAGAGGGGACCACAACTGTAGGCAAGCCTGTGGGGTGTGTTCCTAATTAATGGTTGATACAGAAGGGCCCAGCACATTGCAGCTGGTACCACCACGAGGCAGGTGGTCCTGGGTATAGCAGGAGGTAGGCCGAACAAGCCGCGAAGAACAAACGGGCAAGCAGCACTCCTTCATGGCGTCTGCTTGAGTTCCTGCCCCAAGTTCCCTCAGCCAGTGATGGGTGTGACCTGAGATGTGTAAGCTGAAATAAACCCTTTCTCTCCCCAAGTTGCTTTGGGTCAGGATATTGTATCACAGCAACAGAAACCCTAAAAAGGACAAACTGCTTAGTTACACCTCAAAATGTTTGTTCGGAATCAAGTCTAATGTATGGAAAGGACACATGGCAGCTACTGTGGATCTGAACTTCCTGCACAGGCGCTCAACAGAAGGCCCCAGACACTACCTGCTGACCACCTTCTGGGGCATTAATGATGAGATGACCCAGTAGATCAAAACTGTTTGAGGGTTTAAAAAATAATGCACTAAAATAGGCAGGAAGCAATCTATAAACTTCTTAAAATGACTCAGGGTTGTTTTACATGAATGGGTATTTTGTTTAATGCTACCATTAATTCAAAGATTTCCGGAGAAGTTGCCTCCCAATACTTAGGGGGCAGTGTTCTCTAGAACCCAACATCCCAGTAAATATGAACTTCAACGGTGTCAGTGCTTATCCTACTTAAGAATCTTTTGTCAGACACTTGGCATTTAGTAAGCTAGCAGAGACTGGCCCAGTCCTAGTAAGACAGAGGGAAAATTCTCAGAACAGCAGGTGACAGAGTGCTGAACCTCAAGGGCCACAGCTTGAAGTGGGACCCAGACTGCAAAGGGCTGCCCCGGGCTCGCGCCTCCAAGAAGAGGCTGATCAAGTAGACTTACCCTTACAATAACTGTATAAATGAGTTAGAGTGTAAGCTGGAGGTGTCTGGCTGGACATAAGCACTTTTTATAAGTTAATGGCCAAAACATTTATTATAGCATCTGTTATTACAAACCCCAGGGCTTTTGTTATTGTTTTGTTAGACAGGGTATATGCAGGCATGGCTGTTCTAGAACTCGGTATGTACACTAGGTTGGCATCAAATTCACAAAAGTCTTGCCAGGCTCTGCTTCAAGAGTGCTGGGATTAAAGGACTGTGCCACCACACCCAGCTGGAAGGTTTAAAGATATAGCAGGGTGTCGTTTGAAACTTTGTACTAAAAACACATCTAAAAAAAAAAATACAAATTAGGCTGAAATAGGAGTCTGCCTAGAGGTGAGCTCAAGAGCTCGCTGCAGGCGCCTCCTTCCCATCCCACTTCCCGGGCATCTACTGGAAGACGAAATGGACTTCTTTAGGTGGAAAAGGTAACCTTGAAGAATTGTGGTAAATCAATGCATGAATCGAATCATTATTTCAATCCAACACAACTGTTACTACTCCAGCCACTGGTACCAAGAGGCGCATTCTGCACACAGGTAGAACAGTAAGGACTCAATCTACTGTGAAGAAGAATCCTTTGAGGACTGGGTGACCTACCGCTCAGTCACCCCCTGAGCGGCGGGTGAGCGCTTGCCTAGCAAGTGCAAGGCTTAAACTTCAGTGTCCAGCATTGAGGAAGAAAAAACAGGGCACAAACCCCAAAACACCAAAAAGTGAACAAACTTTTAAATCAGACACCTTCACTTGACTCCCACACTTTATGCTTTTTGTCTCACACTTGCATAATCAAGTCTTCTGCACGGACTCGCATGGTTCATAAGCTGGCATCCACTTCTTTGGACCTCAAATTCTTCATAAGTATACATCTACTTTCCATTTCAACTACTTAAGTACTTTGTCTTATAGAGAGAGGGGTGATGAGTACTAGGACTCTCCCCTCTGTTCAGCAGGCCGCGTGCTGTCGTTCCAGGGTTCTTTACTTCATTTTACGCTGTCCCTCTCCCCTTCGCACACACAGATTGTGTTGGAACTATTTATTGCATTTATTTGTGTGTGTATGCATGTACTTTTACGCCCTAGTGCATGCATGCACGCCATAGCACATGTGTGGAGATCAAAGATCAACCTGCGGGAGTCAGTTCTCTCCTGCCACGTGGAGATGGACCTCAGGCTGTCAGGCTTGCAGTAAGTACCTTTACCTGCTGACCCAGCTTGTCACGGTAGAACCATTTAAAGGCTAAGATATTTTTATATTTCTTCCTTATGGGATCATCCCAGGAATGATACACTCCTCTGAAACCACACATGATTATCGAATCAAAGGAAATTAAAAGCTGTTACATGGTACATAATTCATATACTATAGTCTATGCTCACTGTGTTTGCAACCACATACTATAGTCCTGCTTTTGTTTTCTTTGAGGCAGGGTCACGGGTAGCCGAGGCTGGCCTCAAACTCCCAGTGTAGCTAAGGATGATGCTGAACTATGTGCTGGCGTATGCCAGTGTCCGACTCCCTCCCTTATCCTCAAACACACAGCATCTCCTCCTCTTCAGGTCCAGGACCTAGAGGAGAATTGCCCCTTAGAGTAAGAATGTAACTTTCACCCCTTATCTAACCCAGCACCACCTACCTCTCCCCCTACCCCAGTGCAGCCTTCCTTCTGAATACTGACCGCCTTGAAGGCTGTTGCATCGGCTCGCCTCACCGTCCTTCCATTTCATCATAATGAGATGCGCGGCAACATTGCTAGGCGGAGTGCCACACAGTGGGTGCTGTGACCTGCTGGGTCAGTCACAACAGGTACCCCAGTCGTGTGGGCGCACTGTGGTTGAGGATGCTGCTTGGTCTCTTGATTGGAGAGGGGACTTCCTAGGTGCTTCACTGTCGAGTGCCACTCCTCTCTGTCATTAACAGCCACTCTGGGAAGTGCTACTTTCAGTCCTTGCAGAGAGAGCCTATTTTTAAGCAACTACTGGCAATTCTTGCCTGAATTAGTGAGTACAATGAGCACTCTAAAGACGGATTTTTTTTTTACTGCTTTCTCCTTCCTGTATCTACTAGCTGCCCTTCTTTTATAAGCCACTGTGACCACTTCTTTCTTGATATATATTTTTTAAAGCATTGCTACGAACATGTGGGTTTTTAAAAAATTAATTCAGTGTATAATAAGACTTTGCAATTGCTATTCTTTCTGGTATTCAGTGTCCCACTGGGGTCCATTCAATCTACCCTGCATGTCCTTTGAGATGGTCTCTTTGGATATAATACCAATCCTCGCTCTTTGATTTAAGACATCCTTGGCTGACCTTGTACTTCCCTGTGCACTTTGAAAATGGATATAGGTAATCCCTGTTTAATGAACTACATGAGAAAACCTAAGTATTCCCGACTAGACTATCTGCTGAGCCAATGCTCAAAGGGAAGCCGAGTCTGTTCTTAATTGATTCACAGCCTTACACGTCTAGCCTAATGTTGCCACATGTGTACTTAGAAAGTTGTTTTTTAATGCACCCCTACTTTCAGAAGTCTGAGGTAGCGTAAATCGGCTGAGGCTGTCTTTAAGTCAGCAGCTCCTTCCTTGTTAACTGCTGGATAGCATGGAGGACTTCCCTTTAACCTGAGGAGGAAGCAGAGGAAGGCACCACCCCTGAGACAGCTGCAGTGAATCAGGGGACACAAGGGGAAAGGGGATCAGATGGAGGGTGCGCCATGCTTATCCCCGACACCGTTGAGTCAGCTCCCCGGCTGCCCTCCTCAGCTCTCCGCCACGGCCTGGATTCACATACAACATGAGCTGGTGCTGTGAGCCTAGACACACTCTGGGGACAGTACTGGCCAGGGCTGTCATAGCAGCACAGTGGAGTGCTGCCCTATAGTTGAAATGGTTCATTTCCTTATGGTTTTTTTTTTCAGATCTACGGATATTTTTTTGAGGAAATAAAATAGAGCCATTTCCTGTCTACAATGCCAGTTTCTCCAGGGAACAGGAAATATTTCGCTTTTTTATCCACTTTAATCTGGTAAAT
The DNA here is from genome assembly GCA_964023405.1 of Apodemus agrarius. Taxonomy (NCBI): domain Eukaryota; kingdom Metazoa; phylum Chordata; class Mammalia; order Rodentia; family Muridae; genus Apodemus; species Apodemus agrarius. The sequence continues at coordinate 39,225,380 of OZ030019.1, read as the reverse complement.
GAACCCAAGGCAAATTTTCACACTTGAGTACTCTTTACAAGTGAAAATTTTCCTTGATATTGGAAAAGGAAGGAAGGAAGGAAGAAAGGAAGGAAGGAAGGAAGGAAGGAAGGAAGGAAGGAAGGAAGGAAGAGAATCATCTGGTACTGACTTCAAGAAACTATGTAGTTTTTGTTGTTTTCTAAGATGGATTCTCATTGTCTGGCCTTAAACTCTCTACATAGCTGAGGCTAGCCTCGAACTTGTGGCATGTACCACACTGCCTCCAAGCAAGTATCTTTGAGCAAGAGGTAATCCAGATGGACACAGGGATGTGATATCTACTAACAGTAATGGGTCCTCTGTTCCTATGATTGTACAGAGAAAGAGAGCAGAGCAATCCCTAAGAACTTGGCTGTACAGTAAGATGTCGCTACTGCAGCCTCATAGGAGCTCTGCCAGCGTCTGTGCTCATTACTGTGAACGAGAAAAACCCAACCAAGTATCACACCTCTGGAATACATAATAAAGCTACTTAATTTAGAAGAATCCATTTAGCATGGAAGGCAAGGGTAAGGGGGCTAGGGGAACACTTCTACACGTGTCTCCAGAATAGAATCCACAGTTTGGTGACATCACAAAATTAGCTCTGTAAACGTGGCACAAGATAATAGCTGACAACAGTGTCAGGAGAACATGCGAATGTCTATGGTAGTTTACTCCCTAAGAAAATAGTGTGGGTGATGAGATGGTGCAGCAGGCTCATAAAGGCTTTGCCACCAATCCTAAGGACCCAAGCTCCATCCCCAGAGCCAATGAGGTAGGAGGAGAGAACTGACTTCCCTGACTATTCCCTCTACACCCTGTAGTTGTGCAGGGAGGAGGAGGAGGGGAGAGATAGAGGGGAAAGGGAGGGGGAGGGGGAGGGGGAGAGAGGGAGAGAGGGAGAGAGGGAGAGAGGGAGAGAGGGAGAGAGAGAGAGAGAGAGAGAGAGAGAGAGAGAGAGAGAGAGAGAGAGAGAAAGTCAAACTAACAAACTACAGTGGTACCAAGCAGGCTTGGTGAGTGGAGATTCTGGGAGGATGCTATAGGCACCAATTAATCTCACCACAAAGCTCCAATCCCATGGGTCCCAAGCTTTTCTGAGGTCAAGACCTCAATTTTCTTCATTCTAACTCTATCCTTAAACACTGCTTTGGGCAAACATGCCTCACCACCTAAACTTGGGAAACCTGGTCTGTTCTAGAATCCAGAATATTTGCTATGCTTTGATGTTTATATCTGTGATGTACGTATGTGGCATATGTGCTTATGTGTGTCTGAGGGAAGTCTCATGCACGCGTGTGTGCGCGCATTTGTGTGTGTGTGTGTGTGCCAGAGATAAATACTGAATGTCTTAATTGTTTATCTCATTTAAAAACTTTTTTAAAACACAAGATGTACCACTAAATCTGGAGCTCAGTAATCTGGCTGGTTGGCTGACAAGGGATCGGTCTGTCCCTGACTCCAGCAATGGCAGCCATATGGGGACTTTCATGTGATGCTGGGGCTCGAACTCAGGTCTTCGTGCTTGCTGGGCTATCTCCCTTGCCCTCATCACACTCATATTGACTCCGTTTACTTCCCTTCCCCTCTGATTCGATTCCAACGGAGGCTCTGAACATGAGAGACTCATTACTTGATTTACTCAACTTTATTTTGGTGTGAGACAGGGTCTCACTCTATATTGCAGGCATCACTAGAATGCACCACGTAGCCTAGGCTACCCTTAAAAGAAAACTATTAAGTACAAAAATGCTTATCAGTCGGTCTGTGTCAGCCTACTACACGCAGTGATTATTGGGCTGCACATGATACCCTGCTGTTTTCATCACTCCCTTTTCTTTTCCCCCAGTGAAAAAGTGTGATAAAGTTTCTCCTGAGCCACAGGTTAGCCTTGGAACTTGCTATGTAGCCAAATATGACTCTGAACTTCTGAGCCTCCTGCCTCCGCCCCCTAAATCCTGGGATTTCAGTCTGCACCCCCATGCCTGGCTTAGGCAATGATTTGACAGAATCTATTTCGCCAGTGTGAGAATGTCAAGAACACAGCGGTATTGTACACTATTTTTCCTCTAGATTTGAACTTGTTTAAAATGAACTCAAGATTTATAGCCAAACTACAGTGAAAAGTTGAGTAAATTTCCTATGAAACATACTTCCCATATATTTCCAAAGCTATTGGTTTATGGCAAACTATGAGTGGCTTGGTGCATACAGGTAGAATTTCTTTTGTTCCAAGAAAAGTCCTTTATTGAATCTCTAAAACTTAGGACTTCCCTATCAAGTAACTCCTCACGGGGTTTCAGTTCCTTCAGTTCTTTGGGTGAGAGGCCACAAAGCACATAAGGAAGAGCTTTGTTACAGCCACCAAAGAGAATCTTTAAAAGCTGAGCATGGTGGCCAGACAAGAGCCTGTCTCAAAGAACAGAGAGGACAAGGCTGGTCTGGGGCACATACCTACAGCATGAATTATATGGGTGTGGTGACCACTGAGCCTGAGCCCTGTCGTTAACTACCCACAAATCAACAGCTCACTAGGGCCTCGAAAGCATCTCAGTGGACATCAGTAACATCGGATTCTGCCCAAACCTGTCTCTTCCAGCCCACCCCCCTCGTACAAGGCTATGCGTGATAACATATGGCTTCAGTTCTCCCGTCCAACCTCAGCAAGCCTCCTTCACTTTAGTCTTGTTACGCTATAATGAACAACATTCTAACTGTCTCCCTCTGCCAAGCTCCCGAGGCTCTCTCCTACGTTTACTTACTCATCCCTTTCCCCAGCAGCTGCCTTTCCAAATGCCAGTGTACCGCCAGTAGCTGTGTACCTAGTACAATGCTTAGAACCTTCCTCCAGGAAGCCTTCCTTGACAACATCCCTCCCTTAGTAGCCTTCTCTGTTTCCATAGCAACTATCACTCTTTTCTTAGAACATACCGTCCAACTGTATCTAACCTTATTAATGAAGAATCACTTCAGCCCCAAAATGAGCATAGGCACATAAAAGATAGATTTTTTTAAATGGTAAACTGAGATGAAGAAAAACATGAGGTCAGAATTAAAGCTGAATATCAAGTGCAACTACTTAGGGCACTAGCTACTTTTTTATAGTTAAACACATTCCTTCTGCTCTCAGCTTTTAAACTGGTAATACTGACAGCAGGTTCCAGCAGGGACACAACTATGTGTAAGGGTACAGAGTACACTGCTGGGAGTCAATGCCTGGAATTGCCATGATTCTATTTAAGAGATTATTTTTTAGTGTGTGGTCTATGTATATAGGCTCCTATGTGTGCAGAGGTCAGAGGTCTATGTCAAGTGTCTCCCTATATATCACTCTCTACAAAATGTTTTGAGAGAGTCTCTCCCTGAACCTGGAGCGCAACATTTCAGCTTGACTGGCTCACCAGCAAGGCCAGGGATGCTTGTGTTTCCAGTGCTAGGATTACATAAGTGCACTGCCACGGACAGCTTTGTTAGATGGGAATCTGACTCAGGTCCTGTGGTTGTTCAACAAGCACCTTGCTCTCTACACCATCTCCTCAGCTCCACATACCTCCTACTTAAGGAAGCCCGAAATAAAGTAGGTAAAAGTACATGATCAATTCTTATACGCATGCATAACTGAAACAGACACTTGATGGAATCTGATACTATGTTCATACTATGTTCATTTTTTTAAAATGCTTTTTAAGATAGGTCTCAGTCACCACTATGTAGCACAGGTTACAACTCAAATTCACAGTACCTCTTCCACCTCAGCCTTCCAAATGTTTATTACACCCATGAGTCACCACAGCCACCCTGTTCACACCTCACGGTCCACACCATGTGTGTGGCACCGGGGACTGAACTTGACTTTGCACATGATAGGTACGCACACTACCACTCAACTGCATCCCCAGGCTGCTTTGCGTTTTCATTTAAAGACTGGATCTGGTTGAGTTGTCCCAGCCTTGAACTTCCTCTGTCTTCCAGGCAGGCCGTGATCCTCCTGACTCAGCCATGTTCACGCCTTTTCCTGCCTGATCACGAATCCTCCTCATAGACCTTACAATGGAAAGGAAAGGCATGCTGCCAGAAATGAGGCCTTTCTCTGTGACCTCATGTCAGCGGAACGCTCCTGCCTTCCATCGTCTAAGCAAACCCAGGAGTTCAAGTTACATGCGTGTCAGCTCCTGGTTCTATCCAGATTAGCACTCTGATGGCGCCCTTCAGAGGCAAGCCTAGCGGGAAGCTTCGTTTACCTTCTGTGGGAGGCCAAGAATGTCTGGCACACAATAAATGTTTCATGGATAAAGAAATGGGCCTAGCCTTTACTTTTGAACCAGAGTTTCTAACAGTTCCTCATTATGTAAGACTTGACCACCAAATAATATTTCTGCCTCTTCCCCTGGGTTATTATTCTTATTTTACTGTTTATTCTGAAGCAAGGACTCATGTAGCCCAGGCTAGCCTAGAATCCCCAAACCTACCTTTCACCTTCTAAATGTTGGGATTATAGGCATGCGCTACCACACCACAATCCTGGGTTTTACTGAGGGCCAGCAGCCATCTCTCCAGCTTCTCCGTCATCCAGGACCCAGGTAACGTCTCCATCAAGGACCTCCCATCTTCTTCTCTTTTGATAGTCATGCCCTTTCACTATACACCAAGTTCATTCTTGAATGAATCTACAGACAATCCTTTCCAAAATTTAAATATTGTTGAATTCAGGACCAAAAATCTTTGCCTCAAAACAAAACAAAAAGCAAACCTGTTTTTACTTCCGCTTTTTCACTAGGTATAGAGTGTATACAATGGTAACCCAAGCGTTAAGAAACTAGAGCTGGAGGTTCAGGAGTTCCAGGCTAGCCCAGACTACAAGACAGCTAGTCTCAAAACACACAGTAAAAACAGTGTTTCTATTGTGAGCTAAAATTAAAGCCCCTCCCCTTTTGCCAGAGTGTTTTTATAGCAATAGAAACAAAACTAAGACCTGGGCTGGAGCTGGGCGGTGGAGTAAAAGCTGCACATTATCCCAGTCCACGTTCTAAAATGTTATCCAGATGGAAAGACTATCATAGAATGAATAAAAGTGCAAAGAGAAATTTAACAACCATGATGTAGACCAACTCCTGTGCAAGTTACCATTAGTGTGCCTGATTATAAATGAGACACACTGACCACAGCCTGTGGTTTTCAGCCTTTCAAACAAATCATTTAACTAATAACTACTGGAACTGAAGACAGAGGTGGCTCAGTCATCTTCCAAGCACAGAGACCTGAGTTCAAATTCCAGAACCCATTTAAAAAGCCAAGCATAGTGATGGAGAGCTGTAACCTCAGCAGAGGCAGAGACGGGAACCAGCAAGCAACAAGTCCCAGTGGGAGAGACACTGTTTTAAAATATGGTTCTGGATGGATGACCCTGGAGTTGACCTCTGGCCTCCATTTGCACACACACCTACACAGATGTGTGTTCCCACATGTGCGCAAGCACACATGAGGAGAAAAAGCACCGACAGAAAGCTCCCATGATGACTTATGCCTGCAGCAATGAGATCATGGGGGCAGAAGGGACATGAACTCAAGGTCATCACCATGCTCACAAAAGTTGAAGGTCCAGCCTGGGTTACAGGAGATCTAGCCTGAACTTCCACACATATGTACTGCTGGTATCAGAATGAGGCAATTACTTTATAGTTTGAAAAAATAGTGTCTTGACCAGGTCAAGTATATCTTCACTACATTTTAGACTGCATTCAAAAGCTTAAAATTATATATTGAATTATGCGGCTGGAAAGTACTGAGGGAAATAATTGCTGCTTTATCCTTGGAGACCCAATTGCAAAGCTGTGTTCTGGTTAATTCAAGCCTGCTCCAATTCTTCTCCACACACAGCACAGCAGGAGATGAGCGGCTCTTCAGCAGGAATGTCACTTTTGATTTTGAACTGGTCTGACACTCATTAAAATAACCGGGAGAATGGGAGACAATTAGTGAGCTGATGGCGCCAAGCCCAAGCCTGAGCCACAGAGGCTGGCTTCTCACCTCCACCCCAACCTCCTGGCAGTTTTTAAAGGTATCATATTGGAAGCGGTGACAAATTAGGGACAATTAATCAGTAACACAAGAATTGCGCCCTTCAAACCCTGAACACCCATAAGACAAGGAGAAAGCTGCAGATGCTATGGACAGCAAATATATCATTTATAGATTTATTTGTGCATGTATGTGCATATGCATGTGCATACGTGCGTGCGTGCGTGTGCGCATGCGTGTGTGAGTGAGTGCGTGTGTGTGTGTGTGTGTGTGTGTGTGTGTGTGTGTATGTGTCCATGCCTGGACATACTTGTAAATAACCAAGGAGGTCAGAAAAAGGTGTCAGATTCCTTGGAGCTAGAATTTATGTCGTTATGAGCTGGGTGCTGATTTTATTCCTCTAGAAGAGCAGCAAGCACCCCTATCACTAAAGCCACTCTTTTTCTGGCATTGCTTGTGGTTGTTGTTATCGGGGTTTTTTTTTGTTGTTGTTGTGGTTGTTGTTTGTTTTGTTTTGCTTTGTTGTTTTCGTTTCTTGGTTCCTCTGTATAACATCCCTGGCTATACTGAACCTCGCTCCATAGATTGGGCTGGCCTCAACCTCACAGAGATCCACCTGCCTTTGCTTCCAGAGTGCTGGGATTAAAGGCATGCTCCCCCAACATCTGAGGAGCATCAAAGAAGGCCATGGCAAGCACACTGGTCATCCCAGTGCTCAGGTAGCTGAGTCAGGAGGATTCTGAATTTACAGTCATCCCCCACATATAGGAATTTGAGGTCAGCCTGGGTTAGTTACACTCTGCCTCAGAAACAGAACAAAAGACCACTAACAACAACGACGACGACAACAATAACAATAATGGGCTTTCTTTGCTTGAACATTACAGTGGCCCACATCTGTAATCCCAAGCATGAAGCATGAAGATTGCATGGCCAGCTTAAGTGATACATTTAGTCCTAGGTAAACCTAGGCTATAAAAAAAGAAAGACCCTGTCTCAAAACAAAGCAAACACCAGCCACCACCGCCAAAAACAAAACAAACAAACAAACAAAAACCCCACCCTTATGAATTCAGGTTGTTTTTTTAAATTTTCAGTCATTCTCTTCTTTCAGGCAGAACTTAAATTTTATAGTTGTTGACCAAATACTGGATTTTTTTTCCCAAAGAGATCAATGGTACATGTTATGCCCTGTGATCTGAGGAGTAACCCTTCGATCCAGATTAGGATAATGTCGATGCCTAACGTAGGGCCCTAACCCTTGCCTAGCACAACTGCCCATGTTGGGCCTTTACAGAAATGCAATTAAAGTAAACATGAAATTCGGGGCCATCAGCCCCTGAGAAAGGCTACTCCTCACGTGAGTCATCCTGAATGAGTCCATCATGAAGGTACATGCTTTCCTATACCTCAGCACAACACATGTGTTTTCGGAAACAGGAAACTGCTTCCTGCATGTGATCCTGGATGGCTCTTTCCACGTGTGATGCGTGTCTGTTTTCAAACAACGAGACTTTAAAAACCACCCACGGTCACAGCACACTGAGGGTGGGTTGGACACCCATAGGGGCTTACCATACAAGTGTCTAGGTCTTCCAGCCTCTCCACCTCAGTGAGATCCTCTACCGTGAGTATGGCCCGTTTCACCGGCTTCTCCTCCACCAGCTCCACCTCTAGGTCCTCTCGGTGGGGAAGGCTCTTGCTTAGCCTGCTGAAATGGTTGGCCTAGCATCAGGAGAACACAAGGAGAAAAAAGTTGACGAGTGAATTCCTGAAGAGGTTCTCCACAAGGTGGCACTGTAGAGTACCTTGCAAGTCTTGGAAAGTCGGTTAAGTGATTAATTAATTTAGCATTTTATTTATTTTTTATTTTCTATATTCTTTGTTTACATTTCAAATGATTTTCCCTTTCCCAGTTCCCCCCTTCCCATAAGTCCCATAAGCCCTCTTCCCTCTGCCCATTCCCCAATCACGCGCCCCCCCCCCTTTCTCTGTCTTAGCAATCCCCTACAATGCTGCATCAAGCCTTTCCAGGACCAGGGCCCTCTCCTTCCTTCCTTCTTGGGAATGATTTGCTATGTGAGTTGTGTCTTGAGTATTCAGAGCTTCTGGGCTAATATCCACTTATCAGTGACTGCATTCCATGTGTGTTCTTCTGTGAATGAGTTACCTCACTTAGGATGATATTTTCCAGTTCCAACCATTTGCCTAAGAATTTCATGAATTCATTGTTTTTAATTGCTGAGTAGTATTCCATTGTGTAAATATACCACATTTTCTGTATCCATTCCTCCATTGAGAGACATCCGGGTTCTTTCCAGCTTCTGGCTATTATAAATAAGGCTGCTATGAACACAGTGGAGCATGTGTCCTTATTGCATGCCAGGGAATCCTCTGGGTATATGCCCAGGAATGATATAGCAGGGTCCTCCAGAAGTGTCATGCCCAGTTTTCTGAGGAACCGCCAGACTGATTTCCAGAGTGGTTGTACCAGCTTGCAATCCCACCAGCAGTGGAGGAGTGTTCCTCTTTCTCCGCATCCTCTCCAACACCTGCTGTCTCCTGAGTTTTTAATCTTAGCTATTCTGACTGGTGTGAGGTGAAATCTCAGGGTTGTTTTGATTTGCATTTCCCTAATGACTAATGATGTTGAACATTTCTTAGGGTGCCTCTCAACCATTTGGAAGTTCTTCAGGGAAAAATTCTTTGTTTAGCTCTGTACCCCATTTTTAATAGTGTTATTTGGCTCTCTGGAGTCTACCTTCTTGAGTTCTTTGTATATATTGGATATTAGCCCTCTGTTGGATGTAGGGTTGGTGAAGATCTTTTCCCAATTTGTGGCTGCCATTCTGTCCTATTGACAGTGTCCTTTGCCTTACAGAAACTTTGTAATTGTATGAGGTCCCATTTGTCAATTCTTGATTTTAGAGCATAAGTTATTGGTGTTCTGTTCAGGAAATTTCCCCCTGTGCCCATGTGCTCAATGCTCTTCCCTAATTAAGTGATTAATTAATTAATTTAGCATTTTAAAAACAGGTCTTACTATCTAATCCGACCCAACCCAGACCCTCACCCATGCTTTGGCCTCCTCTCTTGAATGCTGGTATGTATATAAGAAATAATATAAGAAACCTCAGAAGTGCCATTATCAGGACTGGCAAAATGGCTTCAGCAAGTAAAAGCATCTGATGCCCAGACAGAGCCGGTAAGTCAATCACTGTTACTTACCACTGTTCACTGTCCACATGCTGGAAAGAGAACAGACTCCAAGGAGTTCTCTGACCTCCCTCTATATGCATACCAACACATCGATATACCCAAATACATCCAATAAAAATATATTTTGGAAGATTTCTTTAAAATTAATAAGTGAAAATGCTACTTCATTGAGACTAAAATAAGTAGTTTTCCTTTTATTTACCTTATTTAATAGAAATTTTATTTTGTATCTAGTTGATTAACAAATCTAATGATGATAAAAATGATTCCAACTTCACTATTTTTTAAATACTAAAAGGAAATAAAAATTTAATAAGCTACCTTTCATTGTTTTCATGTATGGGATAACATATTTGATGAGTCATTAATCCCATTCTTATGTTATAGTAAATGTAGAAACACAAGCAGTATGGACTGGCATGCTCTGGGTTGACTTAGACACCGCAAGGGACGAAGAAGCTGCTGACCAAGCCCGCAGGAGCCCCAGGATGTCCTTGAGCTCCAGTGTGAGGAAACTGAGTGAGTCCAGCTCCCTTCCCCAAGTGGCACTGCTTAACACACTACTTAACTCCCATCACCCAGACCAGCAGAACTGACGCTAAGATGAAGCTCGAGGCAACAGGACCCGAGGGTGCGATCTGTGTTCATGATCAGGACCCCCAGGAAGCCCAGGACCCGGGCTTCGCTGCGACTGAGCGGGGAAGGCTTGCCCTGCAGATGGGTGTCCCTGCTTCCTGTTGGTGGCTACAAGATGACCCACTGTCTCAGCTCCTGCTGTCATGTCAACCATACCAAGATGGACTGCACCCTCCAATCATGAGACAAAATAAACCTATACATACTTAAGTTGTCTTTGTCAACTATTTTTTTATAATAATGAGGAAGTAAATAATAAGGTACATTAATACCAACCCTTTTCAAGCATAAAAGAAGGGAAACAATACTCTGAGTATATTCTTTTTTTTTTTCCTTTTCCCTCCCCCCTGAGTATATTCTTTATCAGTTTTTTTTTTTTTTTTTTTTTTTGGTTTTTCGAGACAGGGTTTCTCTGTGTAGTCCTGGCTGTCCTGGAACTCATTCTGTAGACCAGGCTGGCCTCGAACTCAGAAATCCGCCTGCCTCTGCCTCCCAAGTGCTGGGATTACAGGCATGCGCCACCACGCCCGGCGCCTCCTGAGTATATTCTTAATAAAAGGCAAAAAGTGAACATTTCAAACTTCCTGTTAAGGTGGAGTCCAGCCATAACATCATCCAGTACTGGCAGTGCCCTGGACCCATGGGATGTCAGTAAAATGTTTCTAAAAATAGCATGTTCCAGGCCAGCCAGGGCTACATAGTGGGGTCATGTCTTTAAACAAATTTTTAAAGAGCACACTCCTTCGGTGACTCTAAACTAAAGTTCCTCCTGGCTGCCGGGAGATGAGAGAACGACTTCTTTAGCTTGATGACCGGAAGTGTGCTTCCTATACATAGCCAATCTGGCACAGGCTGCATGTTGATAACATGTAGAAGAATTTAGAAAACAATAAACACATGCTTAAATAAATATTGTGGTCCTGTGGAACTGGTCTAGAAACTTCTCAGTAGCCCCTGCTGGTTTTTTAACTAATGAATGTTCAGACTGGTAATGTGTTACTGGGCCAGCGGGGTCACCAGGCAACATCTGGAGGACTGTTGCTATAGATAAAACTGTGTTTTGGATTTTAAAGAATAGTCTCAGTTGGGTATTGCAGCACACACATTGTGGAGGGGGAGGCAGGAGAGTGAGGAGTTCAGGATCATCCTGGGCTATGTCTAGAATTGAGAATGTGTGGGCTGTCTGACTGTCTGTCTGTCTATCTGTCTATCTATCTATCTATCTATCTATCTATCTATCTATCTATCTTCTATCTATCTATAGCTAACATAAACATAAGAGAAAATCTATTCTGAGGAAGGAGTAATGGGTAACGTGTAATAACAGAACATAGGAAGCTGAGGCAGGAGGATTGCCTCAAGGTCAGTCTGAGCTAAAAATAAGACCAGTCTCAAAACCCCAAATCCATTCTGAAATAATCCTATTAAAGCACATTATGAGCATATGCACAGTATATAAGTAAAAATGTTCGTGCTAGACACTAGTCTTAACATCATCTACCCAAACCTTTGACCTTTATTAAAACGGGGAAAGATTTCTACAAATGTTTACTTCCACCCCTGGTCATTCAGTTCTAATGCATCCCAGGATGGCGAGAAGAGAAAGGAGGAATGGCAGGCTCTCCACCCACCATGCTGCAGAGAAGACAGAAAGGAAATCACACCCTTCCCAGAACCCAAAAGAGAAAGCTTAGCTCCTCACTGTGGCACTCACCAGCTTCCGATGGCTGTTGGAGAGAGAATCCAGGATCTCATCCACGATTCGGTCAGACAAGAACGAGGCCACTGTCAGCTTCACCTCACTATGGACGGCAAAGGGCAGAGAAGCCTTTTAACTCGAATTGGGGGTTTGGCAGGGGTGGGGGTGGGGACACCTGTGAGGCTGTGCCAATAGGCCAACTGGGATTCTATTTCTGTCTTTGAAAGGAAATGGAAAGAATATGAAGATAAGGCTAAAGATTCCCCAAAGTAACTCTTAAACACAACCATAAACACACAAGTAACAGGCGCCCATTGTCAATGTCAGCCTGTCTCTGAATTTGCAGCTTGAAAGATTTAGTAGTAGAAATGGGAAACAGCTGGACAAAGGGACACTCAATAGGAACCACATGAGCCGTGTGGCACACCGCACCTCCTAAGGGGCATGAGCTGGCCTGGACTGCAGAGGATTCAAAAAGTCTAGTCTGGCCACTAAGCCTCAGTTAGCTCTGCAACATGCACACACAGACACATGCGCACTCAGCACATACAGTGTTCACCCATGGAACTGTTAGGCCATTTCTGCTTTGACTCACCACTGTGCTTGGCAACGTTAAAAACCCACTATAACAGAGGCTATTAAAATTTTCAGTTTTGATTCCTCTTAATCTGAGCCCAGACCATTCCCCAGCAGTAGAGGAGGCTTATCGGTTTTAAGTGCCAGGCCCAGTCACAGGCTCCTTCCAGATGGCCCCTGGTCTAGTTAACACTTCAGCAATTCCCAGCGCTCCGCAATCCATGAGCTTTGGGGCTGAATCACCCGACTCCAAAGTGCAAGCCTTCACACGTCCAAGATCTCCAGGAAAGTGTTAGGAAGTCAGTCACGTATCTCAGTCTAGAATTGCCTTCTGAGTTTAGCCTGCTCTTGAAGTAGATAATTTTTTTTTATGTTTTCAGAACAGACAAATGAGCTGTCAAAACAAAATTGCTTAACCCTAAAAGTTAAGGTTGATTGTGTGTTTGTGCAACAGGAATATCTCTGTAAGTCAAGTGTGACAGTTCATACTGAGACTTCCCTACTCAGGATGGTTACTGCTGGGGGTGCAGAGGGAGACGGTTAACACTGATGCTTGTGCAAATCTGCCCAGTCCCTTCTATTTTCTTAAAACAAAATCTCACTAATACTTGACTTGTCTCATTTTAATTATCTAACACTTTAAGCTGGTTGCTAATACTTTAAGCTGGGTGTGATGGCTCACAATCAGAATCCCTAGACTCAGAAGGCTGAGGCAGGAGGATTGACAATGAGTCTAAGGTTGGCTTAAACTATAGACAGAACCTGCCTAAAAAGTATGATGATGGTGATGGTGATGGTGATGGTGGTGAGGAGGAGGAGGAGGAGGAGAAGGAGGGGGAGGAGGGGGAAGAGGAGGAGGAGGAGGACGAGCATGTCATTTAACTATCAGAGGTATCCAGGTGAGATTCATATTCTGATCTCATACCAAAGACAGAGTAGGTACAGAGTTCTACCTGGGCTTCCGGAGGATACTGGAATTTGAGGGCAGAAGCATTTGCTGATTCTCATTTACCGTGCCTGAGATTATGTCTCTTTCTAACGCTCTAGGCTCAGGACTTTACACTTTCCCTTCTCCTTCTCTCTGAAGATGGGGAGGGGTGGTTTATGGGCTCCAAGGTGTGGTGCCAAAGTGAAGACTTGAAAACGCCACCACTGTTTGATGTCTCTGACGTCTTCTATAAAGTTGTTGCTCATCTGAATAATTTGTTATCATCAATATTCACAAATAGGTAAAAGGGGAATCTTAGGATGTTTTGGAACTTGGCGTTCAGCCTTCTCATTCCCCAAATAAGAAGCGTACTGAGAAGAGGCCTAAGGGAGAGATGAACGGAGAATAACGGTGCACTGATGACGCCGGGACTTGGAAAACCCAGACGAGTTTGTAATTACATCTTCTGAACACGGAGATCTTGGCATACTCAAGACTTTCCAAAAATATATCTAAAAACTGCAAAGCCTGGAATAAAAATGTGGTAATACAAAGGGAACTCACTCTAGAGGTCTGAGGCAGGAGGACTGCTAGAAGGCTACAGTTTCCATACAGCCTAGGCTATAGATTGAGGACCCCTTATCAAAACAAGCAAGACAAATCAAAACCACACCAACCAAACAAAGAAAAACCCCAGACACCCAAAACAACAAAACATGGACAATAACAACAAAACTGGCAGGGAGGGAGGGGGAAGGGGGAAGAGGGAGGAGAAGACAGCCTCAGACTTTAAGCCAGTGACTTAGAAGGTAGACGATAATGCCAGAATCATGAACTGGGAATTACACTCATGTCCTCCTCCTTATCTATACAACCCTTAGAGAGCTTCAGGCACTATGCTCTCGGTAATCCACATATAACATGGCAGGACTCTTACCTGTGTATATAACGTGTGCATGAATGCATAGCTATGCTTACATACATTCTCCTCTGTCTGCTAGCCATGATTCAACACGCACCTTGATGATCAACCACCAACACTATCCTGCCAGGAAACCTGGTCTGTGCCTTACGTACTGCTGCTCTTTAGCTTAGTACCATGACGACATACCTAATTTTGTTAAGAATGTCAATTCCAGACTGCTCCAACAGGACATTTTTAACAAAGGTGCGTGGGATGGAAATCTTTTCGGTGCTGGCGTGGATCAGGTCCTGTCGGATGTGGGCTTTTCTCATGACACTAGGGCAGAGGTTCTCGGCCGCATCCATCATGGATTCTAGCAAACCCTGTAATGCAGAGGAGGGCATAATGACACAGCCATCAGATGTGTACAGCAGCAAGCCCTCAGGGACAGGACTACCCTGGGGTGCCAAGGCCTCCAGACCACTCCTAGGAGATTTGTAACCTCTGGGTGACTGGTGAACACAAGGAATCCCTTTAGATCAGGTACTTGGTAGCGCCTGTGCTTCATTTGGGCATCTGAGGTACTCTGTGTGGCTGGACTTAACACAAGGCCATGAATGAGAAGAATAAAGCACACAAGTATCAAACTGTTACAGAGCAACTTGTCATAGCAGACCGAGCTCCCAAGTCCCAGAGGGCATGCTTAACGGACGTGCAAACTCAAGAATTAGAAATCTCTAAAATATGTCTGTGATTTCCCAAATCACGCAAACCTCTAAATTATAGTGAACCATTCAATAGTTCTATCAAAATGCAAAGTAGAAAAAAAAAATCACTGGAAATGACTGCCAATTTTACTCTTCTAAAAGAAAAGCTTTCATATTAGGTAAAACAGTTGTTATAAGAGAACAGCAATGAGCCGCATAAATATTAACAGATGAAAACCTTTACAGAGAACTGGATAAACAACCTTAACAGCCATAGCCAACACACGTGCACGCAGCCCTGAAGCATCTGAGGGTCCCGTCCTCTGGCATCTGGGAGGACGGATGGGAACGCATCGTGAGATGGATGGGAAGGCCGCTCGCGCTCTTCCATCACAGGTGAGGGATGTGTGTGCTCGGAAATGCCCAAGATGGGTGCAGGGATGCCACTGTGGAAAAGGCGTCTGTGTTCCTATCAGAGTCAGCGGAATGACACTGGATGGAATTACCCACTTGTAACCCAAACTCCGAGCAACAGGTAAAGACAGCACAATCTAAAACATAATCTCATCCAGGATTCTTTTCAGTCCACACGAGACTGCAATAGGGCTGATTCTGATATGCCTACTTTATAAACAAGTTCAGTGGGCTCAGGGAGGGAAGTGACCTGTTCTGCGGTGCACAGTGCTTCCTGGGATGGGGGCGGGAAGGCTAGGGATCTCCCACCCATTTCTTCTATTTCTTCCTCTGCTGTTCTTTTCTGATATCCCAGACTGTCCAAATGTTTGCTTCAGGACAGCAGCAACAGCAGCAACAGCAACAACAACATCAAAAACCCTAAATATAGAATAAGAACTCAAAAGAACCCTCTGACCAAATCAGGATCAAACTCACTAGAAATCCTCCTAAACCTATCAGGTCTTGGATCCTAAGTGAATCTGAAATTTACCAGTGAATTTTTTCACCATTTAGCCTGAATGAAAGAAAAGAAATTTCCAGTCCAAAATAAACATGTTAAAAAGGAAGGCCAGAAGGAGGAAAAATAAGTCCTTAAATTAAAAGATTAAAAAAAAAATCCCCCACATTTATTCTCTGCGACTGTCCCAGCAGTAACGTTAGGAGGAAGGGCAGGGCAGGAGACAAGCTGTCTTCCCGATGCTGACGCAAGCCAGGCCTGTGAGCACGTGGTCTCTCAAAGCAGGAACTCTGCAGACCTTTACTTTGCCCTAGGCATGGTGAGGAGGCTTGAGAACTAATAATTTTGAAAAAATAGCCCTAAGAATTATTTGGGTTCTTCTCATTTAATAATTAAAATCCCCACTACTGGCTGTGACGTAGCATTATGCTGATAAATATCAGAGCAAGAAGGAACCACCATGGTTAACACGCAGCCTGAGCAAGGAACTATGGTTAAACCGTCAGACAGGGGCCTCCCTCCACCACTGTCAGGATGCACAAGCCCACGGCCTGCTCCCTTCTCGTTCTCTGCAATAAAAACGTAGTTTTATGAAATAAGAATCCCTTTTTGTTCTTAAATGCAAAGGGACCCACCTGCTTTAGCTCTTGCTGCCATGGCACAATTACTTTAGAAACCCTGACAGATAGAAACAGGGCTCCTTCAGCAATGAAAATTTGCTTTTGGCAGTGAAATAAGGAGTGATCCTTATGGCTTAGGTAATTCTAGAAATGGCACTTTATTACACAATTTTAAGAAAATCAATGCATTATAAGGTTACGAAATGTAAGAAAATGAATTTTTCCCCCCTCAAACAGCAAACACTATCTTCTAGGTCAGTACAAGGGAGAAGAAAGGAAGTAAGGACTTTTGGCGCAGCAAGGGTAGAAAGGTACATGTTTAGACCATTAAGCAGTAACACTGGGTTACGGTTCTCTGAATGAAGACTTGCTCTGATTCATGACAGATGATTTCAGAGGCAAAGGAATGTCATGTGAGCCGGGAGCAGGGAAAGCAGAGGTACAGCAGGCACACAGGCTGCCGGGAGCTAGGGCCTGGGGGTTAGAGACAGGAGAGAAGGCTCTGGAACAATGTCAAGCAGAGCACATCAGTGACGTTCATTGAGGGCCCAGAAAACTCCCTGGCAAACGTAGGACAAGCCCACCCACAGAACACTGTCTTTTATATTATTCCAAGAGTTTCAATGCAAATGCCTTTTATTTTGGATACTTATGCCCTAGTCCCTCCCAAGAAAAATGAGCCAAGATCAATTTCAGCCACTCCAGGCAGTTAGGGGGACAGACAAGATGGAAAGCCAGCAGCGCTGGAAGCTGTGTGACAAGGAAGGACCTACAACCACATTTCCTGCCAACTTGAATGACAGCCATTCTTATAGTAGAAAAAAAATCTTACAGATGCTCTAACGGTGTGTGTGTGGAAGGAAACAGATGGAAATAGGAAATTTTCAATAGAAAATACAGGGCTGGGCATGTAGCTAGCTCACTAATCACATGCTTACACAGCAAGCATAAAGCCCTGCGGCCAAGCTCCAGCGCCAGAAATAAATAAACACTCAAGCTCTACTCTGGTACTACGGAAATAAAAGCATACAGTAAGGCTTTTTCTTAGCCCATTATATTAAAAAAATATTGGAAGTATCATGCGGTACTCAGTACTGCTAAGGATACAAAGAACAAGCAAGCAGTTCCCTACACTGCTTGACATGTTCACAAATCTATACAAAAGCATCAAGGGCTTTGCCCAGCCATGGGGCAGTTACACAAACTCACCCTAAGAAAAGTTCATCAGAAATTAGAATAGGTTGCTGTGGTACATCTACGCAGCAGGATGCATTTTTTTTTTTAACGTAGCCATTAGAACAGATGCTTTTTTTTTTTTTTAACTACTAGAACTGCAACTGATATTGTCTCGGTGTAAACAGTTCTGAATCATTTGCATGGCATCGTCACACAGACGGAAGACTGGGTGCCTCAGCAGAAAGAGATGTGATCTCTTGTAAAGGATTTTGGGAATCCTTTAAAAGTTTACTGTTGGTATTGCATAAGCATTTCTCAGTTTTCATATTTTATGGTCAGAAATAAGTAACAAAGTTTGTTTTCTATTCACAGAAGAGAGTCTTTGGCTTGTATATTGTATTCTTCATAAAGGATCCAAGTGCTATTTCCTACCACATGGTCTAGACAGACCCCGAAGCTGTTCTTTGCTACCATGGGGGTCTTTGTTGGATACATATCCCAATAGCCACAGACAAGTGAAATTCACACACTACGTGAGTGTGCCCGTAGGAGCTGCACAGCCAGGTAGACAAATGCACAGAGAGACGGGTTAACACCGAAGCAGCCGCGGCATTTTCTGCCTGATTAGCTTAACTCTCAGATAGTAATCGGTAATTAGTGCCACTCTTTGGAGCCTCAATTCCTCCGCTGGCTGCAGAAGTTACGCCCTCAGAAGAAAACAGATTAGATAGTTACAGAAACCCAAGGTAGCCTTGGAAGGCAAAAATCCTTCTGAATGTGAAGTGTCTCTGGGACAGTTGATTTTTTTTTTTTTTAAATCACCCTTAGAAAAAGCTGTTCTTAGATGACCCACACCCTCCTAAACCTTAGGGACCATTTAACCCCCTTTCAATCAGTAAGCCAATAGCAGCAGACCTCTGTTTATTTGGGGCCCCACAGCTGCACTCTAAGTAAGTCTGTTTATTCACCCACAGCAACATCAAGGATGATTGGCTGTGTACCTGTCACGCTCCGTGTATGTCGCTTGGCAGTGTTTACACACAGTTCCCACCACATTTTCTGCTCTTCAAACCAAATGTATTAAAAATATTTTACCCGGAGCACTTTGCTTTTGCATCTTTGGTGTGGAAATCACTCCCCCATGAGCAGCAACCAGTCATATGAAGTTCACTTAAAGCCTTGCCACCGAAAGTGAGGCTTACCACGTAGGAAAGCATTCTAAAACACATTAACTAAAGTAGACATCCTATTTCCTTCCCGCCCACGTGTCTGAGCAGTTAGTGAGCATCTTATAAACACAGGCAGCGACAGCAGGAATGCCATCAAACAGTTACATTATCACAAGTTCATTCTCAAGATAACAAGACCCACAGACCTTCAGTTGTTCATCCACAACTCTTGTGACTTCTCCGGCCATTGATTCCAAGGTCTCCTGAATGGGATTGGATGACAGCCCACTGGCTCCGGCCCAGGATGCCCCGCCCACATGGTATAAATTGGGCAACAACTGGAAGAAAGGTAGAAAATGACCTCATAATTGAAAAAAATATTTCAATAAGCATCAAGACCACTGTGGAATTATAAAGAGGTAAAGAAATATATTAGAGATGGATCATCCATTCTCAGCCAAAGGCATGGATGGTAAACTGAGGCCCATGCTCTTCACAGGCATCTGTTCATGCTCAGAGAAAGCCAGCAGTGCTAGCATGGCCACCACAGAGACAATGGCAGATGGCACAGCCATTACTGCCACTCCACAGCTCGCAGGTCACGAAGTCCATCAGTGTCCTTTGTACAGTCCTGTCTTTGTCTGCAGTGTAAGGAATGAGGTATTTTTTACCACACTGAAGATGCAGGTAATCTCCCCCTTCTCTTCAAACCAGTTGACTGTCCAATAATTCCACTCAGTTCTGACACTCTGCCCAGACTGTCAGACCTACAGGGCCATGTCACTCAACTGCCAGTCACACATCTTAGGCCATCACCAGTTCTTTAGGAAAGCTGATTATAAAAGTCAAGGGGTCCCCACCCAGCCCTCAAGCTTAGTGACCCGTGGGAATGCCACACTCATCTCAGCAAAGCACCCCCATCCCATGGGCAGGCACCAAACCCTAACACTATTACTGATGCTATTGTGTTCTTACAGACAGGAGCCTAGCATGGCTGTCCTCTGAGAGGTCCTACCCAGCAGCTGACTGAGACAGCTGCAGATACCCACAGCCAATCATTGGACTGAAGCTGGGGTCTCCTTGGGAAGAGTCAGGGGAATGACTGAAGAAGCTGAAGGGGAGGGTGACCCCATAGGAAGACTAACAGTATAAACTAACCTGGACCCCTGGGAGCTCCCAGAGACTGAGCCACCAACCAAAGAGCTACATGGACTTGTCTGAGGCCCCTGACACATACATAGCAGAAGGCTATCTTATCTGGCCTCAGTGGAAGAGGATGCACCTAATTCTGAAGAAACTCGATGCCCCAGGGAGTAGGCATGCCCAGGAAGAGGGAGCACCCTCTCAGAGTGAAGGTGGGATTGGGGAAGAACTCTGGGAGGGGGGCTGTGAGGCAACATTTGGGATGAAAATAAATGAAATAATTAATAATGATAAAAAGAAAGAAATCTGCACAAGTACAAACAGGACAAACATACTACCTGTCTCTTACGAATTCCGAAAAGAAACTCACCGTTTTAGAGTTCTTAGCATCTCGCATGAGCCGTTCTGCTGCCTTTAAATCCTCCTGAATAGCATCACCCCCACAGATTCGTAAGGAGTTGAGGTGATCCTGAACCTTCACACATATCCGATCGATCATCTGTGCAAACCAGAGGAGCATCCGAGTTGGTACAAAAAGGAAGACACAAAATGGGCCATGAAAATTCATTTCAACCTCAAAATGCGTGAGGTTGAAAATGGCTCGCTGGCATCCTGCAGAAGGGTTCTTAACCAATTAATAAATTAGTCTAACTAGACATGCAAGAAGCCAACGGCACATTTAACTCAGAAAAGACATGAGACATTTTGGTAAAAAGATTTAAGGCATTCTTTTTCTCCCTTAAAAGAATACTGTGTAGGGAATCCTCTTAATGATCCAAATCTTGCAGCTCCCAGTGATGTTCCGCTAGACAGTGACACTCATTAACTGTCATCCAGTGCCCCGTGTGTGTCAGACACAAGGAGAGGTGCTGAAGAAATAAAAAAAACCTGTCTTACACATCGCCAGGACATGACAATAGAATGCTGACACCTACCAGTGGTTCTCAACTGTATAAAAGCCAAAACAGCCTCTGGAAATTGACAGTTCAAAAACTCTATTATATAAAGTGCTTCTCTTCATAAGTTGAAAACCACTAAAGCATTGAGCAGGTTGGGGGCCAGGGGCAGTATGCTGGAGAAGCAGCTCAGTTGGGAGAATGCTCCTCTAGCCTCTGTGAAGCCCTGGGCTACATTTGCAGTACCATACACACTGGGCACAGTGGCACACATCAGCTCTCCTAGCACATGCGTGGCTGAGATGTGGGGATCTAGAGGCTCAGGCTCATCTTTCCTACAAAGCAAGTTGGAGAGCAGATTGGGCTATATGAGACAGTGCTTTGGTCCATAAAGGAGGGGTGTGTCTTGCTATATTAGTGCAAGTAACGATGAAGGTAACCAACTCCACCTAGTGTCTATCCAAGTAGCTTTGTCTCATAAGTTTTTTGAATCTTTTTCAGTGGGTCCAAGATTGAACTGTAAGAACCCAAAGGAAGCAGACAATGCCTGTAGCAGAAGGTTAGAATACCTTTATTTTAAATCTGCTGTGGGGCAGGCCTGCTCTGGAGTGTCCCACTTCCCAGGTCTTCCCTGGATTTAGCTCCTGTGGTGGTGGGCGTTATGTAGCATGGGAGTCTCTTGACCAGGGTCTCACTCCTGGTCCTTACATCCTCTGGAACCACAAGCTGAAATCACCTCTACTTCTTGCAGGTGTGAGTATGTGACGGGAAATGAAGTAGGAGTGAAGATCCATCTCGAGGAAACAGCAGTCACGGGTGCTTCACACAACCCTTCCCAGACACTCTCAGAACAGGTAACACTGCCTATTGTATGTATACAGTGCCTAGCTAAGTGGTTGGAAGCTGGACAATTTAAGATCATCCTCAGCTGCAAAGCCAAGTTCAACGTCAGTCTGGACCATATTAGACTTGTCTCACTTGCATAAAGGAAATACGTGCTGTATCCAGGAGATGGCTTAGCTGATAGAGGCATATGCAGGCCAGCCTGAGGTTTGATTTCTGAAACCCACATGACAAAGGAGACCACTGGCACCTGCAAGGGGCTGCCCTCTGATCTCTGTATATAGATGCATGACACACAGAGTGACTACCTCTTACCCCACATACAAATAAATAAATGTAAAGACAAAGTGTGCATACTTCAGAGACCTTATAAGACATGCCCTGGCCCATCTGATAAGTCAGAGAATCCACAGAGCTTAATTATTCTCACTCTTTTTTCAAAAGGTAAATTACCCTGGTCTTTCTATTTTGAATAATTCAATATTGTGTCAAGGAAGCTAAAGTCTCTCTTCCTTCTACAAATTAAAAAAACAACAGAACAATCACCAAAAAAGGGGACAAGACTCAGTTTGGTAGAAGTGGCTTTGCATGACTGATGGCACTGAGTTCAATCCCATCCAGCACTATAAAAGTGAAACATAACTGTATGTAGTTTTCGAGCCCTGTAATTCCAGTATTCTAGAGGCAGAGACAGGAGGATCAGCACAAGTTTGAGGCCAGTCTAGGCTACAATAGTAATTTCCAGGACAGCTAGGGAAACACTGTAAGACCCTAGGAGAGGGGGCAGAGAGTTTTCAGACTAGCACAGAAGACTTACATTCTGACCTTAGAGCTGTGCTGCTGCTGCCTCGTTCCTCCTTCCTTTTATATAATTAGGCTCACTGTGTCTTATCTGGTATCGTAAAGACACTCACTCAAAGCATGTATTATGCTGACAAGGGGCTATAGGAGCTGTGTTGATGCAAACAATAGCTCTTCTGCTGTAAAATTCCCAGACTTCTTGTAAATGGTCTATCTTGAGCTCTGCATACGCAAAGTTGTGTGAACAATTTATTTCACCTCTACTTGCTACCTCCAGTCTATGCTTACAGCAGGAATTGTATACTTTCTGCATTCCCACAATGCCCTACAGAGAGCTGACTCCGTGTTTCTAAAACCTTTTAAAGTGAGTATAAATCCTTACTCTTCAAACTGGCATATTGATTGAAACAAAAATGGTCATCAATAATTCACATCTTTCTAAGAATGACTTTCTAATTTGAGAAGATAAACCACAGGTACATCTGATGCTACCATGGGCCAGATAGGGTGACCTGTGCAAACAACCCAGTAAAACCAGTCCACGGCACCAATGCTACTGACCTAAGAGCCCCTTGAAGTGTGTGACCAGCCTTCAGGGAGGAGAGAGGTTTTGAATGAACTCCACAAAAAGAGTCTCCACAGGAAACAGTTTTAAAGTCAAAGGGAAAATAAAATTTTAGGTCTTCAAATAAGACAAACTCTCATACTATTAGGGCTCTTCGAAGCATTTGTTAGAATTTAACAAAACCAAATGCAGCACATTTAGCACCTATCAGATGTGAAAGACAAGCTATTTACTTAAGATGACATAGGGCAAAGTGCAAAGTGAAAATAGGGGGTGGAGGATCTAGGTGTTTCACTGTCATTTCATAAGTCACATCACTAAAGCATGTCATTGGAAACAGTTACAGGAGGCGGCGCAGAGACCACCCTAGGGATCCCATTACATGCCTCACGGTGGGTGAGTGCCGACCTTTCGGTTAACCCTGTCTGCTTCATTTGACACCCACTCTCTGCCAGTGCTCAGTTTTCCTTTTCAGACTCACTCTTGATGGAACCTAGAACCATCTTGGAGTCTGGCCTCTGAGATGGCTTGTGGGGGATTATTTTGATGACATTGAGACGGAGCCTGTTCACGCTGGGAGGCACCGTTCCCTGCATGGGACCTGACTCTGCATAATCAGACAAGGGAGTTGAGGAGCAGCATGCATCTAACACCCTTGACCTCCTCACTCTGGATGCCATGTCTCCAACAGCTACAAAGTCCCAGCTCCCTTAACTTCTTCTCTCAGCTACTGTAACTCCCCTTGGCTACCTGAACTTCACACCATGAGAATGTATCCTTGAACTGTAAAACACAATAAGCCCTTTCTCCCTTAAGCTGCTTGTCAGGGTATTCTATCATAGCAACAAGAAAGAGACTAAGACTGCCAGAGTTTGAGCACCTCCCATTTCTATGGGACTGTGCACTCTGTTACTGCTGGACACAACCTTTATTATCTGATACCTTAATGTCTTCCTAAACACTCGCCATACATGCTACCTCTCCCCCTTGAGAACCTTAAGAGTCCCAAGAGAACATAGTGCACAGAGCTGAACATGAAGGACCTTCTTCTCTTCTCTTCTCTTCTCTTCTCTTCTCTTCTCTTCTCTTCTCTTCTCTTCTCTTCTCTTCTCTTCTCTCCTCTCCTCTCCTCTCCTCTCCTCTCCTCTCCTCTCCTCTCCTCTCCTCTCCTCTCCTCTCCTCTCCTCTCCTCTCCTCTCCTCTCCTCTCCTCTCTTCTCCTCCCTTCTCCTCTCCTCTCCTCTCCTCTCTTCTCTTCGGTCTCAATGCTTCCAGTCATCTTCCAGTCATCACATTAATAATAACTGTTTTCAATACTCACTGGCCGAGACTGGTCCCAGTTGAGTGAGATACACTTTCTCTGAATTTGCTTTTTTGTCCGGAACCCTCAATAAAATGAATAGTAACACAAGAGTGGAGGGGAGAGCTGAACTATCCACTTCTGCCCTGAGCTGGCAGAAGTGCTGTTGGCTTCTTCAATAACCCATCACACAACTAATCCATGGTGCACTTGCAGGGACTAGCAGGCTCCTTCAGAGCTACTGGGCTGGTCAACTAAGGCACAGAGAGAAACCACAGTAATTAACGCCATCCTGAGTCACTCTCAACCCTTAAGAGTGTAACTACCTCCACCAAACAGCTTACATGTGGAAACAATGTTCTTTTCCTCTATTGCTCTGCCTTTATTCAAGAGAAACACAGTCCCACATCTGGTATTGAAAAGAGAAAATCCTGATTAAGAGAACACCTCTGCCCCCAAGCAAGGCCACAGAAGTGGGAAGAATCCTTCATAGTCGACACCAATGCAAGGGGTAGATGAGCTGATGTGGGCCTGTAATCCATTGGGAAGGTAGACAAGGGAGATTCAAAGCTATCCTCAGCTACACAGGAGATCACACGCTAATCAGAGAAACACAGCAAGAAAGAGTGTTAAAAAGAAAAAGACCCTTAGACTTGCGGATGAGGACAATCACTGAGGGCCATTTCAGTGGGCACATCTAGATGTCATGTTTCAGAAAAATCACAGCAGGAAAGTTAGCCAAGTGATGATCTCCAGGGGAAAATTCCACTCAAGGAAGAGTATGCTGAGAAAATAGCTCTTTGGAGGAGAATAAAAATTAGAGCTCAGTGGCAGATAATTCAGGGCCTGATTTTACCTGTGATTTTCAACACAAAGCACCTTGTGCACATAGTACCATGCACTGTGCCTGGTTTTGCTCTGTCTGCTCCATAGTGGCAGATGCAGTAAGCTGGTACACAGGGCCTGGAATATGTACTATGTCAGACAAAGTTTCCCAACACCTGCCTAAGAGGGCTTCTGAGGTTGGATAGAGGAGAGAACTGGAACACAGAAAGACAGTATTGACTCTTATAAAATCCCAGACAAAGGCACCAGACAAAAGCAGTGCACAAGGAGCCACGGGATTTCAGTGTTTCTTCCACACTCTGTGATCCTTCCCTTGTCACCCGGGGCATGACAAGGGGAGGGGATTATGGGACAGTTGTCACAGAGGGCCTATTTTTCCTGCCCTCGGATATCTCAACATTTCAAGGCACATCTATCGCCCCTGAAGCCACTGAAGTGATTCAGGTAGGAAAATAGTGAGTCATAAAACCCCATGAAATCCCTGAAGTGAAAGGTGGAAATGTACCCGGCACATACTGACTCAAATAATTCAGAATGAGCCACCAGTGCAGAGTTTAACATCTGCAGCTCTCTCCTGTGTGCAGTTGCCTTTCAATGAGAAGATGGAATCTGGAATCTGCTGTGACGAACAAACATTAAAGATGGTGCAGTGCAGTCTTGTCCTTTTCTTTTCTTTTTTCTTTTTTTTTTGGGGGGGTGAGCTTTCAGGTAACACATTTCAGGTGTATGGGATTGCCCTCTAACTAGAAAGAAGTTGTAACAATATCGGATCAAGAAAGAAATCTGCATTTTGGTATCTCATTAAGGGAAAGGAGGCAAAGGTACAATGTTAACAGTCTTGCTGCTTTGGAGGTTAAACACAGAAACCAGGCCGTACATGATAGTCAAGTGCAGATGGGCAAGGTCGCTCCTGCAGGGGGCCCGAGTTGGGTTCCCAGACCCTGGAGCAGTTGCTGCTCCAGTCAACCTGATCCCTTCTTCTGGCCTCTGTGATACTCATGTGCACACATTAAAAATAAAAATAGCTCTTAAAAATAATTATATATGCTAGCATCAGGAAGCTATAAATCTCACATCATACTAATCTCTAACAGGGAGAATCATTAGATTTTTAAGGCCCGGCAAAGTCTAAATAATGCTTTCTTTCTCAAAAGTTCTGCTAGGCCAGAAATATTTAAAGAAAAAATTTTTCTTGACACATATGGCTCATTAAATAATACCTACTGTTGTCAGTAAATGTGACCAATGCTGGACTGTGTGGAGGGCAGATTTACTCATACACTCTGAGATAAGCAATGACAATAAAATAAAATAATCCCCGTCAGTTCCTCTCGGCCTCCAGAGGTAAGCACTCGGACCGATCCTAAGCCTAAGCTGCTCACTGCTGCTCTTGTGTCTGTAATGTTTTGAAACAGGGGCTTATGTAATCCAGGTTGGCCCAAACTCTGTCTACAGATGAAGATCTATATAACCCCGTCCTCCTCCTGATTCTCAATCACAGGGCTGGGATTATAGGCTGGCACCATCTTAAGTTTCCATACCACAGGTATCTCTATTTTCATATATATCAATGATCAAAACCTGCATTTGATTCCTGAGCTGTAAGGTACAATCAGCTCTGTTCCTATTCGGCTTTCTTTGTCAACCCCTATCTTAACCTGCTACCTTCACAGTCTCTCAGGTTTTAACACTTACAAAGCAGCAATTTAAAAAAAAATTTTTTTTGCCTTTACTTTGTAGCTTCTAGGATTCAATTTTTATTCATTTCTTCTTTATGCCTCAAATACACTTTCCTCTCTGTCCATCTGCTGTGATTTCCGTAAGCCAGTTCCTCCTGGAGCTGTGCTCTGTAAGCCTCTGTGACAGGACGGAGCCGGCTGCCCTTACCTGCTGGGTGGTGCTGGTGACAATGCCCTGCTGGAGGCGGTAGGCCTGCTCCTGGAGGTATTTCCTGGTCTCGTGATTCCGGAGCAGATAATTTTCTATCTGAAAATGGAACATACATATCTCTCAAGAACACACTTGGGCTCCGTGGAAAATAAAGTTATCAGTGAGCCAGTCAGTAAACATGGTCTATCAGCTCCTTGACCCCACAACCCGTGTAAGCTCAGGCAGAGCTTTGACAAGCTTATCAGAGGCACTTTTAGCTGGAAAATGAGCTTTCAGGTAACACATTTCAGAGGTGTGTGTGTGTGTGTGTGTGTGTGTGTGTGTGTGTGTCCCCAAAGCTGATAAAGTGTTTGGTGACAGCTGCTGCAGGCTCAGGGTTCTCTTCTTGGGGTGGCATAAAATTAAAAGTTTTAACACCATGTAGTTCAGAAGTGAGCCTTTTCCAAGGAGGGCAGATGGTGCCCCAGCCTAACCCACACTCTAGAATTGCTCAGCACTTGGGAAATGATGTTAAGGAAGAAAGGGAAGAGAGGAAGATGGGAGCAGGGGTTGAGGAGGAGTACTAGGGAAAGGGAGGGAGAGAGGGAGAAAGGGAGGGAGGGAGGAAGGGAGGGAGAGAAACAGGAAAGAATGGCTTTAAAAATAGGAACTTTGGTGTATTCTAATTTTAATAATCCAACAGATTTTCTTAGTTTCTCAAAACAGGACTGATTTTAATAAAGTGGCAGCAAATAAGAAAATATATCCCTACACAAAACAAGAAATCCTGAAGTGGGCTGACAAATCGTATGTTTACACACAAACTCCGCTGAAAACTGGAGCGGGACAAACTAGAACCAGATGGAAAGGAAATGCTTAGGAAGACCCACAGGCCGTGGGCCCGCTGCGAACACAGAGTGCAGGATGAACTGGTTAGGAAGACGAGCGCCCATGAAGAGGGTGTGCGGCAGCGGGGTATGCGCCGAATGCCTAAATTTCAATACTCTGGAGGCAGAAGCAGAAGGGTCACTGTTGAGTTCAAGGTCAGCCTGGGGTACACAGTGAGTTCTAGGGCAGCCTAGGCTACATACAGAGATCTTTCTCAAAAAAACAAAAATGATTTGAGATGATTTGAGGGACTGGAGATGTAGCTCAGTTAATAGGGTGCTTATAAGGCTCGCTTGAGACCCTGAGTTCAATCCCCAGCAGCACGTAAACTGGGCATGCTTGTGATCCCAGCCCTGTGCACAAAGCTAAGAAGTCTAACTCTGCCTTCACGGGGGAGGCAGGCTTCTGGACGGACATGGCTGTGAAGGACTATTCTGATTACTGTTAGTGGATGTAGGGAGACCCATCTGCGTCATGGGAAGGGGAGGCAGGGACTGCATAAAACGGACAAAGTAAGCTGAGCAGAAGCGGTTTTCCGCTTCCTAGCCTCACATGTACTGTGAGTAGCTCGCTGAAGCTTCTGCGCCTGTGACGCTCCTGCCATGGACAATAGCTGGGAACTATGAGCAGTCCTCACTGCCCCTTCCTCCTGGGAGTGGCTTTGGTTAGAGTGTTTTATCAGAGCAACAGGAAAGGAAATTAAGACACTTGGTTATGAAGCATTGTGTGTGTGGCTGCCCAGTAAGTACACACACACACACACACACACACACATTGTGGTGGTTTGAAAGAAAATGGCCCCCATGGACTCATAGGAAGTGGTCCTGGTTGCTGTGGTCATAGTGTCTAGTCACAGCAATAGAAACCATAACAATCACATACACACACACACACACACACACACACACACACACACACACACACAAAGCACCCCTTCTTGTAAACACAGGCAGCTACAGCCTAAGAAGCTACCACATGCAGTAGAAACAGAAGTGGCGAAGGTAAGATACAAAGGAGTCCTAGACCAGGCTGAGCTACATGCGACCCTGTCTCTAAAAGAGACAAGACTGATTGAAGGTGGGTAAATTGTGCCATCCTGGTTTATTCCCCCCTTTATTGTTTTAATAATGAGTCTTAGCCATTTGCCTTTTAATTTGTCACTGTGGTTCCCTGGTTAAGAATGTCTAATAACTGTGAAGCTCTCACTGTTATTACATTTTCATTTTAATTTTCCATATGCTAAAATAACTACTACTCAATAGCAATTAGGAACAATTAAAACCCAGACGGCAATTACCTGCATCCCAGGAAGCTAGAAGGCAGAGCAAAAGTGCCTTCCCCCAACTAATGCACCATTAACACAGCCCTGTGGGGCTGGATCACATGACCGTCCCAGCAGCCACATCTTGCCAAGGGGACACATCAGTGGGAAATGCTTTGCTATGGAGGTTCCTAGGCAGACACTTGAGACCACCCAGCTTTGGGCCTTTGCCTCCTTCCCTGTCTTCACAGCTGGCCAAAGGCTGAGAGCACTCTGTTCATTCAGGAAGCTCATGCTACAGAGACATGGGACAGCGAAGGCTGGCAGGGCCGGTGTTCCCAGACCTTTCCCACGTCTAACCACTCTGCATCGCAGACTAAGCCAGGAAAGATTTCTGATGGTTTTGTGTTATAGTTTTAGGAAAAATAACGTGAAGTTTGTTCTTTTTGTATATGCACATTTACAGGTTCATATGTGTACCGGTGCCTGTGTCCATACATGCCCAAAGGTCAACCTCAAATGTCATTTCCCAAATGTCACTCTCCACTTTGGTTTTGGGGATAGTCTTTCTCTCTAGCTTGGATCTCAACAGGTTGTGCTGACTATCTAGTGGGCACCAGGGACCGTCAAAACACATGTTTCCTCTGCCTCTGCTTCTCTACTCAGGATTAATAAGCTCATGCCACCACCCCCAGATTCTTAAGTGGGTTCTGAGAGCAAACCCAAGTCTTCACATGTGTATGATAAACACTTTGCTGACTGAGCCCTATCTCCCACAAAACTTTGTTCTGAAAACAAGTTTAAAGAGGAATCTCAAACTCTGCCCATCTCTGTTACCAGTCATCGATCTGTTACTATTGAACTTAGCAGGTAAGATTTCCTTCCACAGGGTGCTCCAGAGAGAAGACAGACACATAACTCCTAGGGACCAAGAGCTCAGAGCTTGGTTAGGGTCATATAAGGAGGAGCCAAAAGAGTCATTGTCCTGGTGTGGGGGTGGGAGCAGGGACAAGATGGAGAAGGTCCACACCCAGGAAGACGTCTCCTGAGCCAGAACTTGCACAAGAGGAAAAAATCCTGGATCAAAAACGATGGGCATTTGCATTGAAAAGCAATTCATAAAGATTTAATATACTTTGTTTTTAGAAAGGTTAAAGTAATTAGACTATTTTGGTCCATTGATTCTCCCTAGGACAGAATCTAGCTGTGAAGATGAAAACAGGCTCAATTGAGCATGAAAACCCAATAATTTCAAGGCACAAAGTAATCCCAACCCCCAAAGAAACCACACAAGCAACTGCACTTCTACCATCTTGTCTTGACTGCCAGCTTCCCCCACCCTCCCATCCTGCTACATTTCATCTGGACAGTCTCATATATTCCAGGGAGACCTCAACGCACTACATAGCTAAGAGTAACCGTGAACATCTGGTCCTCCTGCCTCAGTATCCCAAGTGTTAGGATACAAGCACGGGCCACCACAGCATGTTTCCTGTGCCCGGAGTTTCCTTCTGTGCAGCGTGCATCTTCTTGGGGCTGGATAAATAGCTGCTCCTTGTAAAATAGTTTTTATGACTTTGGGTTTTTTTTGTCCTCTTTGCCTTCTCCAAAGATTTATCTGATTTTTATTTTTGGTCTCTTCTCAAGCATATCAGATTTATAAAACTAATATTTACAATCCACAGATCAATCACCAAAATATTCCAAAGTCCCAAATTTTTTAAATCAAAATTGGCACGTTGGCTAAAGGGGAAGTGCTCACCTCTGACCTCAGGGGGATGGGCTGTGATAAGAAGGAAGCACTCAGGGCAATAAGGAAGACCCTGTGGAGCACGTGCACAGACACAGACACAGCACACACAGACTCATATGTGGACTTGGGTCTTAACCCCACAGTATTTCATTACACACAAACAAACATTCCTAAGTTCCACCCTCTCCCTGCCCCCCTTCAAAAAAAAAAATCTCCAACTTGGAAACATTTCTGGTCAAGTTTGTTTTTATGTCTGCAATACTAGTTTATTACACATTCAGATCTACCTCCAAGTGGCGTTAGAACACATTTCATTAAAAGTGCAATTGCTTGTCACAAGGACTGCCAGCACCTTCCTCCTTCCTCACAATGCTGTCATGTATGCCATGTCACCATGCACTAAGGCATCCAGTTCCTTCGCATCTCCACACTCTGTGACATCTCACATCTCGCAGTATGACATTTAGTCATCTGAGGTCACCACAGCTATGATGCCCAGATGCCTCATGTCTCTACACATTACGACTGACATCCCGCACACTGCTGCTAGGATTTCTTTGGAGTTAATTTGCCTTAATTCCCTCTCTGATGCTTTTCCTTTCTCTTCGCGCATCTGAAGAACTCGCATGCCTTAGCCTTTGTCTTTACTTCTCAGCTGGGCTTGGAGGTGGACAGCTGTAATCCCAGCCAATTTCTTAGCGTCCATCCCTTCCATCTGGTTCCTCATCTACACAGCTCAGATGAAGTAACCCATCCCACATGCTGTTTTAAACACTGGACCACATTTATTTAGGTTAAACATTTACATGGTATACCAGGCACTCATGCAGTTAAACTATTTGTTAAGTGTCCACTGAACATGATTAGGGTAGAACTTAATTTTTCCTATTTATATACATAGACACACACACATGCATGCAATTACTTGTACATATAGAAACCAGTGTGTATATGTGTGTGAAAACTAAGTTCAGAAAAATTAAGAAATTGCTGAAGACTACGAAGCAAGAGAAAGTTGTATTTGTTTGTTTTTTGAGTTAGGGTCTCACTCTATACCTCAGACTGACCTTGAACTCATAGAGATCCTCCTGGTATTATAGAGGTAAGCTATTATATTTAAGTAAGAATTGGTTTTAAGGTCATATATTTCAAATAGAGATTGGGGTTAACTTCTCTTGCCATTCTAGATCTTCCCCTGCCACTACCTATCATTCATTTTTATTTAAAATGGTTAAGCAGTGTCTAAGCATGCAATTTGGGAAATACAATAACTGAGGAGAATGAAAAAATATGAAAGTCACATGGCCTTTTCTTTCCAGAAGCTCATGGTCTGTGTGGTGGTTTGAAGGAGAATGCCCCGTGCAGGCTCATGGTTTTGAATACTTACTTGGTCCTCAGCTGGTGGGGTATCCGGGGGAGGCTATGGAATCTTGAGAAGGTGCAGCTTTGCTGAAGGAAGTATGTCACCAGGGATGGGCAGGGGTTGAGGGTTCATAGCCCTGCCTTACTTCCTGTTCCGCCTATCCACTTCCTGTTCCACCTATCCGCTTCGTGTGTGTGTGTGTGTGTGTGTGTGTGTGTGTCTAGAAATGTGATCAGCTTCCTGCTCCTGCCTCTGTGCGTCCCTTGCCTGATGTCATGTCTTCCTCTCTCTATAACGAACTCAGTCCCTTTGGAACCAAAAGCCAAACTAAATCCCTTTTCCTTCAAGTTGGCTTTGGCCACAGTGTTTTATCACAGCCACAGAAAGTAACTAAAAGACTCTTGTTAGGAGAGAAAATGAGGAGGCGAGTAACTTAACTCCAGGTCTGGAAGTGCCAGGAAGGCCATCTGTCAATGGAGTGAAACTGCCCCCAAGGAATCATTGTGGGTGCTCGAGACACTAGATTTCAAACCCAATAGCCATGCATGGTAGTGTAGAAAGAGCTGAGTCCTGCCCATGGAAAAGCAATGGTTGGTTCTCAAACGTCAGTGATCGGAAAAGTCAGTACCAACAGACTTAGTCTTGCCTTAGGTTTGACACTGCAGTCTCTTGAAATAGAATAGAATGAAAGGTTAGAGTATGAGGCAGGCAGAAGGCAAACCCTAGACAGATCTCATTCAATGTTAGGGAGACCAAGCTTTATTCATCCAAAATGCTGCTGGCGAAGGATGGCATGAAGGTTTGTCTTATTCAGATTTACCAGAAAACATGGTGGCTAGTTTTTCTAACATGGAAAAAAGATAGGAGCTACCAAATGTGGCAAGATTGTGGTGGGAGACGAAATGTTAAGGAAAGGTATCATATTAACAAAAGAGGCAAGGCAGATGTGAGAAAGAAAAAGTCAGGTTTAGGTCCAAAAGAGGATGCTACATCTAAGAGAGAGAACGAAGGGTCTTTTTCAAAGACCCAGGAAAAAGTATCAGAGTAAAGATGGAACATATGAACTCATGTACACGGAGAAGAAATATAGCCATAAAAAGAAAAGGATGCTTGCAACCCTACCCCTTGAGAGATGGAGGGAGAACAACTAGAAGTTCAGGTCATCCTCTGATACATAGTAAGTTTGAGGTTATAGGAAACCTTGTCTCAAAACACAGACACAGATACACACACACACACACACACACACACACACACACACACAAAGCCACAGAGCAACAGATGCCTCCATGCTCCCCACATTCTCCAAGGATGGAGAGGTCTCTACATTTGGGCGTGTTGATACTATAAGAATGTTACTCTGTTCTACAAAATGTTCATGAGAGCATTCTTTCTTCATGATTATTTTTTTCAAAGCCCAGTCAAGAATTATGCTAGTCATGACCTTAGGAATAATACATGGTTTTAAAAAGCTTTATGAAACAGTCACGGCTGCATGTTCAGAACATGTATTAACAGCATATAAATGCGAACTTGACGCACTCCACGCCCCCAGGCCCCCATACCTTCTGCAGAGCCTCTTCTGTTTTCTCAGGGCTTGTTTTAAGAGCTTGAGAAGCATCGTACATTGGAATTGGCATAAATCTCAGTGTGTAGTTCCTGGAGAAAGGAACAAAACCCATATATTTTAAAATGACTTTCTGCTACCTTAATTGAAGACATTTTAAATCTAAAAAAAGAAAAAAGAAAAAACAAAACAAAACAAAACAAAAAACCCGATAGTTCCCAAAATATCTTTAAAAATCTAGAGATGGTGGTACACGCCCCAGCATTAGGAGACAAGCAGGCAGTTGTCTGTGAATTTAAAGCCAACCTGGCCTACACCAGGACTACTTAGAGAGATGCTGTCACAAACAAACAAAAAACAAAAGAATATCTTTTTTTATCCTTGATAGAATGATATACACTTGTAATCCTAGTACTGGGAAAATTGAGGCAGGAGGATTGCTTTGAGTTTACATATAGCCTGGGCCACACACAAAGTATCAGGTCAGCCAAGGCTACAAAAAAGTCCAGGATTCACAAAACAAAACAAACCACTCTAAGTCACCCAGCCATCAAAGGCCCTGGATTGCAGAGTGGCTTTTGATATCCATAGGCACTGAGGCTGGATGACACCATTAACTTGCACTGTCCTACAAAACAGACATGAAGTTTATGTATGCAGTTTTGCTTTCCATTTTGAATTAACATGAAGGACAAAACCTTGGGACAAGAAAGATGATGGAAAAAAAGTATAGAAAGAAAGTTGACAACTGATTTTATGGTTTCAGCTATTTTATGGTTTTAGCTACCCGCTGATCTGAAGGTAGCTGACAACCATACCTGATAGTCAGACCAAAATGGATACAAGAGGAAACACAGAGACCAGAAAAGATGCCAAACTGTTACTAAACACAAAACAGTCTGTGCTCTTCTGGTACCCTTTGGGTAAATATATCCATAACAGGTGAATATCTGGAGAATACACCTCTGGGAAAAGGGTCGAGTGCCTGCCTAGATATCCCAGTCCCTGTGTGCCTGTACAGCTGCCTGCAAAGTCAGCCAGAGAATGACCTTCTGCCAATTGGTAGTACCTGGGCATCCATCACATCACATACAATGGAGTGACACCAGAGTGAGGCTTTAGATCTCCAAACAGTGAAGAGCTGTGAGTCTGTCACTGGACTAGGGCCTTAGCAACTAACCCCCCTACAATAAGTCAATAACCATGAAAAAAAGAAAAAATAATCATTTTGTTAACAGCAAGATTTAGATAGCTGTTTCCTCATAGAGAAAACAGGCATCCAGTTCACTCGCCAGAGTACTTCCATATGGAATTACACAAAAGAAGGCTGCCATCCCCTTCAACTTTAATTACTATGTTAGTGTGTTTTACAAAGTTGTTTGTTTAAAAAAGGAACCAGCCAAAAGGAATTAAAAGACAATAAATCTCTTTTGTAATTTTTCCTGCATCCAATTTTTATCACATTACAGACCAGCATGGTGTACTTACAAACCAGTGACACGGAAGTGTTGGCATCTCAGAGCACAGCGCATATAACTGACTGACCCAGAGATATCGCTATCCTCCTGGAGATGCTGAGTCCTGAGGGGGTGTGTTCCTGGCTACTCTTAATTGCCAGCCTGGACCGGCAGTGCTCCATAAGCTGTTGCAATATGAACACAGTGAAAATCACTGTTTCTACTCTAGGGACAGAGGAGCAGCAGACACAGGTGACTCTGTTGTCACAGACAGCTCTCGGAGAAGCTGATGTACTGTGATGTGGTAAGCTGCCTCACCCACTCTGCAATGGCCTGGCTCACTATAAAGAGAGAAAGGAGCCAGCCCTGGTACTTGCCTGGAATTCCAAACCTCTAAGGCAAAGGCACGAGGGCTGTTGCAAGTCTGACATCATCATGGTCTACATACCAAGACAAGGTCTTAAAATGGGGCTTGGCGGACACCTTGGAACTGAATCCTCCTGATTTTGCACCCTGATTTCCTGGTTCAAACAGAAGCATGTGGCTTTGGACCAGAAAGTATTTAGAGCTGGTCATGGTGGCACACACCTTTAATCCCAGCTTTTAGGAGACAGAGGCAAGTGGATCTCTGTGAATTCAAGGCCAGCAAAACTGTCTCAAAAAACAAAACAACAACAACAACAACAAAACAAAACGAAAACACTTGAAGAGCATTAACTCTGATCCCCTCACTTGAACAAAAAGAATAAACGGAGAAGGGAGATTCACAATATTCTTGTTGACGGGACTGGAGACAGCACATGGAGCCGAAGCTCTTCCTAGCAAGCCTTTACAACAGGGGACTGGGGGCAGGGGAATGATACAGGACAGGAAGAGCATCCTCCTTTCCTTGGGAAAGGGTTTCTCCATGGCAGCCCCCGTCTCCCATTGTGTTTTAGACCATCTCCTTTCCGAGGCTCAGAACGTGCTTAGAGCACTTGAGAAATCTGATGGTAGCCAGGGGCCAGACTCTTGTTACCTCAACGCACCATTGAACCAGGGATTAATGAGGGAAGGTGAGGTTTCCTGCCACATAGTGATGCTGTTCCTTCTGATTCTAGAAGTTCCAGTAATAAATGTCATCTTTAACAATTTTTAAAGGCTGTAACAATTAAGACAAGAAGCTTCGGACAGACATTAGCCTGGACACAGCAATTGCATCCATACGATGACGGCCAACTCTGCCTCAGGAAACTAAGACCAACAACCTCTATGTCCACTAAGCCCCCGAATTTTCCCTGTTTGCCTCACCTCAACCTCTGAATTGCTCAAGGTTTACAAGGGAACCTGGATTTTCTATGTGAGGTTTTGCTCTTCTAGGTGAGCACTATAAATACCCCTCTTCTTTGGAGACATGCTGATTGATTTCTTAGTCTACCATTAGCCAAAACAGAAAAGACTAGATTCTAGTACTATTTTCTTTCATGCCTAGAACTGTTACTTTTTCATTTCATTGACCAGGGAAGTACATTTGGCAGAAAATAACAATTGTAGCTATCAGTTGCAATTAAAATAAATCATAGCAATATAAAACAAATATGCCTGGGATTGACTATTAATCAATTTCACTTTTATTTTCTGGACTATAGACAATAACTTGCCCCTACCACCCTCATGCCCAGATGAACAGAAGAGGAAACCCAGTGCAGAGACTGAGAGCCACAAAACAGGAGGGACAGTGGCCCTGAGGACCACCTGCTCTGGCAGATCAGCACATCAACTGTTCTGCGCATTAGAAAACTCACAAGGGACAAAGCCACTGTCCTGCCTAACTCCATGGCTGGCCTACAAAGATCTGATCTCTACTTATGGTTTCTCCTACCATCCCACAGGTGGCACCAACATCATCGGCTCTTTAGTGCTATCCCAGAGAAGAATCCCAATTAAAACTTACTTTTCCATAGCAACAGCAATATCTTGAAAGCCTTGTGCAGTAATGTTGTTTTTGTCCCAGATGACTGTCCTGTTTGGAAATGAAACCATGTCAACGGTCAGATTATGAGGTGTGGCGGGATGATTTCCTTCCCTGGAGACAAAGCTATTTGAATCAACGCTGTTTCCAGGCATATCCAGCCCTTTGACATCTTAAGACAACATCCATGCCATGCAACATAGTTACTTAACTTTATAGAAATATCATAATGTCTTCAGTAAATGTAAAAATATGTGTGGGACTGAATTCATAGCTATCCCTGGCTGCATGT
Organism: Apodemus agrarius; assembly: GCA_964023405.1. Lineage (NCBI taxonomy): Eukaryota > Metazoa > Chordata > Mammalia > Rodentia > Muridae > Apodemus > Apodemus agrarius. Next base: position 39,187,997 of record OZ030019.1, on the reverse strand, counting down.
CCTGGTATGCAATTGGCAGGACATAGGTTGGACATGCTTATATGCATTTTAGTGGCATTACATAAGCAAGGAATAACATTCATTTGTTTCATCAAAACAAAAATGGCCATTTCACCATGTCTTTCTTTCTTTCTTTCTTTCTTTCTTTCTTTCTTTCTTTCTTTCTTTCTTTCTTTTATTCTTCCCATTAGGGTAGAACCCATGATGTCATGCATGTTAAGCATGCACCATACCACTGAGCTATACTCTCACCCCCTACATCATAGGTTAACACATATATCTTTGAAAAACTACACCTAAAAGCACAGCAAATATGTTAATTTATTGTAGGACTTAAGACCGGACCAGGTAGCAACCGAGGACTTGGTCCCTCTGTCCTCCAGACGTCCTCATATTTACATAGAAACCGAAGCCCCTGACCAGAGACACTGCGCAGCCCTGAGTCCAGCATAAGCATCCTCAAGTCCAGAGACCTTCTCTATCCTCAGAACCTAGAGAGAACTATCTCAGGCTCTTATCTTGTGGTCTCTCATTTCCTTGTCCTGGTGTAATCTTGAAATCTTCCCTCACTCTGTGGCAAAGACCAGGCAGGCTACTGTGAGCTAGGAGGCTGCTTACTTAATGTATTTTAGGAAATACACAACCTTACCTTCTGAACACGTGCACCGTGAGGTTTTACAATTCTGCTTTCATTTGTCTGGGGGTCTTCAGCCTGACATTTACTGCCCTCCCTTGCTAATCCTGATGACCTCCATCAGCTACACTGACTTTCCAACCCCTTGCTACTGTTCTTGGCTTGTGGTTTCGGTTTAGTTAGAAAGTTCTGATTCTTTGTCATGTTTAGGAAAAGGAAGCATCCAAGAGCCCTAGGAGAGCAACAGGCATTTGCTTTTCAATCAACACACTGACAGATCAGTGCCAAACCCTGGTCACTCTGAGGAACAGACAACAATGAGGCAAAGCACTGGTGGACCTGAAGAAGAGTTATGTGTACAAAAAGCCCAGGGTATGACTAAGAAACAGCAATGGTTCCCTCTGATAACCTGCCTTCGAAAAGCATGCTTCTTGTGCCCTTGTGTTTTAAGTCTTTATTACAGAGATGTGGAGTGGAGGGAAGGCCTCAGATCCACACATGGACAGTTTTGTTTTTTTGTTTTTTTTTTGTTTTCTGTTTTTTGTTTTTTGGTGTTTTTTTTTTTTTTGTTTTTGTTTTTGTTTTTTTTTGTTTTTTTTTTTTTTGTGCAAGCACCTCTGTGGTGCTTGCATAGCTATATCACCTGAGGATGCATCTCTTAAAACATGGCCTGACACTAAAAAAATAGATTGTCTAGGTCTGCTTCCTCAGTATGGCCTACAAAGATTTCCCTGCTTCTCCCTGGTTAGGTGTCAAGACTGCATTGAAAAAGAAACCACAAATCTGTCAGGACTTTACATCACAGAAGACTTGTAAAGTCAAACATCAGAACATCAGAGGAAATACTACGTGTTTCAGGTGTCCCAACCAAGTACTCTGGTAAAAATGTCTTCCCAGCAGGTATTCTGGGAGGCTCAGACTCCCCCAGAAGGAACGGCTAGCCCTCAGGATCAGGGCAGCGATGCCTACCTGAGTTTGGTGTTGATCTGTAGCGCCTTGGCCAGCATCTTCGCTCCCATGTCCCCCATGCCATTCCCACTGATGTCCACTTTGGTTAGGGAGGTGTTGCTGCCCAGGGCATTGATGATGATGGTGACCTCAGCCTTGAGTTTCGAGTCAGCCAGGGACAAGGACTGCAGAGGCTATGGAGGTGGGGCAGACATCACACAGCACTGAACCGGCTTCATCAAAGCAATGACCACTCTCCCAGCTCTCCATAGAGAACTGGGGCTGGGACTCATTGAACTGTCTGCCTTGGGAATTGCTGTCTAAAGCCATGGGTGGGAGTGAGGCTGTAATCGGAAGGTTCTGACATTAAATAGACTTCCGGGGTGAATTGAGGAATATCTGCTGTTTCTATGGTAAGCCACAGGTCACAGAAGTGTCCCATCTGAGGCACTATTCCTTTCCACCCAATAACTCTAAAACATAGGGGCCAAATACAAAATAAGACACATCCAAGATGAACAATGTTCAGCCAATGAATATTTCGTAAGCATTTACTATAGCCAACCACTGCTTCTTCTTTTCATGTGTGATTTACTTAACCCTCTCAGCCACCCATTACATGAGCCTGAATGTCATCCTCAGTCACCAGACAAGACACAGCAGCTCAACCCAAGTCACAGTTAGAAAACGACAGGCATGGGGCAGGTGTGTGTGTGTGTGTGTACAAGTTTATAATCACAGCTCTTAGGAAATAGAGGCAGAATGATACGAAGCTCAAGGCTAGCCTCATAAAATATTCAAAACCAGCACAGGGTGCACGGTATTCTACCTTACCATAAAGCAGTACAGCAAAACAAAACAAAGTCATAGCATTAGAACTGAGCTGAATCAGAGTCAGCTTGAGCGATCTAGTTTCAGAGCATGTGCTCTCAACAACTACATTGATCTATCCCCAAGGGGCTCCTGATAGAACATTTTTGATCATCATCCTTTAACTGTATCTTATGCTTCCATCAGAAGATATTCCTGTGATTCAAGAAACAAAAAGTCAAATCTGTATGACCACACATCGTATGTGACTCTATGGAGACTGAAAGCCACTCAGGTTGGATGTAGGTTTGGTCTGGCCTTCAGGGTACATGACCAAACGCTTAATAGGGCTTCTTCCTGTGCCCAGCTCCTTCTAACTGCTCTACTGTCTCCCTAGTCCTATGGGCATCCACATTTGCAAGAGTCAGTCCCAGTTCAGACCTGCAGAATGACATCATCTTCTGTCATGTGAAGTGTTCTACTCTGGCCTCATTCCTTCAAGCAGCTCTGGCACCCCAGGCAGGTAAATGGCTAGAAGCTGAGTGATTTCCATGACAACAAGCAAACACAATGTAATATCTACCTGTTCCTGCACCACCAGGTTGTACTGACCATGCATCAATATGTATGAAAGAGAGAGGTCTCTATCAGTGACATAGGCAGAGACAGGGTGAAGGGGATGGAGTTAAAATCTAGACATCAGTCAGGCATGGTGGCTTATACTTGAAATCTCAGCACCAGGGAGGTAGAGGCAGGGGGATAAATTGTGGCCAGACTATACTATATAAGGCCTTGTTTCAAAAAGAAGAAAGAGGAGAACTATCATGGGACCCAGTTCAACAGAGTGACTGACCATCCTTGACATCCACGTGCCATGCTGCTGCTTAGACTAAGGCCAGGACAATCAGGACGCAACAGTACACCAGTCAGAGTCAAACCCAATCAAGTAAAAGAAACCGCTGTTGGCTAAGGCGACAGCATCTCAGCCAGAAAGCTAAGTGAACAGTGTTCTTACTATTCTACATTCACATAAATGGAAAACAATGAAAAATGCTCAGACTCGGGCAATAAAAAACAAAGCAAAGCAAAACAAAAACAAAACAAGAAATGCAACACCACCCCATGAAAAGCAGTAGTCATGTCTCACCATGTCTACACTCTCTCCCACTACTACCAAAATTATCTACCATGGCTTCTTTGTCATTCTGGGAAACTGCCAGATCTCTAAGCTACTCTTCCATCACTACATTCAAATTCTAATACACAAACTAACACTTAAGAATAATGGGAATGGGAGTGGGGGAAGGAGCTTGAATTGCATACATATTTATAAGGCCAGTTCTTCCTGATTCATTGCATTTCCACACAGCCTTACCACCTGAATGCTTAATGCTTAATCAGACTCAGCCTCCAGGTTGCTGGTCAACCCATCCTGTTCTGTGGATTACAGCAGGGCTTTCTATGCAATAGCTTCTCTGTCGTGTTGGCTGCCCACGGTCACCATCCCCTGAGTCTGGATGTGGTCACCTTCATCTACAGTAGAAGATGATACGGAAGCCCTCGAGAATCTGGGTTTTCCCACTGAGCATGGTGTCCAGTTCTGAGTGACTAAGATATGACACGGTTTGCCAGGGAACGTGTTCCACAGAGGGCAAAGCGTCAAAGGCAGAGATTACACTCTGAATGTCCAACTCTTACTTAAGTAAAACTGCAAACAGGCCCAAAGCAATTGGTTTTCAGTGGCATAAATATTTGAATGCATGAGGCTCAACTCCTACTCACTTTAAATTGGTCTGCATATTATAGATTCCTAAGTAAAAGAAAAATTGATGGTAATTGCCTTTTGAAAAACCCACATCATTTTCAGTGTCACAAAAAAAAATAAAAAGCTATTCACTGTAGAGTTATTAGCAACATACTAATCAAACTTGTAACTTGGCAGAATTCACATTTACATGGCAAATTTGTCATCTGCAAATGTGTTTTCAGGTGAATTTTAAACATCAAAATTATCTTTAAATAAGAAACTAAAACTACAAAAACAGTTTGGAGACCCTTAAGGAATGAGCAGAACTTGAAATAATGCACTCTTCATGAACTTGAAAACTTCTTAAATTATTTACTAAGACACATATTTGGAGATGAATACTAAGTATGGTTTTGTAACATTAGGTTCCCAAATCAGGAAATCTGTTAATAACACAGAGTGGCGCAAAGTCAAAGTAAATGTATAAAAATTGGTCCTACATGCCAATTCTATCCTTGACTTTAGTAATCTAATATAAAAGGAAAAGGATCCTGAGATTACTAGCAGGTGAGAACCCAGGAATACAGCAGAATCCATTAAATAATTAATTGAATTGTTTAGCCAAGGTTAGAAATTACAGCCTATCATGTCAGAACATCAAGAAAACAGAATTTTCACCTCTCAGGTGAAGAAAGAGCAGGGCAGAAATTCTGGAACCCCACAACCCCATGGCAGCCTTAGGGAAGTCAGCTTAGGAATGTCATAGAATCGTCTATCAATTCCTAGCAGATGTTCAAAAACAGAAGTGCTATCTTTCAGAAGGTGACATGCTTTGCCTGATGCGTGTACAAGTTACTCTACCACCCACAGTGTGACTCTTTGTAATGGCAACAAGAATTTGAACTTTAGAAACTGTGTTTCATGACTAAATATGATTTTGAGAAGAAAAAGACAGTCTTAAAACAGTAAAATGGACCATAAGACACAAGCCTCTCTGCTGAGTGAATTCATGACAGTGCTCTACTTTATCAGTTAAAAAGCTTCCTTTTCTCATGCACAATAGGACGCTACTTGAAATTAAATGCCTTTCTTAGCATCCACAATAGTGTGGAGTCTGGAGTTTGGTGACTGTCTCTGGGATGGATCTCCAGGTGGGGCAGTCTCTGGATGGCCTTTCTTTCAGTCTCTGCTCTGCACTTTGTCTCCATATTTGCTCCCTTGAGTATTTTATTCCCCTTTCTAAGAAGGACTGAAGCACCCACACTTTGGTCCTCCTTCTCCTTGAGCTTCATGTGGTCTGTGAATTGTATCTTGGGTATTCAGAGCTGAGCCTAATATAGCTGTCTCCTGAGAGGCCCTGCCAGAGCCTTACAAATACAGAGTCGGACGCTCTCAGCCAACCATTCCCCTGAGTGGTCCCCAGTGGAGGAGTCAGAGAAAAGACCGAAGGAACTGAAGGGGTTTGCAACCCCATAGGAAGAACAACAATATCAACCAATCAGGCACCCCAGAGCTCCCAGGGACTAAACCATCATCAGCCAAGGAGTACACATGGCTCCAGCTGCATATGTAAGCAGAGGATTGCCTTGTCAGACATCAATGGGAGGAGAGGTCCTTGTCCTATGAAGAAGGCTCAATAGATGCCCCAGTATAGGGGAATCAAGGGTGGGGAGGTGGGGGTGAGTGGGTGGAGGAGCACCTTCATAGAAGCAGGGGGAGGGGAGATGGGATAGGAGGTTTCTGGGAGGGAGAGAAAACCTGGTAAGGGAGATAACACTTGAAGTGTAAATAAATTTAAAAGAAAAAGAAATTAAATGCCTTCACTCTGATCTAAGTCTTGCTCAGAAGCAACTAGAAGGCACAAAAATATAAGAAAATGATGAGAGTTCAAGCGGCCATTCACGATGACAGGAAACCTCCTGAGTATCCGAAAATCTGTATAATTACTAGGTAAAGTCCAAGTTTCTCAGTCTAGTCCATGGTAAAGCAACCAGCTAACTAGTCTGCAGATTCATGTTTTAGCTGGATAGGAAGCAGAAGGGTTTAAGAGTTAATTTATCCCTTTGAAAATCTCTTAGTTTGAACAAATGAGAAGACGCTGTGGTAAAAGTCCCGCTGCCAAGACTCATAGCCTAGAATCCCCTAGAACCATATGATGGAAGAAGAGAACTGACCCCTGAGACTTGTCCTCTGAGGCCCAGACATGTGCCATGGTACTTGTGAGGTAAGTATACACACACACACACACACACACACACACACACACACTCTAAATAAACAAACAAACAAACAAACAAACATTTTCAAAAGTTCTTAGTTTCAATCTTTCTGATAGATTGAAGAATAGAATTCTAAGTATACAAAACTCTACTAAAGCATATTCCATATTTTAAAAAACCGACAAAATCTACATGTGAATTATCTGAAAGCACTTCAGCATCAGTCCAATAGAAATAACACAGAGAGGCAAGTCAAGGCCGTCACGGGATACTCACAGAGTCTTCATCTTGGATCATCTGCACTAAGTTGTCCAACACAGGCGTCAGATTTCTAAAGAGATTTTAAAGACGTGGACAGTGGGATCAAATCAAAAGCTGTCAGGAGGGGCTGGGTTATTTTCATCATTGTCATATTAAAAAAAATTCAAAACTCTTACTTGGATTTCATATTATTAAAATTTTTGCCTAAGGCCAGGTGCTGTATTGATCTGTTCTTACTGAGCCACACAATTAGGGTAGAGAGGTCGGACTCCAAACCTGGAAAGGAGAGTACAGATGGAGTCAGAACACACGTGACAAGTGACGTCACACAGCGGGGCGGCTGCCCATGCTGAGCTCGGTGCCCCATGACACTTACTTTATATTCAGCAGAGCTCTCTGCCCTCTCTCCTGTCCTCCTAGTTCCCAGGGGTGAGCTCACTTCCTGCAGACTCCCCTAAGCCTCCTCTACAGTCAGTGGCCTTGCGAAGTCAGCAGCATCCGGAAATCATATTGGTAGGCAGTTTCCCTCCCCCACCACACTGCTCTCTCGTAGGTAAGTTTTCTATGCAGAGTTAACAGGCTCAAGCCACTCACTACACCATCGGGAATGATGCTAATTAAGCAAACATCCTGAAATAATTTAATGACTACCAAAAATTTAAAAATGCCAGGCTGGAATCTTGACCACAGGAGGAAGGATATTTTATCGTGTGTTTTAGAATTTGTAGATTGGGCTGTGGCTAGTGGGCCAGTTCCTCTTGTCTTACTTGTTCCAGAAGAGTTTGAGTTTCTTTTGTGACTTACCGTTATCAGAGATATCTAAGCTGGTGATGTTGTGGATTTCAGCGATGCAGCCTTCTAACACTTGAGCTCCTCCTGATCTCAGCTAGAGAAACAGATCAAACACAAAATGAAGCCATCCTCCTGCTGCAGGGGAGCCTGAAAAAATCACTAACATAGCGTCTTAAAATCATCAACTTCCCATAGCTATAAATGGAGGAAGGACGCTATTACCATAGTCAAGGAATGACATGTTGTTTCCTACACCACACAACCCAGCATTAAGTCCCAAACATCTTTAAAACAGAAAAGCAGGAAAAGTGGAGCGGGGTAGGTCAAGTGTGACCGCTCAGTGGAGGGCTGGGGAGGCAGCTTGGTGCTGGGCACTTGTCTGGCACGCTCAGGGCCCCAGGATTAATCTCCAGCAGCAAAAACCAAACCAAACCAAACAACAACAAAAAGGCAGTGTGTGTCAATATACACAAGCTTTTGTTCTAATTCTGGAAATGGAGCAAATCCCTTCAAACACTAGAACATGAGTGAGTGTTTCAACCTATCGCTTCTGCTTCCAAGGTTTGACTTCATCATCCTAGGGAACAGCAAGGCAGCCATGGGAGACGAGCTCCCGACCCCTGAACATTTCCCTATGAAGTCAGAGCAAATATTAGAGTCTCACGTCGTAACTCTCCAGTAACACTAGACTACTATAAGGCTTCCCTGTAGGATGCAAAGTGCCCACCTTCCTGCTCAGGAGATGCTATTATCTAACTAGAAAAGACAAGTTACCATTTACTAGGAATTCACTGCATACCCAGGAACATGAAACGCTTTTTACAACATTTGTATTAATTTCTACTCTAGATTTATGTGATACCATTTTCTAGACGTTCAAAATGATAGAGGAGTTTAAAGAATCTTTGTTTCATATCTCATATGCAATAGTTTTATGGTGGCCTGCTGTTAAGTATACAAACTCTACTGCGCTCTACTCTTGTATGTTGAGCACAGATCCTTGGGGTCACAGGATTAATTCAGGAGATTCTATCATTCCTACTTTTTAAGGTGATAGGAAATTGCTGTCAGGTGCCTTGGGTGAGAGTCGCCCAGAGGGAGGCCTCTCAGGGAACAGCCCTAAGGCAGACAGCCTGCCTGACTCTTCTCACTCCCCAGGGGCCATGTCCACAGGGACGGGCTGAAGCCCAGGACTGTGTAGACACTGTAATTCAGCGTGCTCCAGTCCTTTATGTGTAGACCGTGTGGGAGCTGCATGTGAGGCACACACTCCTCCCTTGACATTAGTTCACGTCCAGGTCACTCCAACAGTCAACCCCGCATGATGTCATGTGAAGTCTCTAAGTGTGCTGTTTGGGGACTGGTGACAAGAGGAACGGCCGTATCTGTCAGTGTAGACACTATTTTCTCCAAATATTCTGAACCCACAGAGGATGATCTCTCAGATGCAGATTCCAAAGAAACTGCTGTATTTTTGCTACTTTATTTTCAGGTGTTCTCTGGCGAATGCCTACCAAGCCTGTTACCATGGCAACTCCATACAAACCCTGTTTGTTTGTTTTTTCCCAGCGTAAAGTTTTTTAAGGATTTTAATTTTATTTTAGGTTTTATCTTAAATTTGTTTATTTGTTTGTTTTGTGTGTGTGTGTGTGTGTGTGTGTGTATGTATGTGTGTGTGTGTGTGTGTGTGTGTGTGCGCGCGCCTGTGCATGTGTGTGAGCGCACACATGCTTGGGTACTCTTAGAGACCAGAAGACCCAGAGTCAGATGGTAGCGTAGGTTCCAGCCACTCTCACTGGCATCTCTGGAGGCTCCCAGCATGATGCTATAAGAGCCACCTCTGGGCTTATGCCCATCTCTACACAGTGTGTTTCCTGTCTAAGGTAAGGTCAGCAATTAAATACAAATTCTTCAGAGACCTTAAAAACAATTACAGGCCTACCTATTGCACATAATATTAAAAATAAAGGGTTTGTATATTTTGTCTTTGTCGATCTTTCTGGCAATTAATTCTAAATATATATGTGTCACTTTGAGACCGCCAATTCTAACAGTAAACAGAGAAGGAAGAAGACCAGGCAGGCTCTTCACCATAAGTAGCTACTGAGACGCATCACCCCGTCACAGCTTTGGTAACACTTGAAGCAGGCCCGCCGAGCACAATGCCAAAGATAAAGGAGAAGTGACTCCTCAAGAAACACAAAATGATATTCAGAGCATTTTCATGACAATTTAAGAAGATAACCCCAAGCTCCTTGGCCTTTCTGATGTGTATGCGCTGACAGTGATTCCTGTGGAGAAATAAAATTGTCCAAGAAAACCCCTACACTCTCTCATTATGAAGTGCAGGAACATATTCCTTTTAAAGAAATGGAAAATGCAAATGACATGCAGTGATCGATTCTGTTCATTTTGTAACTATTTTTAGTGATGTAGCATAGACACACAAAACTAGTATGTTTTTCAACACTTAAAAACAATGAAATAGTCGAACACATCTAGACTGTTGATGAACGAAGTACTTACACAGTGGCCAAGCTAAGGGAAGCCCAAGGAGGAAAAAGACAAAAGAGCATTGTCAGCAGCAGGCAGCACAAGAAGGAAGGCAGAGCTGACGTCCCTACAGCACGGCACCTAAAGCATCGGTCCCGAGAAATACTTCCAACTAGAAGGTGCTTCCAAACACAGTCCGAAAATTTAAATAACGTCTTTAGTTACCAAGAATATCAATTACATTTATAGGTTATTAGGTGCCCAGAATTCCCTTAAAGTCAAAGCTTTTCCAAAACAGTAAAAGCTTTTCCATTACTGTAAATGAAAATCCTTTTAAATGAATTTGCATAATTAGAGCCATGTGTGCATATGTGAATATAAAACCGGTTTTTAAATCACGCTCATTTGCATCCCATACACCAGCATTATTTAAAAGGAAGCAAGGTTGAGCTGGGTACAGTAGTGGGTGGTGGTGCATTTCTAATCCCAGCACTCAGGCGCTCATGGCAGGAAGGTGTGGAGCTTGAAGCCACATTGTGCTTCCAGTCCAGTAGGGAAAAGAAAGCAAGAGCTTACCCCAAACAATAACCAACAGATGATAAAACATAAGCAAAATAGAGCCCATGTGGCTGTACACACTTTTAATTCCAACATTTGGGGAACAGGGATTGCTACAAACTTGAGGCCAGTCTACCTGGTCTACACGAAGAATCCCTGGCTATCCAGAAATGTATTAAGATCTTGTCTCAAAAACAAAAACAAAAAACAAAACAAGCCATGGAAAATGAGAGAGCAGTTCAGGGTTACAGCATTACTGAAGAATTTAATTGTATTTCCTCATGAGACTGCCCTCCTCCTCAGGGTTGGGGAGTGCTGTGCATGATTCAGTTCTAAGTAAAACGTCAAATCCAACATTCAAGCCTGTATCTAATAACCACATAAGTGTGGTAACACATGCTCACAGTCCCAATTCTTGGGATTAGCGGTTCAAGGTTATCCTTGGCTACGAAGCAAATCTGAGGACAGGCTGGTCTACAAGAGACCCTGTCACACAAAATTTAACACAGCTTTCAAAACTGTTTTTAAAGTTGTATTTATCTGATCATGAGGGAAAAGCTGTGTGGAATTCTTCCATGCTTCTGAATAGCACTCTAAGATTGAAGAAAACTATACTTAAGATAGAGAAACTGAGAAATTAATAGCAAATCAATATTTCTACATTAAGGAAAGTTTCTTTCTGAGAACAATGCATAAACTAGTACCCAAAGCAGGAAACTGATAGTTAAACCCTGGAAACAGCAAGCGTCGCAACATAGATTATCCTGTAACTCTCAATACCCTTTGGGGAAGTTGACTGTGCCATAAAGAGAAAGAAACTGAAATGCAGTTACCTTCGGACATCTAGCCCTAGGAAGCAAGTGTGCAACAGAACACTGTAACCACTTAGAAGATCATTTATGCTTCCCCAATTCTAATGAGCAGCATTCTAACACATAGCCAGGAAGCGGAAGTGAAGCGGTGCCACCGATCCTGAGACTCCAGCTATAAAACCGTGGAAGAGCCCTGTGGGCTACGCATGATACTATAAGGCTTGCTTTATTACCATTGTAAATGTTCCTATAACCCACAAATGAAAGACCCAAATTAAGGTAAGATTATCATAACAATGGCCAATCTCACAGTCAAAATTAACAATTTGATCTGGATTCCCATTATCATAAAAAGAAAATCAGAAGCCCAAAGGTCTACCCTTGAAGGCTGACTTTAGAAACTGCTGTAATCCCCTGCCCTCAGATGTATCCTTGCACAGGGTGGTGGTGGGCACGCCTTTAATCCCAGCACTTGGGAGGCAGAGGCAGGCGGATCTCTGAGTTCCAAGCCAGCCTAGTCTACAGAGTTCCAGGACAGCCAGGGCTATAAAGAGAAACTCTGTCTCAAAAAAAAAAAAAAAAATGTATCCTTGATTCTCCTGATGCTCAGATTTCAGGGGTACACCACCATGCCTGGCCTGCCCGACATTTTTAACTTACAAAATTATTTTATATGGTTGACCTAATATTACCTTTCAAAGATCTTCAAAACACAAGAAGACATTAAGAACAAGTTTTAAACCAGGTTCACCTGGTAGGCTTTGATCAAGATCCTCTCTCAAAATAATGGAGACAAAAATAACCAATCATAATGAATGTTTTAATGATTGCCAATGCTGGTATTAACAGAGTTCCATCAGAGAGGGGGACTGCCTCAAATACTTTATGATTTCACCATCTCCTCATATGTATATGGGGTCAGCAGATCACTCATGCCTGTCACAGCTTGATCGTGGCGAAAGAATGCCTTATCAGACTGAAAAAGCCACCGCTGAGTCACAGCTAATGTAGTTTGGCCTGTGTTTGGTCACAGCAGTCTCGCTAACTTCCTGTTCCTTAGGGAAGGACCCTTAGCAACCCCCATGACATCAGCAAATTGTTAATAAGAGAAATCTTTTATGTTGCCGGAGTTGGTTTCTACTTCACGTCTATCTTCATAAGCAGAGGCCCAATGATCACTCTTAGAGCTCCATTACTCAAAGTTAGTATTCTAGGGTTTTGTTTTTCAGCTTTTGTGGAGTTTCACAGCAAAACTAATAACAAAATCCATCACTGATACTTCATATATATATCTTCATATATGTGTGCAAATCTTATTCAGTATCTAGCATCGGGTTGGTGCCTGGCGTTTTGTGAAGCAATAAGGGGAACCAAGTACTACATACACACTGCCCTCTGAAAAGTCACACACTTGCTGGGAAAGCAAACAAGAGCCAAATTTATAATTGTGTGAGTGTTGCATATCAAGGAAGGAGTGTGGCAGGCAGAGACACGGACAGGAGCACAGCCAGAGAGGATGACTTTGGGCACGTTTCCAAACAGAACTCCTTCGGATCTTGAGACAACTTCCTAGGGGAATACTAATCCTTCTGCCAGCGCGCATGCATGACACACACACACACACACACACACACACACACACACACACACAGATTCAATGACATCATTGGCAATGGCTCATCCACATCATCAACCTAGACTAGATCTGGGATCGCCTAGAAGTCTCACTTCTGGGCATGTCTGCTGAGGCATTCCCAGGTCCGTTTAACTGAGGGGGAAAGTCGCACATGACGTGGGCAGCAGCATTCTGTGAATTAGGGGTCCTAGATTTAATTACAAGGAGAAAGCAAACAGCTGCAGCACTCGTTGCTCTCTGCTTCCTGGCTCTGGCTACAACGTGACAGCTGCCCAGTTCTCTGCATCCTGAGATGACGGCAGCCTTAATCAGTGAGCTGAAATAAACCCTTCCTGCTCTAAGTTCCTTTTGTCAGGTATTTGTCACAGCAATGAGCAGAGTGACTGAGCATCAGCCAATCTGCCTAGGATGACACAGTCTGACGGGTTTATAAGGAAGTCTGGCTTTGACTTCAACCCTCAAGGACAATAGCCTTGAGAAGGAAGAGGTTTAGCAGGGACCACAGCACAACAATCCTAAATGCACAGACAGGAATAGAGACTCCATTCTGCTGGAAGAAAAGATGAGGAGGACACAGTGGGCAGAGCGAGGCTCAGAGCAGGCAAGTGTCTGAGGCTGGGGCTTGTCTTCCTGACGTCCCCAGGAACCGAGAGTTTCAAAATGAGGAAAGTCTAGGTATCCTTGAACACACACAGGCACTTAGCCTCGGTCCTTCTCTGAGGGCTCCTCTATTGCAACTGTTCAGGGCTGCTCTGTAATTTCAAGAGATATTTTAATGTTCCTGTCTTAAACCAAGATATTAAAAAGAGTTATTAAGAAGATAGCCATTCTGTTTTACACCCTACAAATCCAAGTTCGGCTCTAAGCATTGGTCCCCTGAAACCAATGTGGTGCACTGCTATTCATGATGGGAAGCTAGCTGATGGCTTTGTATTGAGGGGATACATCATAAAACACTCAGGCAACGGGCGCGAAGAAGGAGAGGAATGTCATTAAAAGCATTCACGAATATTATTGGAAAGGTGTTCTGTGGTGACTTGTAGATAAAATTGCAAAACACAGAACATGTGAAACTTGCATAATGTCTTTTTTCTGCTTCACTTCTCCCTAGGGAATCACAATATTACACTCACCCAGGAAGAATGGGGAAACAATTTTGAGGCTGTTATCTATTCCAGTGCTGTCAGGGTGGTCTTACCTCACAGTTGCTGAGATCCAGAGAGACTCCCTTCAAGCTATGATTGCAGGCCAGGCCCAAGAGCAGTGCCCTGAGGAAAGGAAACACACATATTAAGCACTTCACATTTCACATGCAGATCAGAAATGTGCACACAATGGCAACCTCTCACACATACACAAATCTATCACACACACACACACACACACACACACACAGAGAGAGAGAGAGAGAGAGAGAGAGAGAGAGAGAGAGAGAGAGAGAGAGAAAACACTGAATAAAGCCTGGAAAGACAACCTTTTCTGAAACACAGGCCAGGCACCATACACTCTCTCAGTTTTTGAAAATACCAACTGAATTTTGACAACAGTGGACATGTGACACTTCTGCATTCTTCTGTCTGACAGGAGGTGACTCTATCATAATTGCAATTCTTAGAAACACTACTCATCCTATGCAAATAAACCCACAGTCCTAATTGCATACTAAAATCAAATTGTGTTCATCATAGATAAATCCCCACCTGCATCTGCTTGAGAACTGAGTTAATGAACATTTGAATATTACTATGTGATTGTTATTAGTGCAGCACAGTGAGGCTGGCTTTCCCTAAGGAACAGACAGTAATGAAGTCTGGCCCTACAGTAGTCCAGAAGGTGAAATGCGGGCTGGACGAGTTTATTCAGTCACCTAACAGAGTCCACAGGTGAAGATAACCACCCTGGAGAGAAGAAGTACATGTCTTGTAGCTGTGTCCAGTATCCTGGCAGTCTGGCTGCCTGCAGGACCAGGGCAGATGTCATCTCTCTTCCATAATTTGAGAAGAGTAGATTCATTGTCTGGATCTCAAAACTCTTAAGAAATTAGATTGATTTCACTGCCACAAGCAGAGGAGTCCTCTGAAGCCCAATGCCACCGAGAACACCTAGAGCCACAAGTGCACAAGCTGCTCTTCAGTTCTACAGAACAGAGGCTCAGTGGGGAAAGGCACCGCTACCAGGTCCAGTGAACTGAGTTCAACCCCGTGACTTAAGGTCAGAGACAGAACCAATCCTGCAAGGTGTATTTACTCAGGCACGCAGATACACACACACACACACACACACACACACACACATGCATACGCACATGCACACGCACATGCACACGCACACGCACACACACACACACAGAGTAGATAAATGGAAAAAAGTCAGACCTCATGATGAACTCAAAGCTGAGCAGCAGGAAGGAAAGGGACAGAGAGAAGGACACAAGCAGACAACGCACACACTAAACATCTCCTTGGAGGCATTTCCTGCCTGGAGTGACGCCTGTCCCCAGCGCTCCTAGAGAAAGGGTCTCCACCCAGAGAAAGGATCTCTACCCGAAAGAGTGTGAGGGCACAGGGGATGTGGGAAAAGAAGGCAGGGTCACTTCCTGACAGGTCCTTGAGAGTCTGTCCTCCCAGCAATTCCTGGGACTTGTGCACACACTGAGAACTCCAAAGTAGCCAATGTACAGCCATTCTACATGTGCGAAGGTCAGTAACACTTAAACAACTGAAACACTGGAAACTTACCACCAAACCCATCCTGAGAGTGACAGGAGGACTAAGCGCATAGTAGGGTTAAAATAAGTATTAGCTGAATGAGTATGTCAGCGATATGATCAAAGTTAAAAAGAATCTCTGTAGAATATGAACCCTGACCACTGTTTTTTAATTTCTTTTTTACTAATAAAATTTATTTTAAAGCATACAATTCAGTATAGACATTTCTTAAAATCATCAAAATAATTTATAATAGTTAAATGCCTCTTAAATATACATGATGTCTTCTGAAGATAAAAGTAATATGCACTCAACCAATTTTTAAAATATATTTGGAACATTGAACATGATAGAAGTAGAAAAAAAAAGTCTCTTATGAAGTCCACAGGAAATTGTGACAGGTTCCTGATTAAACAGAAACCATTCCATCTCCAAGGGAGAATACACAGCATTAACTGTGGCTTCATAGAATGAGTTGGGTAGTGTTCCTTCTGTTTCTGTTTTGTGAAATAGTTTGAAGAGTATTGGTATTAGGTCTTCTTTGAAGGTCTGATAGAATTCTGCACTAAAACCATCTGATCCTAGTCTTTTTTTTTTTTTTTTTTGGTTGGGAGACTTTTAATGACTGCTTCTATTTCTTTAGGGCTTATGGGACTGTTTAGATAGTTTATCTGATCCTGATTTAACTTTTGTACCTGGTATCTGTCTAGAAAATTGTCCATTTCATCCAGACTTTCCAGTTTTGTTGAATATAGGCTTTTGTGATGATGATTTTTTGAATTTCCTCAGTTTCTGTTGTTATATCTCCCTTTTCATTTCTGATTTTGTTAATTTGGATACTGTCTCTGTGCCCTCTGGTTAGTCTGGCTAAGGGCTTATCTATCTTGTTGATTTTCTCAAAGAACCTGCTCCTGGTTTTGTTGATTCTTTGTATAGTTCTCTTTGTTTCTACTTGGTTGATTTCAGCCCTGAGTTTGATGATTTCTTGTCCTCTATGCCTCTTGGGTGTATTTGCTTCTTTTTGTTCTAGAGCTTTCAGGTGTGCTCCTGAGAGCTGTTTTAACAAGCTACCAGTGTGTGTGTGTGTGTGTGTGTGTATGTGTGTGTGTGTGTCACACATGCCACCTCACCAACCAAACAACTTACTCTGTAAGTACCTTGTTACAAATTGACTTCCTTGTATAGAAACAACATATAGTAAATATGACTACTAGTACTAGTAGTAGAAATAGTTAAACATTAGTTAAAACATACACAAAAGAATGGTCTGGATAGAGGTTTAAAATGGTTTCTGGGAAAACATCTCAAACTTTCTTCACTTTTACAGAAGTCTAAAAGCCACGGGAAAGACTGAACTAGAAGGTAGAGCAAAGCAACATCCATTGTACACCATTTACTGTCGACCCGTATGCCATTCCCCTGCCTCAGAAGCCTTTCTCACGGGTCTATTCTGCCTCCCTTCTTTCCAGCACATTCATAATCACAAATGTAACTTTGAAAGCTCTGGAGATGACAAATGAATCACTCACTTCAAGGGCTCAGGAGACAGTTTCGTGCCTGAAAGATTGATTTGGACCAAAGCCAGAGAACTGCTGAAAAACTGCTTGAAAGATGGAGGGACTTCCTTTCCTTTCCTGGAAAAAAACAAGATACAAGCATCAAAAGAATGGTGGCATTCTATCCATCCTGCTTTTTGGGTGTGCAGACCGGGGACATACACAAAATCAGCCATATCCCCAGAAGAGGATTAAAGAAGCTAGTATCTAAGTGAGACCATTATACCCACAAGACAATTTATTCCTGTTCTCGGTTTCTAGAAAAAGTCACTATATTTTAGCCCACTGATCTTCAAGAAAGACTTAAAAGCTAAGGAGGCCAGACTAGGGTGTTAGTCACCAAGGTTAAGAGCTTTGCCACTTGACAGTCTCTGTGGTGTTCAACGCTCTGCTCATTGCCTCACTTCCCTCTTTCTTTTTTCACAGTGCTGGAGACTGAACCTAAGACTGCGTGCACGAGAGGCAAGCATTCTAACACTGAGCCGCATACCTGGCTCTGTTTTTGAGAGTCTCATGCTGCTCTTAAATTCACTATATAGCCAAAGATAACCCCAGATTACTCAG
Source organism: Apodemus agrarius (assembly GCA_964023405.1). Lineage (NCBI taxonomy): Eukaryota > Metazoa > Chordata > Mammalia > Rodentia > Muridae > Apodemus > Apodemus agrarius. The sequence goes on along the minus strand of OZ030019.1, from coordinate 39,170,259 downwards.
CCTCCTGTCTCTATCTCCCAAGTGCTGGGATGATAGAAATGAGCCATTTTGTTTTGATGTCTTACTATGTATCTGAGGCTGGCCCAAAATGTGTTATCTTCCTGCTTCTGCCTTCCAATCACAGGGATGACAGAGTAACCCCACCACTACCATTGGGTGGTATGATTAGATCAACAGGCACTCTCAGTGAGATGGTTACCTGAAGTGGAACTGAAGAACAGCACAGAAGGGGAATAGCATCAAGCCTGTCTGACTGGTAACCCATTTGTCTACCACATTCACACCATAAGCCTAATCATTTCAGCCTCAACATTATTATAAAGACAAAGTGGGAAATGAACTAGCTGGATGGTGCTTCCCTTGCTATGTCGGTCAAAGTGGATCAAGCCACACTGTTGAGTCAAACCTGTATGCTAACAGTTTGCAATGGAACAGGCCTCAAGACCCTACAGTGCAGTGTGCAGGCTTAGGTTGCTCTATTCTCTAAGACTCCAGAATGGCTCAGCAGCGTGGAGCCCTTAGCTGATGCCCACGATGCCACTTAGATGATTGCAAGTCATACAGAAGGCAGCAGGCATCTCAGGGGTCTGCCACATAATATGCAATGGCATTTTACATGTGCGGAGGTCTTTTTTTTTTTTTTTAAAGCAGTGATACTTGAGAGCTTTAAAAGCAATGTATTAAAACGTGACAATCTCCAGCTACTTGTGAAGGAAAATGCAAACCATGAGAAATTTTACCTAAGAAAAGAAATAGTCAGACTAGGAATAAGTATAGTTCTGGTTGGATACATGACATTAGATATCTCAGAGAGTTATTTCCAGATGGTAGAGCCTGTCAGCTTCTACATTCTGTGTAAGTGAATGTGTATTATATACATATTGTATATTTTGGTAAGCAAATGTGTCTTATATTGCTATTTGGATATACTTCTATTCCTAATCTTCTACTTGTGTGTCATTTTAACATTCCTTAACATTCTCTGTCCCTTTATAAGGGACAGTGACCATTTACCACTCCTGTGACAGATGGCTTGGTCCTATGAGCCTCTGTGACCAATGGCATGTGAAAGGACCTCATGTGACTCTCAGAAAGCAGCTTTCTGAGCCAGGACACATGTCACCAGGACCACCCTGCCCTCTGTTATATCTTCTGGATATAGGATGCTTCCTCCCAGGCTGAAGGTGACATGGCCAGCCCACATGGGACATGCAGACAACCCAGCCTCCATGATGGGCACAAATATGAAACTAGTTGTGAACAAAATCTGATTCACCTGACTGACAATCTATACCTCAATACAAACTCACTAATCTTAACAGTTACCCCGCGCTTTCCAGGAGTCTCTCTAAGCTCGGTGCTGGGTAGTAATAGCTTAACCATAATCCTCCACCCTGACGACAAGGCACTGGGTTAGCATCGCTCTGCTGTATGCAAAGAACAGGGCCACTGAAGACCAATCATGGCAGAACTCACAGAGGCTGAACGCAAAAGAGCTGCTTATACAAAAACCTTTATAAGATGAGCCGTCATCCTGTAATCCAGCTCCTCAGTCAATTACAGCTCTGTCAAAGTGAGGCTTCGTGACCTGCCTCTAAACAAGACAGGACAGTCTGTATGAACACTTTCTCACCATGCTGTCTGCCAGACTTGACATTCTCTAACTACACTCTACTGAGGAGTCCACAGCATGTGTTTGGTATGTGACGGCTCATCTCTCCCTCTCTCTATTTGGTTTTGCTTGCTTGTTTGAGACAGAGTCCTATGTAGTCAAGGCTGTTCTCAGACTCACTATGTGAATTGAGGATCGCCTTGGATTCCCAACTCTCTTGTTCTGCTACCTGGGATCATGCGCATGTGTTTCCAAATGGGAGACTCTTTAAGTAATGGACCCAAACTATTTAGGAATATATTGGCATATTTTCAAGGCACTGAATAGAATAAAGCATTCCACCAAACTGAATTTTCTAAATAAGTCAAGTTATTCCCTTGAATATATAAGGGAGTCTTTTAAAAGACTGACTAGGAAATATGGACAAGGCACTGCTATTAGGCAGTACTCCAGATCATTAAAGAGTGTAATGGACACAATGTAATTGATGCTACACGCCGAGGGTTGAGCTGGACCAACGCACAGATGGCCATGAACACCGCACCTGTGAGGAGCACTGCCTCTCATCCCTCTCCCGTGCAAAGCGGCCAACGTCTATGGATGCTCACGGCTCCTAATGCGCCCTGTCAGCAAGCTTAACTCTAGAGGAGAACTAAGGTGCTGTCCTTAGCCCTCACCTCCTACCAATCACGAACACGAGCCCCAGGGAGACCATTCTTCTTTGTTCTTGAGGTTGTTCATATTAACTTCTAACCTCATCACTGAGAAGGAGCTGTAGACACCGTACCTGTCCACGAGTGTGAAAACACGCACCATCACGGAGCTCAGAGAGGCAGGCTACCTAGAGACGAGTCCCTTAAAGCTTGTGTTGCAACAAAAATCCTGAAACTTTCAAAGCTCCAAACTTACAGCTATGATTTAAGATTTATCTTTCCTGTATAACATTGACTTTCCAAGCCAGGTACGGTGGCCTACACACCTGTAATCCCGGCACTAGGGAGGCGGGGAAGAGAGGCGTGAGTTTTGAGCCAGGCTGTAGTGTGAGGCCCTGTCTCAGACAACAGCAACTTCTCTTTTTCCTCAGTCACTATGTGTTTATTATCCTCACAACACTTCTCGGAAGAAGAGACTCTAAGGCCACAATGGTGGCAGGGGGCAGTCATACCTGTGAGAGAAGACAGATCTGGAGAGATTGAGCACGGCGAGACACTGAAGGCACCCCCGGAGGAGAGCGCTGCACACCTGAGGAAGAAATGGGACATTAGTGCTTTTGCACAATCCCACGCCAATGAGAATATTGTACTAAAGAGGCGGGCCTCCGTCCCACCCAAAGAGGCATTCCAAGAGGCAGTGCGGTAGAAAGAGGCATTACCATTTCCAGAGAACATTCTGTATTAGATAGATCCAGATGAACAATGGTGTTGGGCTGGGCCAAAAAATTGTACATGTGCTGGAAAGGAACAAAAGATAAGCGAAGGTTAGGCTCTAGAGAGACACAGGCAAGTCAGTGCCTCAAGACACAGTCACCCGTATGCCCCGGATCTTCTCGGCTGCTTCTCAGAAAGGTTTGCAGATGTTTCTGTTATTCTATCTCCTTCTCTAGGAGCAAAAACCCAAAGGGCACTTAAAGTAAAATTGCACAGGCAAACAAATACGGCCAAGAAGAGACTCACTGCCACACACACACACACACACACACACACACACACACACCCTTTACATATGACTTTGGTTCCTTCATTAGTTTGATTTTTATTCTGTAATTTGAGCATTGCTAATTAAGGTTAACTCCTGAGTCTAAAATACCCTGTGAATTGCAGTCACCCTATCAAAATCCAAGTCACCGTTCAGAGTGCTGAGGAGAGCGAACGCTATTTGAATTTGAGCCAAACATGCTCCCAGGCTGTGCTCTCTTCTCTCCAACATAATGTTTTCTTTATCTTCAGAGACTTCTAAAAATCTAACACGATTGTCCTGAGGAAAGTACTAGGAAAACAAAGCCAAAAGATCTCAAAATTCAAGTACTGCTTAAATATATTGGTTTTGGGGGTACTACAATACCTTAACCTTCCTAACCCCACCAACCCTGCATGGAAATAATGGCATAAATCCCTCTGATGTCCTTTAATTTCCCCAATGAGCAGGAGCCAGGGCTCGCCAGTGGCACAGTCCAAGTGTCCTGCCCCAGGTGACAGCCTTCACTTCTCTGCTTCCCTGGGTGCCACCAGTTACTTAAAAGCACGCACACGCCTATGCTGACAGAGCCTCATTCCTCAGCCGCCAGCACTCAAGAAATGCTGCCGTGTGACTCTATGGTACTTCAGAAAATTCCTCACCAGCAAAGAATTCTAAAGAACATCAGACTAGCCTGCAGATACTTTGGAGTAACCAGGGGCCTAGGGCCGGTTTCTGGTTTCGCTGAAAATGTTGCCTTCATTTACCCAGAGTCCCCAGGCTCTGGATCAGTGACCCACCTTCCTTAAGGCATTTTATTTTCGTGTGGTTTTGCTTCCTTCTACCAGCAGGGGGCGCTCTTCCCCCCTGAAGTAGTGAGGACGCCCTCTGCAAGTGGCTTTCCCAGAAAGCCCAAGGCCAAGTGAGTATGTGTACCTGCTGAGGACTCTCGAGCCTTGGCGTGTCCTTGGCTGGGGGCCCATGTTCACTCAGCCCCCACTGCACTGCACTGTACCCAGAGGCAGACTGGAACAAGATGTACCCCGGGACCAGGCAGTGCAGAGATAATGTTATTCATGTTCCTACTAGAGATGAGTCTTATTATTTAATCTTGGCCTCTTTTTATTTGCCATTGCTTTTGTTTCATTTATTTTATTTTAAAATATTTACTTATTTATTTTACAAGTTTGAAGATGAGTGCATGTATGTGCACCATATTCACATACACAGGAGCCCACAGAGATCAGAAGAGGGCATCAGATCCCCTGCGACTAGTGTCATAGGTACTGTGAGCATCCGTGTGGGTGCAAACCTAGATCCTCTGCTTGAATAAGTACAAGTAACCCCTGAGCCATCTCTCCAAGCCCTATTTTATGTTGTGAGACTGGGTCTTATCTTGTAACCCAGACTTGCCTGGATCTCACTCTGTAGCCCAGACTGACCTTGAGCTCATGGCTATCCTCCTGTCTCAGCCTCCTGAGTACTAGGAATCTGCCCATCTCCCACCTCATTCACCCTTCACGCTAGTCCTCCACTGTGCTACCATGCAAGCTGTGGTCTTTCCCACGGAGCTCCTTGCTCTATCTCAGGAGAACGTGGATTTAAGGATTATCAATGACATGAACACTAGAGATGAAAAGTGGGAAGCCAAGAGACAGCAGGAAACAAGCTCTGTTCATTGATTTCAAATGTGTATGTGTGTGGGGAGTTGACTTAAATAAACACATATACACACAAAGCTTTCATTGTCCCTGCCTTATAGGAAAAGGAAAACAAAATAAATGAGAATAAATTCCAGTGTTTCTCATCTCTGTGAAGTAGTCATTGTGGTAGTTTGAATAGGTTTGGCCCCCATACACTCAATGTTTGAGTGTTTGGCCCATGTGGAGTGGCACTATTAAGAGGTGTAGCTTTGTTGGAGTAGGTGTGGCCTTGTTGGAGAAAATGCTAGAGTGTAGGGGGCAGGCTTTGAGATCTCACATGCTCAAGCATTGCCCAATATGAAACACAGTCCCTGCTGCCTGCAGATCATGTTGGAGAACTCTCAGCTCCTTCTCCAGTACCATGTCTACCTGTACAACACCATGCTTTATGCCATGATGATAAAGGACTAAGTCTCAGAAACTGCAAGCCAACCAGAATTGAATGTTTTCCTGTATAAGAGTTGCTGTGGTCATGGTGTCTAGTCACAACAATTGAAATGCTAACTAAGACAGAAGTGTACAAATGAAGGCCCTTTCCAAATGCCCACTATCTGCATGCCCTGCTGCCAAAGGGAGATTTCTCCTAAACTGTGACTGCATAAACTATAAACTGCATAGTGACCAGAAGAGACCACAGAATGAGTTCATAACTAACCCCCCACAACATGAGGTTCTATCAAACATTTATATTGCTATTCATTGGCATAAAATATCATGTTAAAATTGAGGGGATTCTTTTTTTTAAGATTGATTTTACATATGAGTGCTCTATCTGCCTGTATACCTGCATATGAGAAAAGGGTGTCAGATCCCAGTATAGATGGTCATGATAGTCACTATGTGGTTGCTGGGAATTGAACTCAGGACCTCTGGAAGAGCAACCAGTGCTCTTAATGTTGGGCTATCTCTCCAGCCCCTGGAATAAGTAGCCCAGAATCAATCAATCAGTCTCTCTCTCTCTCTCTCTCTCTCTCTCTCTCTCTCTCTCTCTCTCTCTCTCTTTCTCTCTCTCCCTATTTTACTTTCATAACCAAACTCTAATGAGTAACTCCTTATTACTTTTATCTTATTTATGGATTAGTCTATGACTGGGGTTATCCTAATGGCCCATTTTAACAGCAATATAAACAAACAAAAAACACAAACATTAAAAAGAAAAAAAAAAAGATTGAGGTTCGTATGCTCAATCTCAGCAGTGGAGAGAATGAGTTAGGACAGTCATTGTGAGATTGTGAGCTGGAGGCCAGCCTGGCTGACTATGGAGTGGGCTCCAGGCCGACACATTCTCTCAAAACAAACAGCACCTGCATCCCAGCAACACTATTTAATGATGAAACAGCATTTCCAAAAAAGGACTTGAACCTCAGCATCATTAAGTGAGAAAACAACTTAATTATGGTGACAGGCAAATTCAATCACAGCAGCCCCTGGAGTTCTCCAGCACTTCGCTAGCTTTCGGTGAGATTGTAGAGCATGGCAGAGGAACAGGCTGGGACAGCAGGGTTAGAAATGATGGCAGCCTTCTAAAAATGGCCGCTCCAGGGGCTGGACCAGCGGGACACTTACCGAGAGGTCGTCTCCACGGAGGGCGTTCCCTGAGAGGTCCAGGTGGGTGAGGCTAGAGGCGGTCAGAGGGTTGGCACTGAGGGACTGACAAAGACTGTTCACCCCTGCAACAAGGGAAACGATCAGAACCCAGCATCCACTCTCAGAAACAAAATCAGGCTCCTGAGTGTCCACAAACAGCCCTGTAGTCAAATACAACTGCCAGACCGAGGGGCCAGAGCTGTCCTTGGAGGGGACCACTGATTGTGGCTTCCTTGGCAATCCCTCTGGGAAGCCAGGTGGCTCCCAGACAGCCTGCACTTTAGCCTTCAAATTCATCCAAGAACAGAAAGTGTTTTACTTCCAAGCCCCAGAATGACAAAAGCCATCTAAGCTGATAATTTTGAGCCTATGCTTAATTCTATCAGATGATTCTGCACTTAGTAAATAGTGTTTAAATGATACATATACAAGTACTGGGCATGTTTAAGTACTGGAAACTTGATAGAGGAATATATTGCTTCGTTTAAGTGCATATATATATACATATATATTTACCTATAGATTATATTTATACATATTATATAATATATAAGTATATGCTATATCTATTTATAACATAATCGTATATTATAAATATGTATAAATAACATCACATACACATATATATGAATATGAAAAGAGAGATGTTTCCAATAATCCTTGTTGAAAACCCAACCTACACTAGACAGAGTGTCTGAGATTCAAAAATATCAGCTGACAATCTACAGGCTACCTCTGTGGAAGACACAGACAGATCAACACGGGGGCTTTCATTCCTGTGGTCCAGATGACCATCACAGAAACACACTTTTTTAAAAAGTTACAGTTTAGATCGGACATCCAGCACTAGAGAGGCAGAGGTAAAACAGGATTACTAACAATTTAAAAGGTAGCCTGAGCTACATTGAGGCAAGACCAGGCTACATGAAACTGGAAAAAAAAAGGCACTTGGGGAGAAACAAAAAACCAAAAACCTGAGTTGAAATCCGTCTCAAAACACCAAAACAAAAAGGCACACATACTATCATGAGTACAGACTTCTTTCATGGTCAGTATCCCCTAAGTGATACTGTGTGTGTACATGTGTGTACATGTATGTACATGTGTGCACACATGCATGCACACGTTTGTGCACTAGTTAATTTTTTGTCAACCTGACACATGCTAGAGCCATCAGGGAAGAGGAAATTTCAATTGAGAAAATGCCCCTACCAGAGTTTCTGTGGTTAAATCTGTAGGGCGTTTTCTTGATTAATAACTGATGCAGGAGATTCCTGCCATGGGGAGTGGTGTCACCTGTCATCAGGTGGTCCCGGGAAGTATAAGAAAGCAGGCTAAGCAAGCCGTTGGCAGCCAGTGAATAAGCAGCACTCCTCTTACACAGTCTCTGCCTCAGTTCCTGCCTCTAGGTTCCTGCTTTGAGTTCTAGCCCTGGCTTTCTCTGATGATGGACTATATATAACCTATAAGCCAAATAAACACTTTCCTTCTAAGGTGTGTGTGTGTGTGTGTGTGTGTGTGTGTGTGTGTATCAATGAACAACGTCCTTTCTTTTATGGTGCCATCCATATTGACCCTTCTGTGTGCGTGCATGTTCATGTGTGTATATGTATGGGTGGGTGGGTAGGGGGCACCTGTGCTCACGTGGAGGAAATAAGTCAACCTCTGGAGCTGTCCTCTTGTTTTGTTGAGACAGGATATCTCACCTACCAGGGCTCACTATGTTAATCTGACTGCCTGATAAGCCCCAGATTCCCCTATCTCCTCAGCGCTGGATGACAAGGGTCTGCCATCAGGTCTGGCTTTGTTTTGTTTCGAATGTGGGTTTTGAAAATCAAGCTCAGGACCTCACACTTGCGATGAAAGGGCTCTGCCTTCTCCCCAGCCATCTTTTCATCTCCCAGTGTTCACCGCTCTCTTTTTAATGGAATGACTAAGCCTAAAATATCTGGAGAATACCAGACGCTCATCAAGGTGAAAAAAAAATCATTTATAAAGCCATGTATTTAAGTGAAGCATTTTAAGGCTTTTTTTTTTTTTTTTTTTTTTTTTTTTTTTTTTTAGTTTTTTTGAGACAGGGTTTCTCTGTGTAGTCCTGGCTGTCCTGGAACTCACTCTGTAGACCAGGCTGGCCTCGAACTCAGAAATCCACCTGCCTCTGCCTCCCAAGTGCTGGGATTACAGGCGTGCGCCACCACGCCCAGCCTAGTGAAGCATTTTAAAACCCAATGAATAAATTCCAAAATGCGAAGGCCAAATTAATCCCGACAGCCAAGAGGCCGTTGGCAGGTGGGGCACTTGGCAGGTAGCCAGCCTCTGACTAGACTCCAGAGACCCTGTTACCAGCCCGGCTTCATGCTCCTGAGGCAGAGGGTCCCTCCCTTCCTGAGCCCATGTTCGCACAAGGCCTGTGTTAATAAGCTCGTGAACGGCAGGGAGTTCCAAGGCTGTGGTACTGGAGAAACTCGCGCTTACGACCCACACGCATCACAGACTGGCACGCCGTCCTCGGCTCTGGTTTCCGTGGGTTTCTGACCAGGCCTGGTATTCATGATTGGAGGGGTTACAGCTGGACGAGGTGGCACCAGATGGTCCCGTCTTGACGTAATCTGCCAGCCAGCAGGATGCTTGTGTGAGTCCAGAAAGGCACTAGGCAGTGAGTGTCTGAGGTGAGTAAGGGTGCATGTGGCAGGGACCATGGGGAGATTAAAAAAAAAAATCTGTTTTCTATTATGGATCTATGAATATACATGTTTTCTAGGAACTATGAAATATGTTACATTTTTTTTAAACCTTTCAGAACCAACGTATGTATCTTTAAGGAACCCGTATTTTTTAAATTGAACAATTCAAGATACATGTCTTACAAGGACAGTTTAAGATTCTATGAATCTTATTTTATAAAACAATATTTAATATGGAAATTTTAAATATTTCCTTACCTGAAAGAGACAAGTAAGGAAACGTTAGTCGTGACAGGTTCGAGCAGGGTCGGGCTGCCCTCACCCAAGAACACAAAACAAGTCCCCTTGGCTGTGCAGTTACCAATTCCTGTCACACTGGCCAGACAGGACAGGAGTGAGGACAGGCTACCTCGGAACCAAAGCCTGTCCTGCAAAGGAAAGAGGATCGCCGTGCCCTTCTATTTTACCATAATTAACCAATAAAGGAGCACAATGCATATTAATAGATGTAGAGAACTTCTACAAATTTAGGGAAAAGATTAACACCGTAAAAAGACAACTGACCTAGGATGTCAAGTGGCAACATTCCAAGAAGACCCACAAAGGGTTAAGGACAGTGAGATGAGTGCCCTAAGCTCACAGTTCAAAAGCTATAGGCCCCGCCCCCTCCAAAGACCCTCACACAGCACAGACATTCACATTCCAACTCGGGACAGCAGCAAAGTCACAGTTGTGAAGCAGCCACGAAAATAATTTTATGGTTGGCAGCGGAGGGTGGGGTGGGGTGGGGGTGTGTGAGGGGTGCTGCATGAGGAACTGGATTAAAGGGTTGCAGCATCAGGAAGACTGAGAACCACTGCGATTAGAGAACCGCCATACTCTCACTGGCTTGAGAGAACAAAAAGGGCCTCAGCCACTGCCACAGAGGCTCATGACCTTAACCTGAGCGCTTGGGAGGCTGCAGCAGGAGGGTTGCCATGAATTAGGGGCTAGCCTGAGCTATAGAAAAAAAGAAGGGAGTTCATGGCCAAACTGCTGGAAGGGATGGGGGTGGGGAAAGAATGGGAAGGGGATATTTTGCGCTGGTGAGAACATAAACAGAGTTATACAAAACACTCCTGGAAGGTGGTCATCAGAATGAAAGCTCTAAACTACGCATTTGCTCTTTGAGCTAATAATTCTACTTAAGAAGAAAAGAAGAGATGGCGAGGCCTATGGATCAATTTCTATTTCGAAACACTCCTAGGATCAGAACAATGAGTGACTGGGTGGCTCACCGCCCAGGGCTGCAGCATTTAAGGGAAGCATAGCCAGTGGTGACGCCTGAGACGGGACTGGTGTAATGCACAGAGCTGAATGAGCAATGCTTCTCCCAGCCCAAACGGGCAGTGTATTAAAACAGAGATCTGCAGTGCAGCATTGGGGGGAGACGTGGGGAATGTGAACCGGGAGGGAAGAGCTTCAAAGAGAAACTCATATCGAAGTAGAACATCCCAGTCACAGTACACAATCTGGCAGCTGGCCCAGGCAGGCTGTCCCAGGTTTAACTAAAAGCACATAGTAGCCTGAGTCAGCCCCGTATGGTGATGGTAATGGTCTCATTGAACCCCCACTATGGTGTGGGCATGGTCCAGGAACTGAAGATTCAGACATAAGAGCAGCATGGGCCCAAGGGGCACCATTCTTACAGGAAGGACGCAGGACCAAGACAGTAGTACACTGGGTGAGATCCAGAAACAGATAAGGGAAGGAGCCTCTGGTGGTCTCAGAAGTGGGAAGCCTGTCTAAGCAGAGGCCACCACGGATGGAGACTTTGTCAGGTCCACTGAGGCTCTGTGAAGCTCTGGAGAGGAAAGGATGCTCAGACGCTAAGCAAAGAGACAGCATGGGGCTTTCCTAGAGCTGTTACCAGCCGCTGCTGGGCAGACCAACAGAGGCTGGAGGGGGGCAGGGGGCGGGGACAGATCTTAGAGAAAAATAAACAATTCTGGGAACAGAGACTAGAACTAGGAGCCTATGGTGGAGACTCAGCACCAAGCCCGTAGAGCCTCTGTATGAAGTCACTGGTCACTCTTGATAGTTGGGGAAGTCAATATCTTTTGCCAAAAGTGAACCAAGAAAACCATGAATCCCAGCACTTGGGAGGCAGAGGCAGGCAGATTTCTGAGTTAGAGGCCAGCCTGGTCTACAGAATGAGTTTCAGGACAGCCGGCGCCACACAGAACAACCCTGTCTCAAAAAACTAAAAAAAAAAAAAAAAAATTAGGATTGTAAATATATATTTCAAAATTATTTTCTATAACAAAGCCATTTAAGTTTAGAGGATCAGAGATGAATTGTACAATATCTTTACTTTAAAACTGCTATTATAATGTAATCTCTATATTTTAATTAAATTCATAGCAGGATGATATCTGCTCAAATGCAACGGGTATAAAAGTCAGCAACACAATATGAAGTAAATGGCAAAGACTGTACCTTTAGGCGACAATGAGGTTTTAGACAGGTTCAAATGCTTCAATCCCTTTGGGAGTTTGGCAAACTGAAAACTTAAGGAGGACACACCTGAGGGGGGAAAACATTATTAGAATTTTCAAGTGCTTAGAAATGAAATATGACTTCAGGAAAGTGGTTGTGCTTTCCTGGCTGGATTTGCGCTTCTTTTAGCCATTCCGTGCTGTCCACACAGAGGCGGCAGACTCTAACGCATACACACAGCGTCTTATCTACTCCCTGTCATGACTGTTCACGGCAAAACCGCGACTGGTGAACTGACTCAGTGGTGCTCAATATGCAAGCGTGAGGACCCGCCCGAGTCAGGTCTCCATAAACTCCATTTAAGAAAGGCCAGACAGAGCCGGGCGGTGGTGGCGCACGCCTTTAATCCCAGCACTTGGGAGGCAGAGGCAGGCGGATCTCTGAGTTCGAGGCCAGCCTGGTCTACAGAGTGAGTTCCAGGACAGCCAGGGCTATACAGAGAAACCCTGTCTCGAAAAACCAAAAAAAAAAAAAAAAAAAAAAAGGCCAGTGATGTACGCCCATGATCCTACCACTGACGGGGCAGAGACGGGCAGGTTCCTGAAGCTTGCTGACCAGTCTCACCAAATAGGCAAGGCTTAGATAAAAGTAAGAGCTCCAAGCTCAAAAGTAACACACTAGGCAGTATCCTGAGGAATAACACTGGAGACTGACCTCAGCCTCCTCCAGAACACGGGCATACACACGCACACAGGCATAGGCATCATCCTTGTGTGCCTCCACAAGAAGATGCACACAAACAAACCTAAATCAATAAGCAAATAAGGATGTGGCCTTCCCAATTCCGCCAAGTGGCTTCAGGTTGCAGGTGACCTGTTACCACCTGAGACATGTTCTCAGAGGTCAAATTAAGTAGCCCTAAACAAGTTCCCCTAAACTAGGACAAAGTCTTAAATCCAGGCAGCTACAAAGAACTTCTGTCTGTCTCTGTGTCTCTCTGTGTCTCTCTGTCTCTCTCTCTCTCTCTCTCTCTCTCTCTCTCTCTCTCTCTCTCTCTCCTCTCTCTCTCTCTCTCTCTCTCTGTGTGTGTGTGTGTGTGTGTGTGTGTGTGTCTGTCTGTCTGTCTGTCTATCTGTCTACCTGTCTGTCTCTTAATAGGTAAATAAAATACGACTTTTCTTGGAATGTTTTAATGAGTTGATTTCTCTTTGAGATAAACAGATGCTGTTTTACTATTGTCAAGAACAGGGTAATTTTAACTACTCAAGTAACAGCTTCACTATGGCCAAATGAGATCCTGTGCTTAATTAGCTTATGGTTAGGAACCTCCAACAGAGCATCCGAAAAGTTTCAAACTCCCATCCAGTTGGGGTTTGTAGCTGGGGGATAAGTCACAAGGAAATTCTCATATTTAAAATCGGGTGTCCTCTAGCATTCATGGTTAGTATGAAAGACTGGAAATACCAGCTCACTCACTTAGAAACTGCAAGGGAACTCAATGTTCTTATAAATGCAAATATGGAACAGATAAGCATGTGCTTTCTAATGTCCTTCAAGCAGCCTCAGGCTGCAAGTGAACTATGCTCCCACAAGAATTATAGACTCTCTCTCTCTCTCTCTCTCTCTCTCTCTCTCAATCTCTCTCTCTCTCTTTCTCTCTCTCTCTTTTTCTCTCTCTCTCTAACAACAACAACAACAACAGCAGCAGCAGCAATAATAATAATAATAATAATAATAATAATAATAATAAAGTACCAGACATGAGAAGCCTCTACTCAAGTTGTCGTTGGTCAAATTAGTCCAAGCACTATGCTACTGTTATTGCTCTTGGCTACCAACTACTCAGAACCTGAAGATAAGTACCTTTTGACAAAGACACTTCAGGCACAGAACTAGAAGCTACAAGCTAGATCTAACTTAAAAACCTCTAATTTGCCAAGGGAGGGAATCAGTAGTTTTTCTTATCTAACTGTAACATCAATAAGCTCTAGCAATGCCCACATGATAATATCCCTCCAGGAGCAATGGCGGCACTCACCTTGGCAGCACACATCAATGGTCTAATTGGACTTATGGCCCAATCAATAGAAGGGAAATTATGTCTGGTACTAGACACCTAGCCAACGACCTGAGGCTAGTGCGGTCATGAATTTTAAAGGAGAATCTACTACTGTCACTTGAATAGACCACCATAATCCCTAGCTATGTTCCAAATCTTGTCATTATACCAACAGATATGAGTAGCTCTTGCCTCTCCTCAAAGCTTCTATTGACAGCAAGTGCACATCATTACAGAAGACCAGAACGGGACGTAAGGAAACCCATCGCCACCTAAGGCTCAAGGACCATTCTAGAAGAGGATGGAAAAAGACGGAAAGAGCCAGGGGACAGAGTGTGTGCTACAGGATTGCATCTGTAGAAATGACTCGCCCATAATTCCTTAATCCGGCTGCCTTAACAAGCCTAAAAGCAATACTACCCATTGACATCCTGATGCGAAGGGGGAACTCTCATGGGACCCTACCACCAGACAAAAACCTGCAGGCAGGGAGGAGTGTGGAAGGAGGGAGATTTAGCCTCTTCAAAGGATGAGTCCCTTAACTGGTTATTCAGTGCAGAGTGGCCAACCCTGATTCCACGTAAACACAAGCTACACTAAACGGACTCAGCGGGTTTATATATTTTTAACAGATATTTTATAAATTTATATATGTATGCATTTCATACATTTACATGTTTATGCGCGTATATATGTAACAGTAATAAAAATGAATAATCAGTTGGAAGGGGCATAGGAGAAATTGGCACCAAGGGATATGAAATGGGGTAGAGGAAAGGCAGGAAAAGAGGGCGTGATATCACTTTTTTTAATTTTTAAAAATTAATTTTAAAAACTGTATAAGACTATGAACGTTTTAAATATACAAAAGTCAAAGTGGCTTATCTGAATAAAAATATCAGATGCTAGGAGACATACCTAGACAAATGTGCTTAAAAGACGAAATGGAAAAACATAAAAAAAATTGAAATCACAAACTCAAACAAATCTTGTGTAGTTGTAATAAAAGAAGTTAGATTTCCCAAGTATAACCAGAGAAAACTGTAACACTTCACTAATGAAGAGACTATAATTACTATAGTCTGTATGCTGTGATCAGCATTCTGAAAATATATTGAATGAGTCTGACAGAAATAAAGAGAAAACACATGTATTCCTACACACAAGCACATACACGCAGAAACGCTAGTGGTGGCCATATGTTAAACCATAAAGTATGTCTCAGTAACGAGATATTCCTTTAAAAGTAAAAGACTAGACAGGAACATTCTCTAACTGTGATACTGTGTGTTTTCTAAATGATACTAACACTGTGTGATAAAATTAGAAGCTTAATAGAAAAGTGATCAGGAAACCTCCAGACATGCAAACCTTAAGCAGCAAAAACAACATAGTAAATGAAGCCGGAAAACCAAAGTAGAAAATCTTGAGTGAAAGAAAACTATGATACTAACACTCATGAAATACGACAGGATGGCTAGTCATCTAAAGTGATAAAATAAATTTAACAAGGAAGTTCTTTACAACTCTAACAGAATTAATAAAACCCACTGGTTAATAAAAGACTGTCAGTGAATGGCCTGTATGCAGACACTACAGAAAAAAAGCAAAAAGACATGCTTAAAAATGATCATTTTAAAGAAAATAGACAAATTCCTTAGAAAAAGACCACTAAAGTTCAGGGAAGAAGAAACGGTTTATCCACAGAGCCTTCCACATCTTCAAGAGTGCACATCTGTAACTGTTTTAGCTCTGCGGATCCGAGCCAGGGCTTTGCACTCGCTGAGCAAGAGCTCTACCAGTGAGCTACACTCTCACGCCCAAGAATGTAAATCTCTAAAATCCTTTCCATAGAAACAAAAGCCACCGAGCACATTATAACTCCCTGCTATCTAAGTCAATATTTATAAAGTTCTGCTACTTATGCTCAACAAGATTAATCTATCAAGACAGATGACAGAGTGTAGGTATCATTTCCAGGTGGGGGTGGGCAGTAGCGGGCTGAAAACCCAACAGGTAAAGTGTCGGTCGCATGAGTAATGCTCTCTTTTCTCGCTCCTGGTAGTGGGTGCACTGGAATATGCACTTTGCAAACACTCATGGCAGTGTAAGCTTGGTGCTATAGTTTTGATGGGTCTTGAATAAAGGACCTGGTGCCGAGGAGAGCTCTGTTGGGAATAACGTGACTTCTAAGAGGTGAGGCTTTGTAGAAGCTGCTCATGTCATTAGAGACAAGGGAACTGAGTAACTCTGGTCTCTCCCTCTTTCACCCCTCACTAATGATACTAGTGGTTCTGTTCTGACAAGACATCCATCCACAATGTACTGCCTCAGGACAGGACCAGAAGTGCCAATCAACGGCGGAACAGAGCCGCCTGAGCCGTGAGGCTGGGTCAGCACTTTTCTCTCCCCGCCAGGCCACTGTGAGTGGGACACTTGAGGGAAGTAGACTTCGACTGAAGGGCTTTTGTGAATGTTCCTTACCTCCCTAGGAGAGAATTTATTTCAAAAAGTAGAAACCAAGTGTGATGGCACACTCTGTAATCCCAGCCCTCACGAGGCAGAGGCAGGAGAGCTGAGTTCAGCATTAGCCTGGGCTGTACAATGAGATCACATCTCAAAACAAGCAAGCAAACAACCTTTTAGGTGAGGCTGGGGGAATGAGGAATGGCAGACTCTCACTTTTAAATAGAGAGGCACGAACAGTTGTCCACTCTTGGGGAGTTGTTTTCTGTGATAAGTTTTTTTACTTAGAGAAATACATTCTGCAACATTATCGCTATAGTATATCCTTAAAGCCACATTCTGTACCTTCAAGTCACTCTAAAGTAATACCTATTAGAACCAAGTTTTATCTGCTAAACATTACCACCAAACCTCAGATTTCTTGTATTTGGGCTGATTTTACTTATTCTGTCTTCTTTGAGGAGATATGGTTTTTAAACAGCAAATTTGTGTTTGCGTCAGAAACATGCTGGACACCATTTGAGTCTGTGAATGGCCACACTCAAATCAAAGGTAGGCACGGCCCGGGTGCTTGAGCTGTAAATGCCGTGTGTGCTTCCCACAGCCAGGCACCCCTCCGTCTGCTCACTCCTTACCTGTGAACACGGTTTTTAAAAGGCAGGCACCCCAAACAGAATAAGTATCCCAGCAACATTTTCTCTGGAAATACAACAAAGCAACCCTAAGCAACACAAGAGAAGTTCAAAAGCATGCAAATGGAGTCATGCACAGTCCTGAATTGCTTTTAAATGAGTCAAAAAGTATAGGGAGAATTATTAATGGCAGATAAATAAAAAACAAAGATAAGTATCTTTTAATGAAATTTCAGACAAGTGGTTAGAAACATGTAATGGCTGTGTAAGAAAACATGCGATCAGAAACATTTTCTCAAGGAGGCCAGACTGCCCTTAAACTTCTGGTCTTCCTGATCCCACCTGATCCCAAATGTCTATGATCATAGACATTTGCCACTACACCTGGCTTTAAAACATAATTTTATATCACGAAGGAGAAGACTATAGCAAATCATTGTGCTTGATGATTTAAAAACATAAGAACAAAACCCAAATTCTTTTTTTTAAGGTATAGTTTTTTTTTAAGACTTAGTTATTTATTTATTATATATAAGTACACTGTATCTGTCTTCACATACACCAGAAGAGGGCATCAGATCTCATTTCAGATGGTTGTGAGCCACCATGCGGTTGAATTTGAACTCAGGACCTCTGGAAGAGCAGTCAGTGCTCTTAACCACTGAGCCATCTCTCTAGCCCAAAACCCAAATTCTTAAATAGGCCTTATTAAAGCCGCCCCTGTCTTTCTTGGTGGAATGTGGTTTCTATTAACACAGTTTCTTCAACAGAATAAAGAGAAGAGAGGAGAGGAAGAAAGGGAGGAGAATGGAAAGCCGAGAATAAAATAAAAAGGGCACACATTCATACACACCGCACTGACGAGTGTTATGTGTTTACTCTTCCAAGGAAAACCCGTAAAGCCAGATTCAAAACCCACTGAGCACAGTACACTAGCCAACAGTGAGGCAGTCTGCATACACGGTCCCTTCTGCACACACGGGCCGGTCCGTTGCTGTCCCAGACACATGGAGACATCGGAGTTTCCTCCTCCCTTGAGGTACGAGCAAGCTCCTCTGCACTGCATCTTCCTAGGCTATGGCTGTCATCGAGTAAAGTCAGGCTTCCTGAATGCCATGCAATGGACTGTTCTTACTCCTCTGTGTACTGTCTCCTCTGTTTCTCAGAACATCCCCTGGTATGAACACTATCATTATTAACTATTCTACACACGAGAAAACTCCTAAGACAGAGAAGTTAGGTACCATCTGATACAACTTTGGCAAAAAAATTGGGGAGCCCACAATCAAACCAAGTCCATTTATCACAACTTCTGATGCATTGAGAGAGAGAGAGAGAGAGAGAGAGAGAGAGAGAGAGAGAGAGAGAGAGAGGAGAAGCCACCACTAAAAATGTAAGCAACAATCCCAGGTGCTATTTCTTTCATCTTATTTTGGATATTAAATAGGAGTCACCAATGATGGTCAAAATAGAAACACTGGCCCCTCAGGTCAACCCTTGTAAAATGAATCCAATAAGGTGGGAGTCAAATCACCTTTAAGTTAGCTCAGAGCTGCTCCGGGCACCCACCCCCTCCGGTTCAGCAGACTCCTGGTTGGCACTGCAGTTGAGCGGCGGCTAGCCAAAGCCTCTCCACAGGCCACACCTACCTGCTGAGAGGGTCCCTAGGTGGACAAACAGGCTCTGTTTGGGGGGAGATGAATTACACAGCGTATTCAGGGAAGAAAGCTGCCAAGCGCTAGGTCAAGAATAATCATCTTCCCCTACAGAGCTCTGTTTCCTCATCCACTGGCTGACTCCCCTTGCCGCTGATGCTCCTGGGGCACACCTGGTCCCTACCCCATCCTGCAGCCTAATATTTCTCAAACAGTACATTTACAATGCTCTCCACTAGCCTGCAAGAGAACCCGGCCCCTTCACTGGGGAAGCAGCTGGGTAGGGAGGTGCTACAGTTAGACATCTCCTTCCTCTACACCAGTGGGTGCAGTGGCAAGCATCGGTGTCTCTCTGGTTTCTGATTCTTTTGTCCCTGTGGTGAACTGCTGGTCAGGCTTTCCAAAGATTCCCCAGTGCCACACCTGACCTCCTATCAAGGTTAGTTCTATGGCTTCGGGTTCACAGTTCCCTCCAGTGTCTAGCAGCGGCCTCTCAGCTGAGCTCTCTGTTCTCGCACCTGCTCTTAATTGCCAGTGATCCTCATGCTAGCTTACTGACATCTGGCAAACCCACTCCTGCCTCAGAGAGATAACATAATGCCCACCACAGGGCTCAGCAAGGTCGCCAGGGCTCCATCCCTGACCCACTGTCCTTCATGATCTAATTTCTCTCTCTGGTGGCCGTGGTCCTATCTAGACCTGCACACTGGCCATCAAATACTACCTCCCCCGTGCCCCATCTCCTCCCCACTGCCTGTCCCTCCTCTACTGGCCTACACTCTCTGATGCCTATGGAACCTCTGCGGTGATCCACAGCGTGCCAGTATGTCTAATAGCTCCTATGAGCTAGTCCATCAGGGGTGGTTTCCCTTTGGATTGCCTTGGGTTTTTGAGTCTTTGTCTCCGGGAGGACTATGTGGTGATATTACTCAATTTCTTTGCTTCTGTAGCACTTAGACTGACACCGTCAAGCCCATATCCTGCAGCCTCGTGAGAAAGCTTGAGAGTCTCATTGCTTGTTTAGATTTTTTCTCAATGTAAGTGGTGGAGATACTGAGTATTTCCAGATTACCCATCTCTCACACAGGCCACCGTTAAGCTCCCAGATGCATTTGAGTTACAGATTTTCTCATTCTCTGTATGAAAGCGAGGCTTGAGAAGCCTCATCCATCACTTCCGCCTCCCTTTCTTCCTCTTCACTATCCAACTTCTCTCATGGGATCCCCGTTTTGGGACTCCAGAGGGAGCTCATCAAACCTATCATCTTTTCTCCTCTCAGCCCCGAAGCCATATGAAAGCCTCTTCTCACCGTAATTCTTCATTCATACAAATAAATTTCATCTGGACAGCCAGCTCTACCACAGATGAGTTTCTGAATATGTGTAGCAACAGCCACAATACTCCACAGGAGCTGGGTGGCCCTGTCCTTCCTTGGCGATGTTCTCAGAGACCGTAATGATTGCTTTAGACCTTCAACTCTTCTAGGGCATCTCCATCCTCACACAGCAGGGTCCACTAATCAAGCAGACAAGCCACTTTATACTACAGAGAAGACCTTCTCCCTCTGATGGCTCAGACTCGGTTACAGGTCTTACTCTCCAAAGCAAGGGCAATGCAGCTGTCACAACAGTATGAAGGCCCTCGATTTCATAACATATAGAGAAAGGCCATACTGGGATTCCCCTGCCTCAGACCCATCAGAGATGCTCCACCCTCAGCCTCAACCTACCATTCGCAGCAGGAGCAGCATCATTGCCCTTCCCTGATTGGGGGGGGGAGGGTCTCTTGCTATGAGTCACAGCTGCTCTGATGACAATGACAGCTGTTATACCTACATAACACCATATGACCCATTCAACCAAACGCTCTCTTTCTCTGCACTTTACATCACATTTTATGTCTCCTCTCCACAAGCCCATGATAACTTAAAGGCTACAGACCTCTCCTTTAGACTCTGGTATGACAAGTGGTCCACGCTGTAAATAACCAGCGTTTGCTATATCGATATTCTTATCACAAGCCAACAGGCAAACCTCCAGAGAGCGGCCAAGTAGGTCCCAGGGTGGCTGGGTCGGGGGCAAAATCAAATGCCTAAAGCCTCAGAATTCTGACCTATTAACACACTGAGATCCTGCTTGCTTCAGGTTTGACTTCCTTTGTAAATCATCTTCCCTGGCCTGGTCTCTCTTCCAGATCACAACCCTCCTTTCTGACACCATCCCCACCTTTTGATTGTTTTAAAATATAAATCATTGAAGAGCTGAAAACCACTGCCATGGTGGAACCACCTATAGATCCAGTATTTATGACGAAAGGGCAGGACAAATACAAGAGTTCACAGATGGCCTAGGTTACATAAGGCCTTGTCTCCAAATGTATAGGAAAAAGAAAGAAAAAAAACAAACAAACCAAAAACCAAAAAAAAGCAAGTTACTACTCTCTCAATTGAAATTTCAACATTTTATGCGCAGCTAAATTTCCTAGGATATTTCTACCTATGATTTAAAAAGCTACCAAGCATATTTTGATAATTAGCCCGAATAAAAAGAATCAATAACCAGCCTGTGTGGAGTACAGGTATAATCATAATCCCAGCACTCAGGAGACAAGTCAAGAGGCTTGCTTTAAATTTGAAGACGCGCACCTCTCCCCCTCCCTCCTCTCTCTCCTGAAAAAAGAAAAGAAAAAAGAAAATTGTTTCTAGATGCTTAGACCCAAGAGGAAAGTAGGAGAGTGTTGACAGCCACCCAAGGCAGTGGCAAGCACAGCAGTCAATGAACTTGGAAGAGAAATGGGCAAGACTCAGCCAGCGAGACTCTCTTTAGCTGTCCAAACTGGGCGGAGTATGGGCAGTATCCACACTGGAGATCCGGTGAGCAGGTAGCAGAGGGACCCTCACAAGGATCCGTGACAGCAGTACTACAGCAGACACGGTTGATGCGGGTGGATGAAAACATAAACAAAGTAGCATCTGGGGGGTGGGGGGATGGGAGGGGCAGAAGGTAGAGAGGAAAAGTATCTTGTTGAGTATAGACTCCCACTCACACAAAAGAACCCTCTATAGACTTCACCATGACTTTCAAGAACAACCTTTAAAAGCAAATAAGAGAATGACATTAAATTCAAACTCCACTTAAAGGAAATACTGATGGCTTGTGAAAAGTCTTATACTAGATGCTGTGCATCCAGGGGCTAGGAGGAAGCTGGCATAGAGGGGTGTGACAGGCTGTGACTACTCCAGGAATAGGGTAAAACTACCCACGCTTAGTTATATCACGAGCGGAGGACAGCAAATTAGATGAAAGGATTATAGGGGCTCTACGGTGAGGACCCAAGAGAAGAACCAGTACCGAGGGGACAAGTTGTCTATGAGTGGATGACACAGGGCAGGAGAGGAAGGGCCTGGGACTCATCCTCTACCCGCCAGTCCCACGACACTGGTCTTCTAGTGTCTCCTCTCTGACGTTCAATCACATTGTTGCTGGGACAAATGCACCACATTTATTGATGAGTCCTAGGCCGTTTCCACAATGCTGTGGTGTGTGTGTGTGTGTGTGTGTGTGTGTGTGTATGTGTGTCTATGAGTATGTCTGTGTGTAAAAGTCTGTGTCTGTATATCTGTGTTTGTGTATGTGTCTCTGTGTGTGCATGTATGCATGTGCGAGTGTGTATCTCTGTGTGTATATGTGTCTGTAAGCATGCATGTGAGAAAGTGTGTATGTGTGTTGTATGTCTATTATACCTGTAAAGCTGTGCTCATAGCAGAGCCATTGTGCAGACTGTCTCGTTTCTTATGGGTGATAACGAGGAGTAGAATTGCTAGGTTCTTTGGAACATTCGTATTTAACCTTCTAAAAAAGTGTCTCTCCGTCAGGTGTGGTGGCTTACAACTTTAGTCCCACCTCCAAGGGGGCAGATGGATCTCTGTGAGTTTGAGGCCAGCCTGATCTACAAAGTGAGCTCCAGGACAACAACCCCTGCCTCTCTAGGTTCCCGACGGCCACACTCCTCTCCATTCCCACCAGCAATGGAAGCATTTTCCTTTCCTCACACCCTCAAATACGTTTACTTTTATCACAGCCAGAGGACTAGCTATAAAACGGTACCTGACTGTGCTTTTAATTTACATTTCCCTAATGGTTAACAGTGCCCTGCCCGCCTGTCTTCTGGAGTTCACCTCCTTAGTGAGCTGACCACTTCCCTGCACTGGTGCAGCCCCGTCAGCCGCTAGATACAGCCAGATGCCCCCAGCTTACAATCAAAGCCAGCGTAGCTGCCCCGACTACAGCAGTGCTGTGTCCCGTTTCCACTTCGCCTCCTTCTCACTCTGCCGCTTCTAGCAGAGCCGGGAGAGAGGGTGGCTGTGCTTCCCCCAGCGACCGCCACACTCCAGCCCTGTGTCTTTATTTTCAGCCTGGGCTCATTCCTAGGCTGCTTGCCACGAGAAGTAAAGAACCAAAGCGGCCTCCGCGCCCTCAGCTCAGCTGAATAATTAATCCTCATCAAACACCTAACACTGAAAGATGAAAGGCCCTATTCAACAAGGCTGGAAAACATTTCCAACAGCAAATGAAAACAAAATGTTCCCTCCAGAGGTAGAGTGATTCCTACTCCCGACCCCATCCATCAGTGCTCAGAGATGAAGGTGGAGAATTCAGCCAGAAGCTTCCCTTCCTGTGGCAACTGCAGGCGCTGCCTTTGCTACTTTCGAACACTTTCCCTTGGTTTCGTTTTTACTTGGTAGGGGTGGGGATTGTTCCCAGGGCTTTGCACATGCTAGGCAGACGCTCTGCCACACCCCAGCCCTAGACACAAGCATGCATGATAAATCGTTCTCCTTACAAACCAGACCCTTCAAGCTCACCATAAGCACATATTCAAATCTCACAGTGTTCAAAGGACTCTGTGGTGGGCACAGATCTAAACTGGCCTCTTCTTGATGCTTCCTGCAGAGCAAGATGGAGGGGTTCACTACAGGATTATTGAATCAATGAACTCTAAGTTCATTCACAAGGAAACCGTAGGCTGAGAACGGCACTCAGCAGTACAGCGTTTACCTAGCGTGCACAGGCTCGATGGTCAATATGGACAAGGGAGATGGGGATGTGTCTCAAGGAACAGGCCTGGATTCTCAGAGGCACAAAAGTACAAAGCTGAGACCAGGCTAGGCTACAAAGCAAAACTCTCATTTAAAAAAAAAAAAAAAAGGCCCAGGTGGGTAAGTGTTAAACGGGTCATCCTATCACAGAGGTATAGGAAAGGAACTCAGGCTTCTGAGACAAGTTCTAGCTGGCTCTGCATCACAAACAACCATGTGAGAGGCGGAAGGTACAGATCAAGCTACCAGTCAGATCCGGTGGTGGTCTCCACCCACAGTGAGCAGAAGCACGGATCCTGAGTCCTTCAGCCCGAAGGAAGAGAGTTTACTGTTGACCAGTGATGACCAGGAGGACTTAGGGTGAGTGTGGGTGTAGAGCTCCACCTGGGTGAGGGAGAATTCCTGGTAGATGTGGGGAGGACTCTGGGTGGGTGCAGACAAGGCTCCAGGTTCAGGTGGGGAGGACTCTCAGTGTTTGAGTGGAGGGTGGTGTGGGGAGGACTCCAGGTCCATGTAGAAGACGCTGGGTAGGTGTGGCAAGGGCTCCAGGTGACTTAACTGACGTTAGCATTACTTTCCAGCCCCGCAGAGACTAGGACCTCTGGCATCCCTAGTCTCAGGTATGATGGAGTAGTACCTCGATCCTCCAGCGGGTTCCCAGCAAGGTTGATTGTGTGAAGTCCTGAGTTAGGATTGTGTGCTAGAGCACCGGCCAATTTCTGTGCAAAATCTCTGCAAGTAAACACCAACGGCATGAGAGATGGGCAGATGCAAATTGTTCAGATACAGCGTTTAAGGATTAAAATGAAGTACAACCTAGAAAGACATCATCTCCCCCTTGGCTTGCCTATGAAAGCTCCCCACAGGTTCATTGTGCCCTCATCGACTGATCCTTCTGTAGAAGGTTGTGGAAAATGTTTAAGAGGTGGACACCTCACTGGCCTGCGTGGCTCACTGGGAATGGGCCTTGTGGGTTTAAAGCTGGGCCACTCTTCCTGTGGGCTGTTCACTTCCTGAGCACGGCCAAGTATGAACAGCCACTTCATGCTCTGGCCGCTGTGCCCTCCCCCCAGCCACCAGTGGTCTCTCTGTCTCACCCGGGGTGGTTGGTAACACACAGGTCTAGACACGCTGCTGGATGATGCTGACAGTACCACTGACCCTTCCTGGTTGGCTTGTTTATTTTTGTTTTGTTTTTTTCCCCACGGTAAACCTGCTTTCCTGAAAAATTTAATAGGCTCTTCCCTGTATCTTACTTCTCATTTCCTGTAACACTCACACATGTAAAACTGATTGCATTAATTACTAAGCTAAAGACTACTATTGCTAGCACTCTATTTTACACAAAAAGAAAGAAAGAAAAAAAAATCACTGTTTTAGTTATATTGTAACCTGAAATAGCACACTAAGTGCCAGGATTACACAATACCTGCCTTGCTCATTAACAACAATACAGCCTCTGTTCTAACGAATTCTAACTCATGCTATTCAGAATAAAACTCAGGAGCGGCATTAAACCATTGGCGAAGACTGGGAGAAGTGACTAAACCTGATTGATGTACAAAACTCCAACTGCGGTAGTAGACTACACAGGCATCTTCAGAGAAAGGTATGTTTTAAAGCACTACTCATGCATCAAGTCGCCTACTCTCACATGCTCAGTTACTATCCCCATTTCGAAGATAAAGACTCGGAGATGTAGAACGTCTAAACTCCCTGCTTGAAGCATGAGACATTTTACTACGATCCACATGCTTAACCACTGCACGATGGGCCCTCAGAATGTCTTGCAACACAGGAACAGAATATGCTCTCAAATTCTTGGCTTTCCTGCTGTGATGGTTTGTATGTGCTTGGCCCAGGGAGTGGCACTATTAAAAGGTGTGGCCCTGTTAGAGTAGATGTGTCACTGTGGATGTAGGCTTTAAGACCTTCCTAGCTGTGTGGAAGCCAGTATTCTACTAGTAGTCTTCAGATGAAGATGTAGAACTCTCAGCTCCTCCTGCACAATGCCTGCCTGGATGCTACCATGTTCCCCCGCCTTGATGATAATGGACTGAATCTCTGAACCTGTGAGCCAGCCCCAATTAAATGTTGTCCTTATAAGAGTTGCCTCGGTCACGGTGTCTGTTCACAGCACTCAAACTCAAAACACCTGATAATGGCGGTATCGTGGACTGGTTGGTTGATCTTTGTTGTGAGTTGAGTGTGAAATTTACCTCATGGGCTCATGGATCTTAACATGCCTCCACACCCAGCTGGTAGTATTGTTTAGGGAGGTTGAAGAACATTTGGCAATTGAAGCTTAGCTGGCCAACACAGAGCCATAGATTTGAGGATCAGGGTTATAGCATGATCCCTAAAAAATATATAACCAGCCACACGTGCCCACACGTGGATATCATCACCTACTGAAGCACCATGCCTTCCCTGCCAGAACCCATGATACCCTGTACCTGCATCTATGCTGAGTCTAAACAAACCCTTCCTCCCCTAAGTTGCTTCAGTTGAGTATTTTGTTACAATGATTAAGATTAAAAAGTTTTTGTATATTTTGTTTATTTCTTTTTTTTTTTCAGAAGGAAAAACAGTTATATGTGCATCTCAACGTTTTAAAAGATCGTGTACTAATTAAAAAAGCAAATGGCACAAGATTTTAAAGCAACATGTTCACATATTCCGGAAATACTCACGTTCTGAGTCCAGCATTTTCCAACACCAACTCTTCCAGTCGATTGGACCTACTCACCACCCTCAAGATCTGTTCACAGACATCCGTGGACTGTAACAGAAAACACTTGTTGACCATTCTGTAAGTCTTGTAGAACACATTTCACTTGCGTGTTCTAAATATACGCAGCACAGAGGCCTGAGTAGATGTATACTCAACCATGTACACATTCACTCAAGAACTAATCAGAGGACATCCCCACTACACACCACCATGCTGACCTGGGAAAACCACCACACAAATATAGTCTCTGAGTGTGCTACTCTTCAGAGAAGAGAAGGGAATGCTGTGGTCTGAGCTGGTGCCAAACCCCACACCCTCGCTCACATTGAAACATATCCAACGATGTGATGGTATCAGCAGGTATGTTTGGAAGGATACTATATCTTAGGGGTGCAAACACTCATGAGTGGGGTCAATGCCTGAAAAAAGAGTCCCAGAGCCTTCTACCACATAAAGACACATTTAATGGAGCCATTTAAACACCAGAAAATGGATATTATCACCTACTGAACAGGCCTGAACTGTGGACTTCCTGGCATCTGTAACTGTGGGACATAAACTTCTGTTGTGTAAGCTATGACATAGGCATTCTGAGTCTGAGATAAAATATATGATGAGGTAACAAAAGCAGTGCTTTGGCCATGCTGCAGGTCTGCAGAAGTCCCTCTCAACCTTTCTTCAGAAAAGCAAAAGGCCTTCCCAAGGCAGTGATGTCTGTCCCAGATGGAGACCTAAGGACTATGTAACAGCTATAACATTGGGGGTCTTGTTACAGTTTTCA
Source organism: Apodemus agrarius (assembly GCA_964023405.1). NCBI lineage: Eukaryota > Metazoa > Chordata > Mammalia > Rodentia > Muridae > Apodemus > Apodemus agrarius. The sequence goes on along the minus strand of OZ030019.1, from coordinate 39,143,096 downwards.
CTGCGGACCAAGCACTGAGCTACATCCTGTATGCATATGTCATTACCAAACCAATAGCTCTAGATCATTCTCTATTGCAATAAGAACAGTAAGGGTAAGAGTGTTTTATACTTCAACAGGGACCAGCCCCATCATGGTAGGGTTGGTGTCAAGGACTTATTAAAGTAGGGGAAAGGGGAAATGGCAAAGAACTCAGTAAATGTCTCCATGTTAATTGTATTTTTAAAGTTTATTGTAAATTATATATATATGTGTGTGAATGTGTGGGTCTGTGTATATGGATAGTCACAGACTGGTAAAACAACTCCTCCTCCTGCTCCTCCCCCTCCTCACTGTGATCTGATACTCAATGAGGGCTGATCAGTTCTTCATGGTTGGGTTCTCTCATCCATTTATCCAGTGATTTTATTCTATATTTATAAAGCAAATCTTACCATGCAGCTACTTTAGTTAGGAGCTACAGTACCCAATCACTATGCTAAACACAGCACAGAGATGACTACAACTATCTCACAATAACAGCTACAGCAGAAGATGAGATCCAGAAAGGTTAGATAACTCATTTCCACTCCCACAGTCATGGTAAGAAACTCAGGTTTCTGAGTTTTTCCTATGCTATCATTGTTCCTACAGGCTCCCAAATGAGTTCAGCCCATTTCTGCACCCATGATACCCTAAGGCATACCTATCCTAGGCCAATTCACACCCCTAAGCAGCCAGTTCAAAAACCTCCATTTGACAAAGCTCTTTCTCAATCCAATGTCTTTAGCCCCAGATTCCACAACTCTATAAAAAAATATCTAAATTGTTTCTCATCCTAAATGGAATATCTGAAAACTACTAACTAATGGATAAGTATCCTTCAATAAATCAGATTTGAATTTGTCAAGTTCCCAACAATTTGAACTACCAGAGCAGACCAAGTATTTTGGCTGTTCTATTTAATATGAAAACCAACAGATTTCTCCTTGATTTTATTGTGTCTATGTAGTTCCCTTCACTACCCAAAACCAGACCATCTAACAGAAATAACATTAACCTTTATAATCCAATCAGACCAACTCTACCTGTTGATATTTCCTGAAATTCTTCTCATAGGAAACCTAGTGGTGATAAAATGGAAGGCTGGATTATAAAACCAGCAGTTTGCAGCTGTGCAAATATGACAACTAAATGAGAAGACAATACTACACGTGCGTTTCTGATCTAAAACTACCCATGGCACTGAAAACAGGAGGGTGAGTCTCTCTGAAGCTCTCACATTACAAACTTCATACAATATTATGCTTATCATACCTACGAATGAGATTTCCTCAAGAAATAAATAGCACGGTAACAAAATAAGATCTTTCTGACAATGATCATGTTTCTGCAGTTCAGCAAGGCTGGGCAGTGCTGGCTGCATCGTCCCTTACTTACCAGCTTGAGATCCTTGGAGGACAGTTTGGTGAACCACTGGTTATATTCCAGGGCAGCGATGATTGGGATCAGGTCTCTAGAACCAAAATTAACAAAAGACATGAGCGTGGTCCTGGAAAAGAGCTACAGTGACACTGCATTTTTAGGTTGGTATGGTGGTCCATGCCTGTCATCTTAACACTTTTGGAAGATGGCAGCTGGCAGATCAGGAGTTCAAGGTCAGCCTTGGTAGACAGATAGACAAATCAGCCTAGGATTTATGAGATCCTGTCTCGAAGAGCAAAACAAAGAAAACAAAGGCATTATATTTTTATTCATCTTATGTGTGTGCATGGGTACATGTGCCACAATTTATGTGTGTAGATCACAGGATAACTCTCAAGAGTAGACTCTTGGGTATCCCCTTGTTGAGATGAAGTTTCTCTGGTTTCTTTGTTGTGTTCTCCAGGCCAGTTGGGCTGAAGAGCTCCCAGACAATTCTCTTATCTCTGTGAATCTGCCTCCCACTCACTGTGAGGTGCTGAGATTACAGATGAACGCCACCATATCTGCTTGCAGGGGGAGTCCCCACAAGGACTGAACTTGGTTGCCAGGTTTATGCAGTGAGCACTTTTACCCACCGAGTTATTATGGTTCTTGACCTTCCAAATTATTTTAATTCTTTGCAGCAGATTTTTCACGGAGCAGAATAAAGTAGAATTCAACAAAGTTAAGGTAAATTACCACCAGCATTTGCAATTCCTACTTTCCAGGGAAAAGAAGCTAATGCTAGCTAGCATTTATCTGGAGAATGTCCTCATTCAGAAAGAAATCACGTCTATCATTACACTGATGAGCCTGGTTCTTTATAGACCTCTTCATAGATTCATAAGCATCGATAATCGCATACAGTCTCTGAGAGGTTGTTCCCCAAGCAAAAATAATGCCTTACACACTCCGACAGTAAGTATCATCAACAGACTCCCAGTGCTCAGCAAGCGTCCCGCAACCATTTGGTAGTTTTTACACCTCCTAGCGGCGATCCCATCCATGAGACAGAGCAGGTATAATAATCTCTGATGCTTCACATGAGCGCGTAAGCTATGGGGTAAGGCTTTGCATGTGAATGCCCTGCCTCTACACCAGTTTTCCGGCCATTGGCCCCGACCACACATCCCTCTCTCCTACTCCAAACAAAAATCTGACAGTTCCTGAATCATGTGCCACAGCACGGGACTGAATGGGCAGAATTACCCCCTCAGTGCTGAGCAGGGTTCTGAAAGTCCCCACGGCCTCTGATGTCTTCCCCGGCCATCTCCTCTCCTATGTCTTCCTGGTGCCCCTGCTTCCAACCCCGACATAGCGCATGCCTCTCCACTTAGCACTCGGCTCTCTCAGACTCATTGCTTCAGCATCCAACATCTACAGCCTCAGACTGGAAATCTTTAAACCTAAGCTCCAATTTTAGTTTTGGGCTTGATAAGAGGGAGATGCTGTAGGTTTTTTTTTTTTGTTTTTTTTTTTTTTTTTTTCCCCTGAAACAGCAAAGACAAGCAGAAGGTGGAGAGAGCTGAGAAATCCAACTGATCTTGGGTGCTTTGCACAAAGCACCTCAGTTGAACCAGCAAACACACCAGGAGGTATTGCTTATGTTTGATAGGCACAGGGACTGCTATCCAGAGACATGAGATGAGACTGGACACAGAGAGAATGAGACTCTTTATTAAAATGACCTGTCCCCCTTTCAAGGAAACTTATTAGTCATACAAACAGTATATCTCACTATGATGTATTAAATATGCATATATTTTGGTTATTATATTCACCAAACCTCCCCATTACTTCTTCTATCCACCCCACCCTGCTGATGACCAGCTTCCTCTTCCCAGGTAGAGCTACCTCCATTTTAATGCTCTTACCCCAACTCCACCCCATGACCTCAGGTTCCGTGGGGTGGGTGGAGGAATACATGATGCTTGTATCCCTGAGTTTGACTTACTTCCCTTAATATGGTGAGCTATACAATTCCATCCATTTTCCTACATATGGTATGATTTAATTTTTCTTTGTGACTGAATAAAATTACATCATGGAAATAATCCATCTTTTCTGTACCCAGTCTTCTATAAACACCTAGGATGATTTAATAACTTGACTTAGATAACAGAGAGAGAAAGAGAGAGAGAAAGAGAGAGAGAGAGAGAGAGAGAGAGAGAGAGAGAGAGAAGAATGAGGAGGAGGAGGAGGAGAAGAAGAAAAAGAAGAAGAAGAAGAAGAAGAAGAAGAAGAAGAAGAAGAAGAAGAACAAGAACAAGAAGAAGAACAAGAAGAAGAAGAAGAAGAAGAAGAAGAAGAAGAAGAAGAAGAAGAAGAAGAAGAAGAAGAAGAAGAAGAACAAGAAGAAGAAGAAGAAGAACAAGAACAAGAAGAAGAAGAAGAAGAAGAAGAAGAAGAAGAAGAAGAAGAAGAAGAAGAAGAGATGTCACTGTTATATTTTGACTTTGATCCCTAAAGGTTTTTGCCCACAAAACTGCAGACTTTGCCCGGTTTTGAAGAATCATGTGTGAGCTCATCAGACACAAAGAACACGAGATTCACGCTCACAGGCATCCCAGATAAACAAAGCAAAGAAATGAGCGGGCTCCTCGACAGGTCCCGCCTGCCAGGTTTTCTGTTTATGCATCTCTTTATTAACTTGCCTAGAGTTAAGGTTATTTTTAAGTTAAGATTAAAATCCAGGCATGGTGACTCAAACCTGTAATCACACTGGTTGGGAAGTAGACACAGGAGGTAGTTCAAGGCCATCCTTGACTAGAAGAGATCATTTGAAGGAGGTGGGCATGCATCTTACTTGAAACAGTAAGCACTGCTCCAGCCCTTACCAAGTACTGGATCGGAACACTGCATGCGGAGGGGAGTGATGGCCTCCCTCCCCCTCCCCACACTGCAGTGAATCAGACAGACAGCTGGGAGCCATGCCAAATCCTGGGAATGTTGAAAGTGCCCTTAGAACACAGGAACCAAGTAATCCACCTGGAGCAGATGGGCACAGGTTCACAGGGCTCCAAGGACGGGAAGGGGCCGACTAGGCGAGAAGAAAGGAACAGAATACTTAAAATAATTAGGGACAGATGTGTGCAGGCATGAGCGGCTGACCGTGCCCAGCAATCCCCTCCATTCATACGTTCAGTAAGTGCCAGCCACCATATATGAATCACAGGGTTTAACATAACAATGAACATAGCACCCGATTCCTGCCCTGTGACAATCACAGCCTGGTACAGCCCAGCAGGCTACCAAGGAGAAGAAACCAGCTATAATGCAGTAAAGAAGCCACATGGACCAACGGAGAACGTGACACTATATGTTTGTGTTAAAAAAAATATCACAAATCAAGACAGGCTAGCCAAGGAGGCTTCTGAAGGAAGGGTATGGAGTCCTGGGAATTCAGAGAAATTCACATTGCCGGCAGATGGGACAGGAAACAGAAGAGAGTAACTCAGTTCGAGATCTGACGGCAAAAGCATGATTCATGAATGAGAACACTCAATTGGACTTTCTCAGGATCAAAAGCTTTTACTCTGCAAGAACTGGTGTTAAGTGGAGGAAAATGTAAGCCACATCCTGAGAGGAAATTGTAAAGGACATTTTGAACAATGGGCGTTAGATCCCCAGTGCACACAACTCTGAGAAGTGAGCAGTAAGAACCAGTCTCCGGGCTAGGGGGGATGCTCAGTGGGTAAAACGCGCGCTGAGTTCAAACCTCGGTAACTACATGAAGCCAGGCAAGGTGGCGCATGTCTGTAACATACGCTGCAAGTGTTCGGACACACAGTTTCCAGAGTCTACTGACAAGTGAGTTCAGTCGGAACAGCAAGCTCTAGGCTCACTGAGACAAATCCTATCTCAAAAAAATAAGGTGAATCAGGGCTGGAAAGATGACTCCATGGTTCAGAACACTGGCAGCTCTTCCAGAGGTCCTGAGTTCAATTCCCAGCAACCACAGGGTAGCTCATAAACATCGATAATGGGATACAACCATGCATGCTTTATATGCAGAGATATCACTTACATATACATAAAATAAATACATATAATATATAATAAATATTCATAAAATAAAAAATAGGTGAAGCAATTGAGGAAGATGTCCAGATATCCACCACTGATCTGTCCACATAGGCAATTACACCTGGACACAGACATACCATAACACACACACACACACACACACACACACACACACCACCCTCAACACCCACAGGAGCAAGTACCCCAACTTAAAAAGTGGGCATAGGATCTATAATATCTAAACAGACATTTCATCAACTTTAATACATTTATATATATATATATATATATATATATATATAATGTATTAATGTATAATATATATATGTATACATATATGTGTATATATTATATACATATATATACATATATATTGTATACATATATATCAAAGAAGAAGCATATAAGAAGGCTCAAATGACTAGCCATTAGAGGAATCCAATACACATACAGGTAGGTATTGGATGGCAAGATTTCAGACAACACCCCAAAGGCACCAACTGTGGATCAAGACACAGCACAGCTGGATCTCTCAAATGCAGCCATGAAAGGACAGATGGCGTACTCGGTGCACAAGACAGTTTGACTCTGTGTTGAGTTTATTGTAGATGAGTCCCGTGACCTGCTCATCTCACTCCTGTGTATTTGACCATCAGAAGTAAAAACTTATATTTGCACAAAACTTAGGTTGTCTTAATAATCACGAAAAAGCAGAAAAGCCACAGGTGTTATCAGTGAGGGCGCAGGACGTGGAGGCTCGGTTAGAAGAGACCATGGTCGGCTTTGGCCTGGCTCTGGTTCACCCACGGAGCTCAGGTGCTTTAGGAGGAAGCCAGGACCGCAGGGAAGGGCCATATCTAGGTCTCCCAGCAACCAGCTAGCTGACACCAAGCACCAGAGACGTGAATGATGAAGGCATCACTATGAGTTATAGATGTGTGTGCTGTGGGATAGAAAGTTTGGAGGTTTACCACACGGTAGTACACAACCACAACACCTGCTGTCTAAGTGATAACCACACGAAGAAACTTCACTGGATGAAAGGCAGCCACAGACAGCTTCTCTATAAAGGATTTTTCAAAAGGCTGCTATCTGCATGGCTGGGAGGATGTACCTGGGGAAGCTGGGGGAGTGGGGGTTGGTATCCGTGCAATACAAGCAAGAAGCATCAGAGGATGGGAAAGCCTTCGGGGCGAAACGTGTTCCGAGGCTAGGACAAAAGGCAAAGAAAAGTAGAGAATTCCTCCCAGGTTGACTTATAGGACTGCCTCGGTCAAATTCCGCACTGTGGTGGCTAATCTTGGCTGTTAATGCACCCAGAAGGAAGAAATCTGAATTGAAGAGCTGACACCCTCAGATTAGCCCGTGGCCATATCTGTAGAATATCTTCTAGATTGGTAATTGATGTTGAAGCACCTAGTCCACTGTAGACAATCCCAGCCCTAGACTGTATAAGAAAGGGAGTTGAAGTTGTGTCAGGCAGCCAGGCAGCAATAAGTAGAGTTTTGTCAAGGTTTGTGCCTTGAGTTCCTGCTTTGGCCAAGTTTCCTCCTGAGTTATTTTCGATCATAGTATTTGATCACAGCAACAGAAAAGCAAATTAGCAGCATACTTCAATCATCAAAACAAAAGGAGGGTGGGGAAATCCTTACAGTTAGATGGAGTAGTGGGGAGGAGGGAACTGTGACTGGAAATTGGCATATACAGTCCAGAGGAAAGCAGTGGCCGCTTTCTGGAGTGAAGTCGTGGGCATAACGACTGGATTTAAATGATTTGCATCCTGGTACATATCTGCCCATTGTTCTCTAAGGGAACAGATACAAGCGCAGCCCTAACAGCATTGTTCACTAGCAGACAATAAGCTAAGTGGAATGCAGAATGAATAGACTGTGCAATGTCCTAATTAGAAAGCAAACCAGAAACAAAAGTGAATGGGCCACAGCTGCACATGCCACCCTAGGGAACCCCATGTCTTCCCTGTCCAACGACTTTCCACCTGGCTGAAATATACAGACCGAGGAGCCTCAAGTCTGGATAAATGGATGCCCAGAAGGTACCTCAGAAAACTCCTGTGTCACTTGTAAAGCCTGAGATGTCTGAGATGGGACTCCTACACTTCAAACCAACAAGACAGCTTAGGCAAAGAATGGGGGCAAGGATGGGGACTCAGTCCTGCATTCCCCATGCAGCCTGACGGTGTCAGCAAGGAGAAAACACTGGGGGTTCCCATTTCAACAGAAAATACACGAGGAGTCAGTACATGACTAGCATCATTTCCTAGAGCTCATCCGGAAAGGCTGTCAGGAGTTAACAGATGCACATATAAGCAAACCTCAGCCAGAGCGCCACTGGATGGTCTCATGGCTTCCCTACTGCTGAGCTGAAGCCACCTCCATGTAGAGCTGTTCAGGCTTCTCTGGCGCATTGCTGTCTATCACCACTAAGCCTTCCTCATATTTTTGCGACAGGACACCACATCTCTATTACACAGGGAGAAGGGTCTCCAAAGGCAAAGGGATGTGACTTCATCCTCATTGTCAGCCTGACTCAATTCAGAAGCACCGTGGAAACAAATGTGGACAAGTCAGAGGGTTTAACTGAGGAGAAAAGACACCCGCACTGAATGAGGGTGGCCTGATTTAATGGGCTGGAATCCCATCCTAAGCTAAAGAGGACAAATGGTCTCAACACCAGCATTCATCTCTCTCTGCTTCCTGTCTACAGATGGGATGTGACCAGCTACCTCCTGCTCCTGCCACAATGTCATCTCTTATACCATGACAGTCATCTAATTGCTAGGTTCTAGGTTCAGTGGGAGACCTTGTCTCAAAATAACAAGGAGGTAAAGAAGGTAGAAGACACCCACTGTCAGCCTCTTACCCCCACACCAAGTGCACACATACAGACACAAGCTCATACATAATATACTCTGATGCAAATTTAAATAATTAAAAAATAACAACAAAAACCAACTAACAACAAAGATATGGGAGATGGCTCACTCAGTAGGTGCATGCCACACAGGCATAAGGACCTGCCCTTGAATCCTCAGTACCTTCAAAAAAACACCAGTGCCGAGTGGCTATAGCCCTATCACTGAGGGGACAGAGAAAGGCTGAGGCTCACTGGCCAGCTAATCTACTTGAATCTGTAAGCTCTGAGTGCAAGGAGAAACTGAGAAGGATAAGGTGGTCCACATACACATGAGCATCCAGGTGCACATGCTCCGGCACTCGTACCCCACCCCCACCCCCACCCCCACCCCCACCCCCACCCCCACACATCCTGAAGTGAGATATACCCGACAAAGATCCCCCAACCCCACCCTGCTCCGATCCGTAGGCTATTTATTCTGCTGATAGTTCCTTTCTGGTCATGCAGAAAGGTCTCCTTGATTGATTCTTGAGATCACTTCTTGTGTTCCTCGAGTCCTGTTCAGAAAAAGGTTTGCACAGACCTATAACTTGTAATGTACTTGAAGTTTTGTTTGTAGTTTCCAGACAAGTCTTATACATAGCTCAGCTGCTCCTGGCCTACAGCGATCCTTCTGCCTCCACCTCCTAGGTGCTGGGATCATAGGAATCAGCCACCATATCTGGCTATTTGCACATTTCTATGTATAAAGTGCATAGACAGATGAAGTTGTTTGTTTTTGTTAACTTAAAAAGAAACTACTTGCCTGGCAGGCTGGTGCACACCTGCAAGGCCAGCAGCACTCACAAGGTAGAGACTGGAGAATCACAATTTTCTGGGTTAGCCTGTGCCTCACAGAAAGATGTTGTCTTAACAAAACAAAGACTGAATTAAGATACTAATATATGAGGGTAATGCTTTAAAGTTGATACAAAGTTGGTAAGAGGTTCAAAACCAGATGTCAAGGTCTTGGCTGCCCAGTTGTAGACAGCCTCTGAAACGCTACTTCTGCCATCTCTCTGGGCTGTGTGACCTCGGGGACATTCTTTTTCCTGTTATTATTTTCAGGTATGTGAAAGATAGCAAGAAAGTGTTAAAGAATAAAAATAATTGACAGATTTGAAAGGCGTCTAGCAAGTTCCAGGATGCTCAGGAAGGGATGATTTCAAACACAGAACAAGGGGCAGCCTGTGAATTTGGGGCACACCCAGACAAGAGGGAAGTTCTTCCCCGAATAGTCCTGGTGACTCATGTAAGAATACCAAGTCCTGCTACTCTTCGTGTTCTGTGCATGCACATGGTAAGAACTCATGGAAAGGCGGTGGGAAACTCTGGCTAGCTTCTCTGGGAATACTTTAAACTACCTCCTACGATATCTGCTTTATGCTTATGGTTCTTATCTGCAGGAAAGAATAGCAGAGTTCACCTTCCCAGCACCCACCTAAATACTGGGTGGCTATGGAGGCCCGCCTACAACTTCAGCCTCTTAAGTTGGAGGCAGAATTCTCCCCACAAAGCTGGGTAGTAAGACTAGTCTTATGGGTGAGTTCTGAATTTGACTGAGAGACCCTGCCTCAGAGAATAAATCCGAGAATGATCAAAGGAGATGCCGAAATCAAACTTTAGGCTTTCACACACACACACACACACACACACACACACACACACACAGAAGAAAAACAGTTCAAAATAGCTGGGGTTGTGGCTGAGCCTTCTGAGCGCTTGCCTGACATGCAGGAAGGTCTAGGCTTGGCTCCACTACTGTATAACCGGGAACGGCACTACACGCCGACAACCTAGCACCGACAAGGTGGAAGCAAGATCAAACCTTCAAGGTCATCCACAGCTACATATCTGAGTTCAAGACTAGCCTGGGGTACATGAAACTCAGAGTCAGGGTGGAGGGACCATTGTAAATGAGCGACTCCCTTCCTGGCTTCCACGTTTATAGAAGTATATTTTGGACATTATCAGCTTACAAGTTGGATAGCACCCAAACTCTGAGGGTTAAAGCCATCAGAAACAGTCCTCAGACATCCTCAGGGTGTCAAAGCCATCCGTAAAAATCTTCTTATATTGGACCAGGGAAACGGCTCAGCAGGTGAAGAAGTTTGGCATATTAGCCTGACAACTTGAATCCACTTCCTGGACCCCAAGTGAAGATGGAAAGAAAAAGATCCAAATTCACAAAATTGTCCTCTGGATTCCATATGCATGCCCTGACACATGCCTACCCCACATATGATGTGTATATAAACAAACACTTACCCAGATGTCCCTCAGTGAAGGAATGGATACAGAAAATGTGGTATATTTACACAATGGAATACTACTCAGCAACTAAAAACAATGAATTTGGCCAGGCAGTGGTGGCACATGCCTTTAATCCCAGCACTTGGGAGGCAGAGGCAGGCAGATTTCTGAGTTCAAGGCCAGCCTGGTCTACAGAGTAAGTTCCAGGACAGCCAGGGATACACAGACAAACCCTGTCTCAGAAAACCAAAAAAAAAAAAAAAGAAGAAAGAAGAAAGAGAGAGAAGGGGGCAGAGAGAGAGAGAGAGGGAGAGAGAAAGAAAGAAAGGAAGGAAGGAAGGAAGGAAGGAAGGAAGGAAGGAAGGAAGGAAGGAAGGAAGAAAGAAAGAAAAGAACAAACACACAAAAACAATGAATTCATGAAATTCTTAGGCAAATGGTTGGAACTGGAAAATATCATCCTATGAGAGATTCATCCTATGAAGATTCACAAAAGAACACACATGGAATGCAGTCACTGATAAGTGGATATTAGCTCAGAAGCTCTGAATACCCAAGACACAACTCACATATCAATCAATCTTCTTGATTCCCAAGAAGAAGAAAGGAGAGGAGGGCCCTGGTCCTTGAAAGGCTTGATACAGCATTGTAAGGTGTTGCCAGGACAGAGAAGTGGAAGGGGGTTGACTGGGGAACTGGTGGAGGGAAGAGGGCTTATGGGACTTATGATGGGGCAGGGGAACTGAACCAGGAAAGGAAAAATCATTTGGAATGTAAACAAAAATATAGAAAATAAATAAATAAATAAATAAACAAACAAACACAAATAACAAATTTAAAAAAAATCTTCTGATCATTCATTTATAACAAGAAAGGACTGTAAATGTACCTTGTGTGGGATTATTTATAAATCACATGCATTGTTACAGTTATAAAGTATTAACTTCAGAATAATGCATATATACGTACACACATGCCATCAAATCTATGTTTCCCCAATATATCATCATGCTGCAAAATCCACAGAATCTGTCTTACCTACACCCACGATCACTCTATTTAAAATTCAGAGAAATTTAGAAATGGTAACAAACTCTAGACCCAGCCCTCAGGCACAACTTCTTGGTCCACAAGAGAAAAGGAATGAGGAGACAGACATGGGGTAGAAAAGACTGCCCCTGACCTCAGAACCACCTTCACACAGACACACACACTCCTCTAGAACGCATCCCTGAGAGCTCCCTGCTCGAGGATGTCACCTTCATGACCAAGAAATATGACAACTCGAGAGCATGAATCAGCGAGACGCACTCTCCCGGGCCAGGTTTGAGCTCGATAGTGCGTGTCCAGCAAGGCTTTAGGGGATTAATGAGATGAGCTCCTCTTAAAAGTCTTCTAGGAAGCAGAGGAATCAATGTATCCAGAGCTATATATTCTCCTCTTCCGTGGCAGCACCGCCTCTGCCCTCCCCCTCCCTGCCATGTCAGATTACAGTGTAATTACATTTTTAACACGTCGGCTCGAAGCCCTTGCAGACACCCCGTGTGAAATATGGAGGGAGGCCTTTCCGGATCTATGCCTCTTCCCGGCACAGTATTAACTTAGCCAGATATATTAACAACTATATATTAACAAACTACAAGAGCATTCTCATGCAAACTAAATACTCTACAATAGAATGCCAGACCCTAAAAACAATGACTGAGCAGGCATTTTCCTAAGAACCAATCCTCTCCAGGACTGACAGATGGAGTCAGGCAGAACCATGGTGGAGCCCACACCTGTGCTTATTCAGCCACAGCAGGACACCAGGTCCTGAACACAAGTGCCACAGGCAAGAAGGGGAAGGGAGACAGAAGGAGAGGCAAAGGTGTGTTGGGGGGGCGGGGCGGGGGAGGGGAGGGCGTGGAGCAAGAGAGAGAAACAGAGAACTTGAATGAAGATGAGCATCATGGGAGAGAATGAATTAAACCACCTAACCCTGTCCCAAAGAGAAAAAAAGAAAAAGCTCAAGGTTGAGAACTTGCAGGATGGTTTCTATTGAGTATTGCTTTCACACACTGATGGAGACAAGAGATCCTTAAGTAAAACCATCCCCGTCCGGACCTTCTGTAATTGCAAAGGCAGCTGTCTGGCTCACAGCATCTAAAGTAGTTATTACCCAGCATGGATGAGGCGGTCCATAATGAAAAGAGACCTTTTATTTTATCTTATTTCTTTGACACAGTGTCTCACTGTGTAGCCCTGACTGTCCAGAAAGACTCTATGTTGAGCGGGCTGGCCTTGAACTCACAGAGATCTGCTTCTGCTTTCCAAGCTTTGAGTTCATCTCTTAATTCCTAACAGTGTGCTGTGACACCTGGACAAAGAGTCCTCTTAGTTCTCTGAGAAAAAAAGTAGGGATCTCCATCTACCCGGTTAACCAGTGTTTGCAGATAAGCTGAAAATTCTTCATCCCTTCAGTGGGTAAATCAACTTGCAGGGAGGGTCTGGTGGCTCTGCTAATGGCTCTTGGTACCAGCTACTTTGTTATATATTGTAGACATCTGTATCACGTGGCTTCTTTAGTTTCCTTTTGAGGACTCCTAAGCAATGAATTCAGTGGATGAGCAACAATTCTCAGCCCCAAACTGCATAAGCTCTAACAGACCTCAGTCACTGAGGATACAATGCAGAAAGGAAGCGCCAAAACCCCCCAAGTGCTGTGCACTAAAGCTTCCCACGGCGTCTCTCCCTCTGCAGGCCTTATGCCTTCTAAGTACAGTCCATTCATTCCCGGGTCCTAGAGACTCCCTGGACCTAGTCACATGTTCAAACCATCGCTTGATGCTAAAAACAACTCCTATTCGCTGCTCTGCCATTTGCACATGCAAGAGCTGAAAAGGTAAGGCATTCTCTGTGGCACCCATCCCCCACGGTCACACCGGTCACACTGACTGTTTGGTCTTAAATGTCAGTTTTGTTTTTCCAATGCTCTCCATGAAGACATCTAAGCTGCTCACCCTAGGATATCTAGACACCTGCACGGATCCCTTTCAATATTCTGCGTTATAAATAGGAAAGTATATACAATATGCTTCTCCAATCTCCCAAAGAGATAATTGTCTTTGTACAAAGTATGAGTTAATGGAAGTCGTCAGCAAAAATAGTTCTCTTTCATTGTATGTAAAAAAAAAAAAAAAAAGACATTGTTACTCAGAGTAAGGAGGAGCTGACAATTACTCTAAATTTAACAGGTGAGAGTCACTTCACAACACTCATATGCCCCATCTCAGTATGTGTGGAAGACAGAGGACAAACTCTGGGGTTGGCCTTTGACTATTACCTTCTTTAAGTCAAGGTATGGTGGCTTGTTTTAATTGTCAATTTGCCACAATCTACAATCATCTGGGAAGAAAGCCTCTATGAGGACCACCTAGGTCAGGCTGGCCTGAGGGTGTGCCTGGTAGGGATTTTCTTAATATGATTAATAAGCTGTAAACACCCACTCTGAGCGTAGGTGCCCCCAACTCAGGCTTTGGGCCCTGGACTGTGTAATAGCCAATTAAGCTTCTGAGCATTAAACAGGAGCGGACTCATTTCGTTCTGGTCTTCTCCGTGGTTGTGCTGTGACTAGCTATTTAAAGTTCCTGCTGAAGATGGATTGCAACCTGGAACTGGGAACTACAATAACCTTTTTCCCCCTAAACAACTTTTTGGTCCAGATATTTTGTTACAGCAACAGAAATAAAATGAAGACACGGGATCTCTTGTTCACTACTAAGAGTACTAAGCGAGCTGACCCAAACCCCCCAAGGACTCACCTATGTCTGCCTTCCTCCATCTCTCCTTAGGACCCCTGCAGCATTTAGCTCTCTTAATGTGGGTTCTGGGTATTTGAACTCGGGTCTTTGTCCTTGCATTACAAGCACCCTATCCACTCAGAATGCTATTTTCCAAATCAAGTCATTCAAAAATACTTAAGGCATTAAGTGTTTTTATTATCAGTCTCACCAGGCAGATACTATCAAACCAACTTTTACCAGTATGTTCATATAAAAGGATAAACACCCAGGCCTAAAAAAGTTGTAACAAAAAAGTCATTTGTTAGAAATGCAGCATAAACTTTCACCAGAGAAATACTATCATAAAGGAGTAACTCAGTACAACAGTACTACATTTTATAGAGAGCAGATCAAATGGACTTTTAAGATCTATTTTTAAGTATGTGAATGTGGGTGTGCATGCATGTGCAAGTTCGCCCTCAGGCCAGAGGCACTCTACCCCACTGGAGCTGGAGTTACTACGGGCTGCTCAACATGTCTGGTGGGACCCGAATCTGGGTCCTTTCCAGGAGTAACACGCACTCTAACTGATGAGCTCTATCTCCAGTCCCTTAAAAGAGCTCTTATAAGCTATGCCCACAGTAAATGTCAGGGTATCTTCCAAACATGGACTTTAGCCTTCGGTACACAAAGCCACCTCAACAAGTTATCTGTGGCAATGGGAAAGCTTAGAGTTTGCTCAGTCCCTTGTAGAAGGATTCTCCAAAGGTTACCTTTGTCCCTAAGTGACATCAAAGAGTGACAGCCCTGAGAACAGGAAAGGGACAAAGGAAAAGGAGGAAGATGTGGCTTACCTGTGCTCAAGATGACTGAAGTCTTGTAAATTTAATTCCCTGGTGTCTTGTGTCAGATAAATTGTATCCACATCCTATTTAAAGTAAAACCCAGTTAGGAAATTAATCCACGTACATACAGAGAAGCCAGACAACCACAGAGAACTGGATAGGGACACGGGCAGGTTTTTGAGTAATCTGAACAAGAAAGATAATAATTGAAATGAATAAAATAAAGCCGATGAGGGGTGGGAAGGGGGGAGGAGATGCTAGCACACTGGCGGGCAGACTGACTTACCCACTGCACCTCTTCCCTGTATGAAAATCCCAGCCAGTCGCACACACAGGCGTACATCTGAGAAAACCCACCTGAAGCATGAAGCAGAGATGTTGATATCAACAGGTTTGCAGTGAAACAATTGTTACATCACAGTTTTACAGCTTCAATCTGGCGGCTGGTGGCAATCAGGTTATCTTTCCCATCTAGAGAAGCAGCAAGGATTCTCCCCAGCTCCGCGGTGCAAACGCAGCAGGCTGCAGCGGGGCTTAAATATAGGACTTCTGTCCACCAATCTAAAGTCTGTGCATGCTAATTACACCTTGAACTAATTGTACCTCTACAGTAGCATACCAGGAATAGACCCGGCTTCCTGGCAGGGGGATGGGCATCCAACCCCTTACATTTTAGTTTAAAATGCATGCTCACCACAGGGGCCTGGCTCCGCCAAGGTCTGGCTGTCCCACAGGGCCTGGAGACTGGCCAGGCGCTCAGATGGCTCCATGGAGACTTTCTTCATGATTCTCCTGAAAGGTTAATGCCAGCAACTCATTTCAAAGCCCATGTTTTTGGAACAGTATATAGATTTAATTTTGCTCTTTGCCTCTTTTGTTTGTTCTAAACAAAGATGGGTGTTACTTCAACAATGGCCAAAACTGTACTTTGACTTGCTTCCTCTTGAAAACGGAGGCATTAAAAATTATCTTCCATGTTGTTCTCTGATGCAACATTTTTGTTACTCAAAAAAAAAAAAACCAAAAACTTTTGATACTTAAAACATAGTGCTCTAGGGTTAGGGGCAGTGGGTGTGGCTCAGTCGGCAGAGTGTTTGCAAATCTCTGGGTTCTAGCCCCAGGGACACATAAGCCAGCAGCAGCTGAACACACCTGTATTACCAAACTTGGAAATCGGAGTGAGAAGGATATCAAGGTAATCTGTGCCTACACAGTGAATCTGAACACAGCACGAAGTACACAAGACACTGTCTCAAAAAATAAAATAAAAAGTACTGCATTTAATGAATTGTACTTCTACCAAATACACGTGCCCAGCTTTTAAGAATTAAAGTATAGATCTCCTAAGCCCATCCGCAGTGTCCTGTGCAAGTGTCCTCCAGGAGATGGATCCTCTCTTGTAGGAGCAGATCCTCTGGCTCTGTGCTACTGGACTGTCAGTGATCCGAGGCTAAGCCCAGATCCCATCCCTTCCATCTCTTCCTCCTCGAAACATAACAAAGCCCCTGCCTATGCACACAGTGCAGGAAGGTGCAGCCCAGTGCTGTTACCCTGGCTCAGCAGCTAACAGTTCGCACTGCTCTTGCAGAGGGTTCAGTCCCCCGCACCCAGGCTGGACATCTCATAACACCTGTACCTCCAACTCCGGAAGAGTCACCACTTCCTTCGGGTCTCTGCGGGCACTGCACACATGTGCACAGGCACACACAGACACATAATTAACAAAAACAAAAATGCACCTGCCTCCCCAAACTGTCATTATTCATAACACAGAAGTGATAAACTGAGGAGACTCATATCCCGTAGGGATGCTATGAGAACAGAAATGAACACATTACTTAGAACAACAACAAGCATGTGGGAAATTCTCTAAAATGTTAGCTGATCCTGTTAACATGACCACATCCTGATCATTCAATTAGTAACTTCTGAATTCATCCAAAGATTGGCTATTGTGCTGGGGCCTATTTTTAAGTATGCTGTGAACAAATCCACACATATGCATACTATATGTGTGTGAGAGTGTGTGTGTGTGTGTATATATATATATATATATATATATATGTATATATGAATGATATATAATATAATATATGATAGATAGATAGATAGATAGATAGATAGATAGATAGATAGACAGACAGGCAGATAGAATTTTGTTTACTATTGTAAGGTTGTTTTATTTTGAGCCAGATTTTCACTATGTGACCCTGGCTGTCCTGAAACTTAGTGCAATGACCAGACGACTGGCACTGGATTCAGATCTACCTACCACTACCTCCTGTCTATTGTTGTAATGAAACACCATGCACAAAGCAACTTGGGGAGGATAGGGTTTGTTTGGCTTATACTTCCACACCACTGTTCATCATCAAAGGAAGTCATGACAGGAACTCAAACAGGGAAGGAACCAGGAGGCAGGAGCTGACGCAGAGGCCATGAAGGGATACTGCTTATTGGCTTGCTTCCCACCGCTCAGCTTGCTGTCTTATGGACACCAGCCCAGGGTTGGTACCACCCACAGTGGGCTGGGCTTTTCCCATCAATCACTATTGGAAAGGCAGAAAAGGAAAAGAAAAAGCCGTGACCCAAGCACTTCCAAGGAAGATAGTAAAAGGACCAAAGGTTACGTCATCAGAAAGGGATGACTAAATGACTGGTGCACCATGGGAACAGACGCGCCGAACGTGGGGCAGAGCCATAAAGTCGGGGTGGGGTGGCTCGGGGCACAGGTAAAGAGGGTATCAGCTGTAAAGGGGGCACTGTTAGTGACTCAGAACTATGACATAATTTGAGTGTGTCCTGGTGAAATCAACACACATGAGTAAGGGCCCCAGGCTGAAACGCTTTGGTGCTGTGTTTTTGAGGCTTTGCCGCTGGCGATTTTTTGCATGTGCATAAGTAAAACCACCCAATCTGCCTGGCGCTGTCTACATGCGGCTGCCTCTATTTCTGGTAGTTCTTGTTTGTTTATTTTCTTTCTGTTTTTTTTCCCCCATGTAACATACTCTATTAGGACCTATATCCTCACCAGAGGTCAGAGAGACACTCAATCTTGAAATTATACCCTCCGAAAAGTGAGCTAAACGACCTCTTTTCTTTGTAAAGTGACCTGCTTAAGGTCCTTTGTTATGGTGACAGAAAATGAATTATGCCAAAAGCATTCTAAGAACACAGAGGGGAAAAAAAATAAAACAAGCAGACTCAGAAAGCAGCAGAGAACCCAGGGGAAAGGGGAGGTGAGTGAGAGAAGAGAGGCAGCGGGTGCAGAGGTCCCCATGAGCCACTCAGCAGACGCGTCCATCTGGGCTCTTCCAAGCAGCTCCACTTCCCAACCTGTTCTCACCTTCCCTTTTGTGCTGAGATGTCAGAAGCCAAAGGAGTCTCGCAAAATACGTGCATGCATTTCCATAAGAGATAAAGAGCTAAGCTCGCAGAAGGCGGGAGCTGTTGCTTCTGCTCTAGCCCCGTGTATTATGTGTGAGAGGAAAATCTGTTGACATGTTTTCTGCCTTCAGCTAAATGACAGCCCTGAGCAGCCATGTGCAACCCAGCTCACACACGCGCAAACAGAAGCGCCAGCCAGACATAGCATTTGCTGGGAGAGCAGGTGTCCTGAGCAACACGCTCGTGTCCCAGACTCCTCATTGACTGGGGAAGGAACCAATGGCGGGTGGAACACATTTGATTTATATGAGACGCCAAAATTGATGTGTGTGGCAAAAACAAAAACAACAACAAAATCAAAAAACAGAACATCCCAGTGAGCATACCAGTTCTTCTTCACGAGAGTCTCACAGTAAGCTGCCGGTATGGGAATATCTGAATTACTTTAATCCATGGAAAAGAGCTGAGGTAAAATTCTAGCCCAGTGTGAATCCAAAGTAAGTGTCTTCAACAGTTACCATTTAAGCATCTCTTTAACATTTATTTGGCATGAAAGTGGTGTGTGTGTGTGTGTGTGCGCGCGCGCGCAGGTACCACATGAGATGCAGAGGTTAGGGGACAATTTATGTGAGCCAGTTCATCCTTTCACTGTGGGACCAGGATCGAACTCACATCAACAGGCTTGGCAGCAAGTGTTTTTACCTGCTGAGCCCTCTCGTCAACCCCAGTCCACGTTTTCATGATGTCACCCCAACAGCACATGCTGCCTGCTGCTACTTTGGAAAGTGAGGGGAATGTCAGACTGGTAAAACACTCTTTTTCAGGCAGCAGGGTTGTTTCTGGTTGGGTTTGGATTGGTTTTTGGTTTTCTGAGAAAGGGTTTCTTCTATGGACCTCTGGCTGTTCTGGAACTTGCTCTGTAGGTCAGGATACCTCTGCCTCCCAAGTGCTGGGATTAAAGGCCTGTGTCACCAACCACCCAGCAGTAAAACACTTCCTTTTCCATATAAATTCCTCTTAGACCTTTTATCTTTAAAGAAACTGCATTTCCAGCCAGATTCTCACCAATGTTTGTCTCCGTAGAGAAATTCAGAACCATTTTGTTCAGCAGTAAAGAGTACTGTTGTAACAGTACTCTTAACAGCCAATCCTCAAAAGTGTCACACTCATGAAAGGATCATGAAGCATGCCAAAACCATACCACACAGCCACTGCACTGCTATCACCTTGCATGTCAATATAGAAAACAGACAAGCATTTCTTAAAATGAGGAAAAATATATATACTTATATTTAGGTAAAGTCAAAAACTCACAGTTGGAAATTAAAGTTTCATTTGTTTCAAACAGATATATTGGTGGGATCTTTTGGGTTATTTGTTTTTGTTTGTTGAGACAGGTCTTGCTGCTGTATCTGGCTGTCCTTGAACTTTGAACACCTCCCTCCATCTGCAAAATACTATGACTGTCACACGCTTGAGGCCAGTCTGAGCTACAGTGTTCTGGGTATGTCTCCTATATATTAGGTGGACAAACCTGGTGACAGCCAAACAGCTTAAGGGTAAAGGTGACAGTCATGGGCAGGCATGGGCAGGCATGGGCAGGCATGGGCAGGCATGGATAGGCATGGTCTGTAGCCCACTTCTCTCACCTTCTCATGACACATGAATTTAAAATAGCTCTCTCGTGTGCCTGATGGCATCCTGCTCATTCATGCACTGTCCATTTTTCTTTCATCTCCCTTGTGCCATGGGCTTTGATATCATCCATTTTCAATACTGACAAACATTCCCTAGAATCCCTCAGGCTAAAGCCACCTCCTAGTCAGCAGTTCTTCAAAGTAAAACTTCCCTGAGAACATATCCACCCGCTCACTCCTGGATAGGAGTGTAATGTGGACAGTCCACGTGCGCCTATGGAGGGAGTTTCGCAGTCAGACAGAGCAGAGCTCATCAGGGAGGGAGCCTTCCTAGGAAGGTTGGAAGCACGAGCATCCGTCCTATTCTGAAATAGGCTGAACTCGTCAGAAAGTAACTATCTTCTGGGCCAAGCTATACAGTTTCAGCTTTATCAGGAATCGAGCCACGAGACAGTTCTGCAAGATACAGATAGAACTTGAATTATACAAAGATAACTGCTATCAGGATGGAGGGCTGCTCGGACAGAAAAGCAAGGTCGCCAGGCCAGTTAGAGATGCTTCAGTGAAGAAAACCACATGGTCTGAATTGAGGCAAGGGAAACAAAAAGAAAGACAAAAGACCCAGCCAAGACTCTCCTAGATGACATCAAGAGCCTGGTAACTAACGCATGGCTCCCTTTTCATGAGCCCATGAACAACAAAGCCAATCTTTGGATGATCGGGGCAGGTTTTATAGGGTAAGACAAGCAGTTTGTTAGGGACGGATTGAGTGTATGTAGCTTGAGGTCACCCCTATGGAAATATCTGCCAGGCAGACTGGAGGGCAGAATGCAGGTCACAGGCAGGGGACTATCACAGACTAAGGAGCCAATGCTATATCAAAGCGGCCGACCTATAAATGGGCAGCTACACAAAGTTACATTGAAAACACTACTCTGTACTAAATGTTCTCTTGAAGGGAAAACAAACCAAAGACAAAACAAAAACAAAAACAAAAACAAAAACAGAGCTGGAGAGATGGCTCGGCAGTTAAGAACACTGACTATTCTTCCAGGGGTCCTGAGTTCAATTCCCGGCAACCATATGGTGGCTCACAACCATTTGTAATGGGACAAAGATGCTCTCTTCTGGTGTGTCTGAAGACAGCTACAATGTACTCATCGTATATACAATACACATCAAATAAATAAATCTTTAAAACAAATAAACCAACAAACAACAACAAAAATACATCCAAATCCAAAACCAAATTGGTAATATCCCCACAGTTGAGTGAGGTGGGAATTTCTGGTTTCTTTGGAGACTCAGTTGTGTCATGTGATGTTTTTCTGTAAACTCTCTTATGAGAAGATGTTTTGAGGAAAATAGATGAGTGGTGTTTTTTCTGGAAGTTGCTCAGGAAAAGGGAACATGATGTTCTGCTCGAGTGGATGCTCAGAGAATACATGTTTGGAAAGGGCATGAGTATAACCCAACAGACAGTGGGCCGCACCGTGTGGTGTTGGTTCACCTTGCCACTCTTTGTTGGTCATCATTTGTCATAACTTTACAGAGAGAAATGCGCCAGCGAACTTCTGGTGATGTTCTGGCAGCTTCTTGCAGATTGGATTTGCTCCTAAGAACTATTTCTAAACAGGCCCGCATCCTCCTTTGCCCTATTAACCTTTCCTTCCCACTGCCTCTGGTGGGTGGCGGGCTGGAACGGAGGTTAAGGCGTTTAAGTACACTTATTAAAAGTGGTTTTGAAAAATACAAGCCTACACCTGACCTCCGAAGACATTAATACATAAATATGCTCTGAAGAAAATGGAGGGTCTGAACCCAGCACCTGGAAACCTAGGGCAGAATGCTGATGTTAACGTTCGGTGCCAGCAGGACTACACAGTGAGACAAGAAAGGAAAGGGAGGCGGGAATGGGGGGCTGGGGAAAGGCAGAAGGAAGAAAAGAGGGGCAGAGCTAGGAGTGGGTGGCGGGATGAGGAAAGGCAGGAAGAGAAGAAGGGAGGGAGGAAGATAAAAAAAGGAAGGAGGAAGAATAGAAGGGAAGAACAGAGGGAGGGGAGGAGAGAGGGAAGGAGGGAGGGAGGAAAAGAAACTCCAAACCTGCTCTGAAGAACGGGTATTCTAAGCCCTTATTAAATACACTGCATTTGCTTATTTCATCGGGCCTCATCTGGTATGAAGGGAGGACCTTACAGGGAAACTCATGTACAAAGAACGTTGTTAAAACAAACGCCCAGGCAGAGAGACATTTGGGAAAGGGAAGGAGCTGCTCACGCTAAGAAGCAAGAGTCCCACTCAGTTAACAACTGCTTAAGGCCTTTCTCTCTTCCCAGCTGAAACCCTGAGGTCTTCCACAGATCTCAACAGAACCTTATTGTAACCTAAGGGCACCTGGCTGTACCTTATCACCTTACAATACAATCAGCACTGCAGTCACACTGTAACCTCACAGTTAAAAAGAGAAGGAGGTGCGGAGGAGAGGCTTTTAAGCAACCTGGGTTTGTTTATTTGTTTGTTTGTTTAATATATTTTGTCTGTTTGGTTTAATGTATATTTTTATGTTTTGCTTTTGCTGTTTTATTTTGTGTGTATTTTTATTTTAAGTGTTTTGTCTGAGTGTGTGTGTGTGTGTGTGTGTGTGTGTGTGTAGTATGGTACAGTGCCCACAAAGGCAAGTAGAGGGTGTCAGATCCCCTGGAACTAGAGTCGCAAGTGTTTTTAAGCCACCACATAAGTGCTAAAAATTGAACCGGGTCCTCTGAAGGAGCAGTCAGTGATCTAAACCACTGACCCACCTCTGCAGACCCCTAACAACCTGTTGAGATATAACTTAAGAGCCTCCAAAGTGTAAGATGTAACAAAGCGTTAATCACTCCTCTCCAGTGGAGTGAGCAGTCACACTTGGTCTTTCCCAGAGCATCTTTTCCTTAACATCTGTGGCTAAAATCCACATTTAAACTGCCCTCTCGGGCTGGCAAAATGGGTCAGTGGGTAAAAGCACTTGCCGCCAAACCTGATGGCCTGAGTTTGATTCCCAGGACACAGATGGTTAAAAAAAGGAAACAGAAAACAAAAAGAAGTGACTCCCATAAGTTATGCTCTGATCTCTGTATACATGTGTGGTACACACATGATACCCTCCCCCCATCTATCCCACATACAAATAAGTAAATAAGTACACATTAACAATTAAAACCAGGCTAGGAGGTAGAACTTGTGGCAGAGTGAGTGCCTAGTACCTCGGAGGCCCTGAGTTCGAACCCCAGCACCACTACCAAAACATGTAAATTTTTTTTTGTTTTAAATGCATTTGAGTAATGCTCAGTTTCTTTTTGAGAAGCAAACATCCACACTCTTGGGTCCACATTTTTGGGATTTTGGGGTGTGTGTGTGTGTGTGTGTGTGTGTGTGTTTTGTTTTAAGCACCTTTCTTTTCTGTATCAAAGGAAGCAGTCCTTAGCTTGAAGTTGAGGTCTCTAAATGAAAACTCATCAGGCTGCTGAGGGTGACAGAGTGGAGCTGTCCCTCTGTCCCTTCACTGCTAACAACACATTAAGGGAAAGATGAAGATATTGAGAACTCATGTTTCCCTGCACGATCACTCCCCTGATGTTACTGAAACAACAGCTAGCAGGAAAAAGCAGAAGCCAGACCCAAAACCAAATAAGCAAGCGAGCAAACAATAACAACAACAACCGGCCACAATCAAAGCGGGGGATTCTGCTGCATTTGACAGCCTGCAACACTGACTGGACAGCCCCAGTAACGGTCTATGGGAGCCAGCGGAGACAGCGGGATGCCTCTAGGTAGAGATCATGGCAGCCAGCGGCTCCTTATGCCATAGCGACGGTAACACTGGCGCAGCCATGGGACGCTGTCCCAGCCTTCCAGGCATGGCTCTCCTGTGGCGCCCTTTCTTTGTACTTGCTACCTACCACTTCTGTGAAAGAAAGGAGCCGCACTTGAATAGGACTCTTTTGGCCAGTATGGGTCTCCCTAGCTACGTCAGCATTGGCAACTCTTCCCTGATTGGTCCAATTCTATACCTAGTTTGCATACTGCTCCACTTATAAGGCCTATCTGGATTTAAGCGAGCAAACAATAACAACAACCAGCCACAATCAAAGCGGGGGATTCTGGGGCATTTGACAGCCTGCAACACTGACTGGACAGCCCCAATAACGGTCTATGGGACCCAGCCCGGGGTTCCGAGACCTGCAGCTTCAGGCAGGGTAACCAGTGCCTACCTCAACCTCTGTCTTGGCTACAAGCAAAATGACTGGTTTCTGACTCAGCCTCAAAGACTCAACCGGTGGCTGCAAGCAGGAATTTGTTCCCAGCTCTCTAGATCTGCTGCTCCAGCCCCATTTACGCCCAGCTTGTGGGAGCTCTAACACGCCTAACACTTTCCTGAATGTTCTTGCTGTAAAGCAAGAATTCAAATCTCTCACGGTTGCACTGAGGTGCCAGTCCTGCTTGGCAACTGGCTACCTATTAGATTCAGTTATCAATTCTTTGTTAAGAAAGCCCTCATCTGGTCACCCTTTCCTGTCTACTCAGTTCGTTCTTGGACAGAAGGAGGTAGGAACCTCCCTGGAAGAGGGGAGAATCAGCTGTCTTTTAGGGTGGCTGGAGACTACTCCAGAGGAAGTTTCCCTTGCCATTTCTCCCACCACTGCTGTGACTCATCCCCCACTTCCCGGCTTACCCTGCAGGCCTGTGCCTCTGCGAGCATGCACACTGAGACTGGACACCAGCAGGTGCTCTCCTTAAAAACACTCAAGATTTCAAATACTACAGGCGGGAGGCAGGGAGTAATCCCAGCTTCCCTCTCCTATCCGAGCATGAGATCAGGCACACAAGGCAATCTGGGCAACCACCTATCCTGAGTGTGCTTCTAAAAGGAGCCACTGGAGGCCGAGGGCCAGGCTCAGGTTGTCCTTGATGGTATAAAAAGAGACCCTACCGGAGCCTAGCAGGTCCCCTCAGCATAACGCAATGAAAGAGTCCCTAACCTCAGTGCCCTAGCCTCTCTATCCCTTAGCTGTGACGATAAGATTTGTTTTCCTAAGGCTGGCCTATCTTCCTTCATGTTCCAAAAAGGGCAAGAGTTGCCCGAATTCCCCTCTCACCACCAGGGAAGATGCACCACGAATCACCATCCGTGTTTACGAGGTTTTAGCCTCTGACCCTTCTCATGGGCAACCGGAAGGCTTTTCCCCCAATCTGTGGAACACATCCTCCCACCACAAAAGCATCTTAACTCGCTGATATACTCTCTCCACCCCACCCCCACAAAACCAACCACGGAGTCCGTTTCCTACGCCAGCGTCCTAGCATGGTGACTCATGCCTATAATCCTATCACCTGGAGGTTAATCCAGAAGGATGGCTGAGAGTCCTGGACCAGCCTTGGGTTATGTGTTAAGATGCCCTTCAATCTCCTGCCTGTCCTCCCTGACCTAAAAACAAAGAGAGAGAGAGAGAGATTGGAGGGAAAAAAGAAGAAATGAGAGGTTGTAAGAAGAGGAAGATGAGGTGGCAAAGGAGGAAGAGGAAGAGGAGAAGAGGTAGAGGAAGAAGAGGGGATGGTGGTAATGGTGGGGGAGGCATGGTAGTTGCATGTGGTGGTGGAGGTAATAGAGAAGGAGGTGCCTGTGATGGGGGGTGTTGGTGGGGGGGTGCTGTGGTGCTGGTGACTGTTGCGGTGGTGGTGGCACTGAAGGTACTGGTGGTGCTGGCACTGGTGGTAGTGGTGGTGACAATGACCATGATAGTAGTGATGACTGCAGGTGATGGCGGTGATGACTGCTGTACTGGTCGTGGTGATGGCGGCCTAAGAGGTCTGAGAGAAGAGGACATACAGGGACAAGGACAAGAGGAAGGTATTTTCACATTCGTGAATCTGAGAAGGAACGAAGACTTTGCTGCTTCCCAGGAACTCACAGTGGGGAAAGTCCTGGAAAAATCCTCCGCAAGCATGTGCCTATGTGAGCCAGCACGTCACTCACGTCCTCTGGCGACACCATCTTCATGGACATGGTACACTTCTCGGTTTCCACAACCATCTGCAAAAACAAACAGCACAGTTGACACGGAGCCCAATTTCTTCCCTCTAACAAGGAAGTCATGTGTATAAGAAGCTTTTAAGGTGGGAATATAAACCGGCACAGCAACAATGAGCATTCTCACAAACTAAAACCCTAACCACTACGGAACACAGCTGTACCACTCTTGGGAATACAAGATGATAAAGTCAACACACCACATACTAGCACATCCATGTCAATTGCTGCAATATTCTCAATAGGCAGGAAATAGAACCAGCTTACATGTCTGTGGTAATTACTTTTAACTGTCAATTTGGCACAGCCTAGAAACACTAAGGAAGAGACTCTTAATTTAATAATTGAGAGAATCAGACTGGGCTGTGAGGATGTCTGTGGTGGACTGTCCTGATCTTTAATTAATGTGAAGAGTCAGCCTACTGTGAGTGGTATCAATCCCTAGGCAGGAATTCCTGAAATATATAGGAACAAACAAGTAGACCAAAGTATAAGCGATCAAAGATCAATACATTTATTCTCTGCTCTTGACAATGAATGTGATAGGGACCCTAAAGGCCAAACTGATGGGAACAGACCTCCCCGGTGACATCCACATTGAAGTCTGAACCTATCCTGAGAAACATCTGCCCAAGCTTGTGTTAGCTCTGTGGTAACTGGTTTGCTACTTTTTTAAAAAGTGTGTTTTTTTTTTTTTTTCCGAGACAGGGTTTCTCTATGTAGCCCTGGCTGTCCTGGAACTCACTCTGTAGACCAGGCTGGCCTCGAACTCAGAAATCCGCCTGCCTCTGCCTCCCAAGTGCTGGGATTAAAGGCGTGCGCCACCACCGCCCGGCTTAAAAAGTGTGTTTTTAAGAGAAGAAATCTTATAAAATGCTTAGATAAAAGTTAATAATCTTTTTTTACTAGAAGCAAAAGGAAATTCATAACATTAATAAAAAGTCAACCTGCCTATACAGAGAGAAACCTTCCAGGAAAAACACTGAAAGCAGCAAGGTAATAAACTCTTCTGCTAGGCTTCATGGCGAAGAGCAAGCTAGAGACACGAGAGAGCTGAGATGTCTTCCTCACCTGGTCCTGGAAATTAGTTTAAATCCACCTGGAAAGAGGGTGTGCCACGAAACATGGTGGGAACCTTTCTCAAGAAAGTCACTGATCACTGCCCTAAAATATGGCCTTACTGTCGCTCTCCAAGTAGCCATCCCAGTGTCAAAGCATCCTAAGCAGCTGCTCCCTGTTGTCACTTAGAGGCAGCTAAAGGGAAACAGAATTCCATGTGCATTAGCCAGGGAGAGTAAGAAAGCGCATCGATGCTCACAGCGTGCTTTAGCTTTCTATAAAATCAGCCAAGCTGAAAATAAGAATAATCTAAATCAATGTATTCTTATGAAGGAGGGAAGGACCGGAACATGTGTTGAAATAACGAGATCCGGTCCTGGTCCTCGGTGTTCGGAAGCTTCTTGAAGCTTCTCCACAGAACCTTTGGGACGGCAGCCCTCGGCGCTGCCGAGCAAGCGGGAGAAGAGGAGCTTCAATTTTAACTCTCGACAGTGTTCAAGAAACGGATAACCCAAGCTAACCTATAATCCCAGCACGCAGGAGGTTGAAGCAGGAGGATCACCATGAGTTTGAAGCCAGCCTGGGCTATGCACTAAGAGTCAAGTCAACCTGAGCTATAAGATGGAGCATGGTCAAGAAAGAAATGGAGGGGTGCAGGGAAGAGAGAAGAGAAGGAAGGAAGGAAAGAACAAAGGAAGGAAGGAAGGGAGGGAGGGAGGGAGGAAAGGAAGGAGGAAGGAAGGGAGGGAAGGAGGGAGGAAAGGAAAGAGGAAGGAAGGGAGGGAAAGAGGGAAGGAGGGAGGAAGGAAGGAAAGAAGGAAGGAGGGAGGAAGGAAGGAAAGAAGGAAGGAAGGAAGGAAGGAAGGGAGGGATGGAGGAGGGAGGGAGTGGGGGAAGGAAGGAGGAAGGAAGGGAGGGAAGGAGGGAGGGAGGGAAGGAAAGAGGAAGGAAGGGAGGGAGGGAGGGAGGAGGGAGGAAGGGAAGGAAAGAGGAAGGAAGGGAGGGAGGGAGGAGGGAGGGAAGGAAGGAAGGAAGGAAGGAAGGAAGGAAGGAAGGAAGGAAGGAAGGAAGGAAGGGGCCAGTGAGATTGCCTGCGTCTGTTGCTCAGGACCCACACGATGGAAGGAGAAAACCAACGCCCAGAGGTTGTCCTCTGACTTCCGCATTTGCATGACGGCATGCATCTACACATGTGCTCATACATGGGTGCACACACACACACACACACACACACACACACACACACGCAGCCATGACTAAAGTATAAAATTAATAGATTTTAAAAGACTCAAGCATGGTAGTGCGCACCTGTAATCTCAGCACCCTGAAGGCTGACACTGAAGAACCACTCTAAGTTTAAGATCATCTTGGGATACACACAGAAAGACCATGAGTAAACAAAGAATGGGAGAGAAGGAAGGGGATGAGAGGGGGAAGCAGGAGAGGTAGGAGGAAGAAATTCTCTAGGCTAGTCCCAGTGTGTCCCGTATCCAGTGGTCCAGGAGAACGAGGTAGCAGCCCAACTTCACAGGGAAGCTTTGTAGCTGGTCTCCTACCAGACACCACTGTGTCCAGGAGGATGCTAAGTCAGACTCTTGCTGCCTAACATTGGGCTCCTTTGCTTCACATGCAGAAGCGCCGGATGCACGTGCAGGAGGCCATTGTGTGTCTGCACTTGACACCTGCCCCCAACCCTGGGTGATGACATTCCACATTCCTCACTTCTATTCAGTTCAGTCTGGGTTCAACGGATTCATAATTAGCCTATTCTAATTCCACTTGATCTTCACACATAATCATCCCTAATTACACAGGACTGAATAGGATGACAGGGAAGAGAAAGGACAACAGGTGGGGGAAGAAAAGAGCCTTCAAACCCAACCTGACAAGAAGGTGCTTACAAAGCCCTGCTGGAGATGTCAACACCTCTGCACAAAGCCACCACAGTGGAACCACCCATCACATCATCACCGCAAAAAAAAAAAAAAAAAAAAAAGGCTGTCTATCAGTGTTGGCTTCCTGGCTGAGCAGGGTGCTCAAACACCTCGCAGGACAGAATGCTTCCTAGTCCCCATTTAAAAACAGTAACTGGAAGCCAGGCAGTGGTGGTGCACACCTTTAATCCTAGCACTTGGGAGACAGGGCAGGCAGATTTCTGAGTTTGAGGCCAGCCTGGTCTACAGAGTGAGTTCCAGGACAGCCAGGACTATACAAAGAAACCCTGTATACAAAAAACAAAAACAAAACAGTAACTGGAAGAGTTCACAAGGTCCTAGGTTTGATCTCCAGACACTTAGTTAAAATGACCAGAGATTATAAGACAGCATCTCTATTCCTGATCACTGATCCCAATGTAAGCATTCTAAGGTCTGAGCTAAAACCTCTTCCTTTTTCCTCTTTTCCATTTTCAGACAGGTTCTTACTAAATTGCTTGAGCTTAACTCATAACTCACTCTGTATCCCTGGCAGTTCCTGCACTCCCCTTGCCTCAGCAACCAGTAGCTTAAATTAATCTAGTGGACACAGCTATAGGCAACGGTTTTTGTAGTCTGTTTGTTTTTTGGTTTTTGTTTTTTTTTTTTTTAACTAAACCACAATCAATAAACTTAGGAGGTGGTTTAGTTTCCTCTAAGAGAAACAAAATGAAGTTGGCTTACCTGCGTCACTATGACACAGCAAACATTTTAGTTGGAAGACAAGAACAACAGATGTTGACCTGCAGATAAAAATCTAAAAATTCTATAGTATAGAAGTGTAAGACCATAAGTAGTACCCAGTGAGTGGTAACATCATCTAGTTGAAAATAAGATTTCTGTACCCCAGGTTTCCACAAAGAGAAGAAAAAGAACAATAATTAAGGCAAACTTCAGTAAACTGGTAAAAATATTTCCTCATTTTTATACAGAGCACCACATTCTGCTCCAAGCATTTTACCTGAATTGATAAACCACAGTTAAGTGGAAAAAATAGCAGTGACAAAAGTTTAATAACCCCAGAATGTTAGCAAAAATTCATAATCAAGATTAGATAGTGGGGAATAGAGAGATGGCGCATCAGTTAAGGGCGCCTGCCACCGCCTTCCACAGGACCCAGATTCAGTTTCCAGCTCCCGATTCAAGCACCACTATTAACTCTAGCGTGAGGGGATCCAATGCTCTCTTCCCAACTCCAGTAGGCATCTGCATATGTGAGCATTCATATACTCTCTCTGTGTCTCTCTGTCTCTCTCCCCCCATTTCCTTCCTCCCTCCCTCTCTAATAGAAATAAAATCTTTAAAAAACAAAACAAAAAACAAACGGGGGACTAGAGAGGTGGCTCAGTAGTTAAGAACATTGACTGCACTTCCAGAAGACCTGGGTTCACTCCCAACACCCACATGGTAGCTCACGACTGTCTATACCTCCAAGATCTGACATCCTCATCCACACATGCATGCAGGCAAAATGCCGACACATATTTAAAAAAAACAAAACAAAACAAAACAAAACAAAACAAAAAACCAAAATAAATACTCCTTAAATGGTCAAGTTGCAATTACAGCCAGCAGATATCATTGTCCTCATGACCTCACACAGACTAGAGACTCAGGGGACTCAGGCTTTCAAGTTACTGATCCTCCCTTGGGGTTACACAGGTTACGGAGTCCCCACCTTCAGAACACAGACAACCAAATTAGGTACTTTATTTAAAACAAACAAACCACGCAGGTTTATTTAATCCTAACTGCCAACAATGTTGTTTGTGTTTGTGGGCATATGTGCAAAGGATTGGGGGCCACAGGGGGACAGGGCAACAGGTGACAGAGAAAGACCGGATGAGGCTGGTGATTGGGCATCTAGGGGCCTCCAGGATGAAACACGGCAGGGCGTGAACACCACTAGGGAACTGGAAATTCGGTCTAACCTGTGAGGCTAAGGAAGCATGCTATTGGCTCGCTCTTAGTTGTCTCCCAGGCACACGTCACTGGGTAATGCTCACAGAAGCTCTTAAGAGCTGCTCGTCAGGGACTTCCTGTGATGGAAAAGCTCTATGGCTGAAGCAGACAGTGGCCTACCCAGTCCTTCTGAGTGGTCGACATACTGAGGTGGCAGGACTACAGCTTACGGAATGGGGAACCCCTGCAGCCATGGGGAGCCTCATTTTGCTATGCCAACCTCTTCTTCATAATTAAATACCACAGTCAAATCATACTTTCAATATAAACTTGGCATTAACATTCGTTAATGCCCTCTGAATCATAAACAGACATTCCTCAATAGAGAAGAGCCTAGGATGACGTCACCATACCATCACTCATGAGTGAAGACTCATTTCTACATATGTTTGGCCATTTGGGCAAACATATGTTGCTCTGATTTTTTATCTTTTTCTTTTCAAACTCTAGCTTCAAGAGAACGATAAAATATTGCTCTCAGCTGAACTATGGAAAAATTCCAAGAATTTGTATGTAATCTCAGCTGTCGGAAATGACAGTTTTGACAGTTTCTTTTTAAGAATCTTACCAACAACCTAAACAAACACATATTGTTAAGAGGTGAAACAATACACTTATAAAAAAAAAATAAAGATCAGAGAAAGAACTGATGTGACAGAAAACCAGTTCAACCAGAAAACAAGTTTTTTTTGAGAGGATCAATAAAATAAATGTCTAACCAAAGTAACCCATCCGTATCAGTAATGATTTCTGCAGATACCACACGTGAGCACTATGAGCCATTCGGGGAACAGTGACATCACCGCAGAGAATAGACAACTTCCAAATGTCTGAGGAAGAATTAGTGCTAGTTCTGGCCTCATAAAAAGAGACACAGAGAACAGCAACTACTTCTCAGTTCATATGATAACTCCACAGCCATGCTAACACAGATTAGAGAAGAAAAAGAAAAAAAAGAAAATGACAATCAAGTACCTCAAACAGCAGTGCGGAAAACTCCCAAATTTTAACACATACAATATCTATATGTGACTCAAGTGGGATATATAAATATATACTGTAAGGTATGTGAAGGAAAATAGATAAGATGGATATTTTTAAAAAATTAAATGTAATTTAATAAAATTAAAAATACATACATGTAGAAAATGATGGATATGATAAGGAAAGGGAGTGTAGCTGCTAGGTGACTATAGTGAGATAAACAAAACACAAATCAAAATCAATTATATTTCCAATATAACCAACAATACATAAAAAGGTCACATGTTCTGACTCATGGAGATTGTCCTAGGAATGAAAGATTCAATATTCATAAATAAATAAGTATAATTCCTTATGGAAGAGAAGGGGAAAAATCCTAAAAATCACTTCAATCTCAGGAAGTAGAGAAAAACATTGACTAGAATCCAACACTGGTCCTGATAAACACTCAACCAGGAATAGAAAGAAATAACCCTAACTAGGTACAATCATTCCCAGAACAAATCTACAGATAACGTCGGATTTCATCGTGAAAGAATGAATCTCCCTTATTGATTAGGAAAGAGACAGAATGAATCTCCCTTATTGATTAGGAAAGAGACAGGAAAATCTGGTCTGGCCACTTCTCTTCAGTGTTGTCCTGGGGGTTCTGGCTCAGTGTTACTAGCAGCTGAGACTTGGTTCTACTCTACCTGCAAGCCAATGGCTTGGCCTGTTTCTGTTCCACAGATGCTGTCTGGAGCCAGGAAACTCCTTGTTCACAAAGTTAGTGAATGGCATAACAAAGAGGCATAGGCACTGTGGTAGACGCCCCGGAGCTCAAAGTTCCACAGAGTGACATGGAGAGATTCAGATGGACGCCCGTGATTTCTCTCTCTCTGTCTCTCTCTCTCTCTCCAGGAACCATTGTGAATGTGCAGTTTTCTGTTTTCATGGGAAATGGTAAATAAGCCGTGTCTTTCATAGAGAAATATTCCCTCTTTCTACAAGGTAGCTCACTGCAAAATAACTCCAGGAAATGTTCCAGGTAGAAAGAAGTCAGTGTACTGAAGTCTTAATATATCCAGCCAGCTGTGCAGGAGCATATAAAATTCAGGAGTACCTGCCTCCCCATGGGAGGATAGACAAGAAAAAGAACAGCTATCCACCTTCACACAAATGATGGTACCATCTCTATAGAAAACGATGAAATCTGTAAGAAATGCTGCCTCTACCAGGTGAGCGCAGTAAAGGGAGCGGAATGGAAGACCCAAATGCCAAACTCAGTTATCTGCATCCAGAATATTGTTTTTCAATTTAGAAGGGCAGGGGGAAGACCCTATGTACCTGTTAAAAGGGCTGAAATAAAAGAGACTTCATCTACGCTCACTGGGGGGGGGGATATAAAAGAAGTAGGTCTCTGGCATACTGTTTGTTGGTGGCAACCTGAAACTGTAACACCTGTGGGGCCAGGTTGACAGTACTCAACACTAAGCACACCAACCACAGGAGTCTGCTGCTATGCTGAGACATGTACCTACGACAAACGAAGGCACTGCGTAAAGGGTGAGGGGTCCTCGTGCAGAGAGAGCACTGGAGAAGCCGAGAAAGGTAGACACACAGCTAGTCTCTTTAAAGAAAGATGTTTTCCTGTCTCCCACCCAGAATGCTAGAAAAAGATGTAGTTTATAACCCTGTGATCCTTTGCGATCTGTAGGGACCAGCTACAACTGTATCCCCCAGAATATTGTGACTCTCACAGACTTCCTCGCCCCTCCCCTGTAAATCTTGAGCATTGTTTCTTAGTCCTTAAAGCACATCCTTATGAGATGTTACTTGTACGTCATGATATCCTAAGTAGCTCCTATATTATCTTAGAGCCAAACCAATCTTGATTCCCATGGGCGTTATGTTTACTGTTGTCATTCTCCCCAGACCCTTATCTTGAGCATTGTTTCTGAGTCAACAGAACCCATCTTCAAAGAGTTTCAATGTAAACATATATTAAGCTTTGATGTACCTATGCGACTGAGTTAATTTATCATCAGAAAACTTCTCTCTGAAATCGTGCAGCTAAAATAAACAACCTGGCATCACACTCCAGAGGTTTGGCCCAGAGTCGCTGAATCAAATTTTATTCTTACCTCATCAAAATCATAGGATCTACACATACATGTCCAAAGACCTGAACATAAATATTGACAGCAGCTGGACCCGGTACAGTCAAAACTGAAAACAGTACACTGTCCAGCACCAGACAAAAGGGTAGAAAGAAAGACATATCCATGAAGTAGTACACCACCAGCAACAGGAAGTAATGATACACTAAGACATTCAGTAAATCCACCTCACAATCGTTACACCGGATGAGGAAGGCAAGAGTGCAGACTGTATGATCCCATCTATAGGAAGTCTTCTAAAGTGTGACCCACACTGTATGGCGGCAGAAAGCAGGTGCCTGCGAGCGGCTGCAGATGGGGAGGGAACGGAAGGTGATGAATATATTCATTATCCTGACTGTGCTAACAGTTTCGTGGATATACATATGCCAAAAGTTATCGAAGTCTGCACTTCACTGCTGCAAGTGAAACTATTTTTAATCAGCTTTAAAGCACCCAAAAGAACTCACTTATCATTTCCTTCCAAGAACGATTTTCATAAAGCCAGGCATGTGGCTCACATCGGTGCTCCCCATACTTAGGAGGCTGAGGCAGGGGGATTGCTGAGAACTGGAGGCCAGCCTTGTCTAGGGTTGGGGGTACTTTACATAACACTTTATGAAAGTCGTGACGCTTTGGTGTTAATCTGTCGTACAGCAAGGACAAACGGACAAGGTAGTCCCTGGCATGGGAGCCAATTGGTTCTCGATTTCCAATTTTCTCATCACAATGTGCTCCTCTCCACTACCCACACAGCCTCCGCCCTTTCTCCCTCCTAAAGTGCTACTCTCCTCTTGCTTTTCAGTTGTGTCTCAAACAAACAAACAAACAAACAAATGCCACCTTCATTTCTGTGACCTCACAGTGACAGGCTCCTGGGGCTCAGACTCACCTGGGCTGGCTTGTGGCAGATGACTCCATGAATCTCTAGATAGCTGAAGGTTAACTCGAGCTGTAATGAGGGGGAAAGAGGAAGCAGAGACCTGTAATGAGGGCTTCGAAACATATCATTTGAGGTTCAAAACATGTTATAATCAGAACTGCCCCAAGGCTAAGTATGGTTTGTGCATCTTCTGAGGACAAGCTGCTTGGTAACCTGTGTGCACCGTAACAGACCTGGGCTTTATCACATCTCAAAAGAGGCATTGCCTGCCTCACCCACAGCAGAGAGGAGGCGGCGTGCCTGACTTCTACAGTTTGCCTAGGCTCAAAACAGATGAAAGGCTCACACTCTCCCCACTGTGTACACACGGGCCAACACCAGCAGAACGCCAAGCCACCAAACACACATTTCCCCCAGTTTCTCTACACTGTTGCTTCAGAAACCCTCAGTGCCCATGGCCCGGCCCTTCTTCGACTCTTTGTACCACACTCCACTCAATCACTAAAGTCATCTTCTCAAAAATCCATAAAGTGGATTTTTTAGGTGGATTTGGATAAATATCATATTTATGAATTTTAAACTATGTTTAATGGCACGTATTTAAACAAAGCTACTCTTGCTCTGTGTTCTCACAAATTCTTTCTATTTTATTTTATTTTTTTTTATTTTTATTTTGTGATGCTAGGCACCAAACCTAGAACATGCAAACCAAAGAAACACCCGACCATTCAGTTGTCTTTTTCCAACGAATTAAGAAGCCTCCCTTCGTTTCTTCTCCTGCAATCCTCACCTCTTTCTGTCCTAAACGTTCTCCAGACTGTAGTATGTTTGCTGATGTGTCTATGATCCCCAACCTTTCTCCTAGTTTTACAGACTGTCATCTCATGACACCAAATAGTCACAGGCCATGAGACTGGATGATGGCGGGAGATGACTGGAGTGTGCAAGAACCCTTTCTCCCATTAAACCTAAAGTCACATCTGCATCCTTTGGTACCGCCGTGGGGATTCTAGGAATGCCCAGAGACATCACAATCTGTAGATGTTCAAGTCCCTGACAGCAGGGTACCCTGTGCATGTTACGTGTGTCCTCCCAAATAAGGAGCATCTCTCTGCGGCTCCTATACAGCCTAATGCAATGCAGAGCGGCGTAATCAGCAGTGCCGCGCTGCCGGGGGAGGAGTGAAGAGACGGCGTCCGCAGGCAAGCACTGTGTTTTCACATATTTGGAATGCATATAAATGAAATCCACAGATGTGACACCAGTGGCCGCAGAGGGCCAGCTGTCGTGCTTAAGGAAGAAGTGCAGTCAACCCGCAGGGACTCAGCTCTGTTCTCTGCTGTCATGTTGGGCCGAGGCACATGAGTAGGACAGAATATTAAAGCAGAAGATATCAAAGTTAAACACCTGGAGGCACAGTGACAGCTGGAGATGGAATCATAGAACTTGGTGTGGTGGCTGATGTCTGTAATTCCAGAACACAGGAAGCTGAGGCAGGGGGATTACCATGAGTTTGGGGCCAGTTGGACTACTTAGCAAGACTTTATTAGGGAGGTGGTATATGAGAGTGAATGAATGAACTCACTCGTTCATATTCACCTAGTCAGCACTTCTGAACAGCCTACTATGTGCCGCACTGCCAGGTGTGCTATCACCTGCCTGTCCTCACAGCATTTGGGAGAGAGAGGCAGAAAGAAGAGGAGTTCAGAGACCTGCCTGGGCTACAGGAGACTCTGTCTCAAAAAAATAAATAAAATAAAATAGAGCATTTTCAAGGTGCCTGTTTTGTAGGCGAGTGCAGGCATTTCTAGAGTGGGCTTCATACTCTGTCTCTGTGTAGAGTAACAGTGGTGTGGTCCTCAAGGTGTGGATTTTCACAGTAATTCACTTCCATTAGCCTCTGATATCTCCCTCCTTGTTTGATTAAGTATCTGTTGCTATGGAAACGACCTCCCGTTTCAGTGCCTGATATAACTGCTACATAATGAGCAGACCACGGACCCTAATCTGTCATTGAATCCAGCAGACACAGGGTGGATTGTGCACTGCACTGCACTGCACTGAGGTCAGTTACCAGCTGGAAACCTGAACTTTTGTGAATTTGTCTTGCGAGACTAAAGCCCAGTTAAGATGCTTGTGTAGTGCCTTAACAAGGACCTTTCCTGGGCTACAGAACCAGGGAAGCCGTTGAGATTGCAGGTGGTCCTTGGAGAATGACCTCAAGCTCCATGACCCAAGAAGAAGTGGAAAGGAACCAACATTCAATAAAGGAAGACAGGCTTGAGGGGGGGGAGGCCTGGGGTGTAACTCGTTGATAGGATGCTTGCTAACGTGCCTGAGGCACT
Organism: Apodemus agrarius; assembly: GCA_964023405.1. Lineage (NCBI taxonomy): Eukaryota > Metazoa > Chordata > Mammalia > Rodentia > Muridae > Apodemus > Apodemus agrarius. The sequence continues at coordinate 39,105,417 of OZ030019.1, read as the reverse complement.
GGCTTTAAGCCCAGGCACCACATAAAACCCATTTCCCCTGCCCACCCTTCTTCTTCCATTCCTTTTTAAACTGACTGGTCTTTCACTGGATAGCCCAGGAACACCTCGAATTCACACCAGTCCCCTGTCTCCAGCTCCCCCAAACACTGGAACTCTAGGTGTGTGTCACTCTGCCTAGCTTTTCTTCATGACTGATGGGAGTCATGTGAGCCAGGTGTGTACACACATGCACACATTGAGATATCTCACATGCTTACCCCAATACTACCCAGGAGTCTTTTTCTTTTCCAAATACTATCGCTCATATTGCCTAGGCTGGCCTTAAACCCATTATGAAGCCCAGGTTAGCCTGGAATTCATTACACAGCTGAGGATGGCTTTCCATCCTTGAAGCTCCTGCCCCTAGTGTTAGAACCACATGCAGTAACCACTATCCTCAGCTTTGGAGCTTTCCTTTCATTAGGGCAAGTAATTTTTTCCCCAAGCCCAGACATCTCCATCTGCCACCGTGCAACATTAGCTTTGTTATACACTGCTTCCACCACCGCCCCTGCCCATTTCCTGTTCTAAGGCTTAGGCTAGCCTAGAACCTGAAATTCCTCTGTCTCAGATTTCTGGTGTGCAACACTACACCAGCTCTACCTTGGGTATTTTTAGAGGGTTTAGTCCAACCTCATTGCCATAGTAACTGATTAGTTTGTAAGACAGGGAATCAGTCAATTTATGCATCAAAAGGGTTGGAACCTAAACTATCTTTCCTTAGGGAAGGTAGTAAGCGTTGAAACTTGGAGCTTGGTTTGTAACTTGCACCTGAGAAAGGAGGGCTGCTGTGAGTCTGTCAGCCCGGGGTTTGTAGGGAGTGTGGGGCCAGAGTAAGGACCTGAGGAAAGGGAACAGGGAAGAGGGGGAATGGGGAAAGGAAAATGGAGGGGGGAGGGGTAAGAAAGAAGGGAAGACATAAGAGAAGGGGAGGGAGGGGAAGGAGGGGAAAAGGAAAGGAAGGAGGGGAAGGTAGAAAAAGACAGGGAAGGGAAGGGAGGAGTGGGGAAAGATGGAGAGAAGGATCGTGGGAGGAAAGAAGAGGGAAGGGTAGAAATGGAAAGGGAGGGAAGGCAAGGAGACAGGAGGAGAGCAGAGGAGAGGGAGGAGGGGAGGGGAGGGAGGAGTGAAAGGGAGGGAAAGGGCTGGAGGGGAGGAGGGGAAGGGAGAGGGGGTAAGGGGAGAGTTTGAAGTGTTCTTTTTCACAGGCGGACTGGAGAGGGTACAGAACTCGCAGCCCTGCAGTGCACCCTTTAGAATCATGAAGACCATGTCCCACGCGTCAAACCCTGATTGGAAAAGCCGCTACTGCTGGGCTGAAGCAATATGAAGGGAGTTGGCACGGCACAAGCGAGGGAGAAACGACTGGGACCAGGAGCCTGGGGACGGAACACAACATGCTTCCCCACGCTCTTGGGATGCCTCTACACACAGAGTTGAAAGGGAATGAAAAGCATCCTCCGGGGACATTCTGAAGAGGAATAAAACAAAACATCTGTGCTGAGATAGCCTGACACAGCAGCTGACATGCTATGTTCTGTGCGATGGATCTGTGAAGGCATGTAATCTAGAGCAGGCTCGTCCAGCCAGCGGGTCGCATGCATTCCAGAACAGGCGTGCAGGCGACTTAACATCTACGGTGATAACAACATCATATCAAATGCCAAAGGCTGGACACCCCTTCGTTTGAGTATCTGTGGATATGCACGGAGTGTGTTTGTCAATCCATCTCAGAGGGAGAGCAGGTCCCTGCTTACCTTGGTGGGGATGCGTGCCGACAGCAGGAAGGCTCGGCATGACGTAAGCACCTGTAACACAGAAGCAGACGTTGGCATCAGTGCTGTGATGAGCCTGGACGGTTTTAGTCTCGCTGCCTGATTTCAAAGACACTCTAAAAGCCTCCTGTTATTCAGTGTTGTGATGAGGCCCTTGTCCTAGAAGGGTAAGTGACCTTGGGCAACTTATATAGAATTAGTTCCAGTCCAGCTGTGCCTTCGCGGAGGCCTACAGTGAATAGTAACCCATGAACTCTCTGATGAGCAGTTGGTCCCAAGACTGGATCACTGAGTGGGCAAGCACCGACACACAGCTATCTTAGCGCCCTAAGTCAGCTACAGCAACAGTAAACCGCGAAGGGCCTGGTGCCTTCTCATTCGCACTTCCGGAATGCCAGCACCAATGTTTGCCCTCCTGCTTTCCACCACAGGGCGACTGATAACACTTACATAACAACCAGGCTACTTTCCAAGAGACCTTCTCCAACTTTGCCTCCTTGGACGGGATATTATTGAACTTCCTGTCTGATAATCAGCTAAGGATATCTGTACACTATAGGAGCCTGTGGCTTATAAGCCTCTCTTGCCATGCAGCAGACCTCTCTTGAATACAAAGTAGCCGATGCCTGGCTTTGAGCAGGCTACCTTCCATCATCTAACTGGGCTCTCTGCACAGTTGAGATCCCCATGGGCCTCGCGAGCTTCTAAAGGAAAGAAAGGAGAGGCCGGCCAGAGCCCTGCAAGCGGTAACAGGAGAATCACCTTCCTTCATTTTCCACAGAACGTCCTAGTTACTAAATCCTAGTTTAGCAAACGAGACTTGGATCTTAATCTAGGAATCCTAGGTTTGAAGAGAATCTTAGAAACTACAGATGAGAATATGGAGGTGATATAGTTCACTGGTTGGCTGGACTAGCCTGCACCAGGGCCTAGGTCAGTCACCAGTAATAAGGAAGAGGAAAGGGAGCTACGCCAGAATCTACTCGCACCTAAACTCTTCACTGCTTGACTTTAGAAGAAGGTCTGCTCTATACAGTTCTAGTAAGTTCTGAGACTGAAGGCAACAGAAGGTATTTACATTTGAAGAGTTTATGTGCTGAGTCAACCACTGCCCTCGGAGGCCAGATGGAAGAAGCGAAGCAATAAACCTGAGAAATGTCAAGGGGAGTGTGGGCAGCACGGCTGGTCATGACGACAAGTGCAGATGCAGAATCTGAAAGAAACACCCTAAGAAGAGAAGGCATCTCTTTCCGCTGGTGGCTCAAGAGGTCAATCCACAACCACTTGAGATCACAGTCTAGGAGCCTAAGGTGAGGAACAGCACAGCAGGAAGTCCATGGTGGAGCACAGCTGTGGCCCCTTGCAGGGAGGTAGGAAGCATGGAAAGTGGAGAGAGCTGAGGTACCAATCCCTGGATCCTTTAATGAGCCACTTCCCGCTGTGCACGCGGAAGTGCACATGTGCCCGCACTTGTCTGACATGTGCCTGTGTTTAAACACTCCATTTTGAGCACACGAAGCTGGAGCAGACAGGGGTTATCCACCTTGCACAGCAGGAACCGGCTTTCACATGATCCGGGGGCTGGTCCCCTCCCCTCCGTGCCTGCATCCTGGCTTGTGATGAGCAGCCGTGCCCCCACCATATTTTCTACTGTTGCACAGCAATCACGACAGCACGGACCTGGAGTTCTGACCCTGACGCTCTAGCTACACATCGGGGTGCTCCGCGCTCCAGGTTCTAATCTTTCCTTTAAGAGTCAGGTTCCTCTGGAAATGGCACATGTGGAACCACAAACAAGTCACAGAACATTAAAGCCTTATGAAGCAAATGGAGACACAGCAGCAGTCAGAGGGATGACCGGGAGCCTAAGAAAAAGGTTGAGTTTCTATTGGTGAGTCAGACTGCCTTCCTGCAACCATCTCAGCATCCGGTCATGGCTTGATCTCTCTTGTTATCTCCACAAGCCCCAGCCTTCCTGGATGGAGAGTAGAGCTTTCAGCCTTGGTCTCTCTCCGTTCTTCCCCTCAGATGCCCTCTCTGCTGATGCTGCCACGGTTTCCACCAGGTCTCTTTGCATCTTGCTACAGCCTCCTCTTTCCTCTACTGTCTACTCTTGCTTCATTCGGCCCTTTCCTTCGCACCCCTTTAATGGCTATACATCCTGGGTTGTCTTTATACCACCTGGGAAAAACAAAAGACTCAAATCATAGACGAGATACTGCATTCCAGGAGAGTACTGCACGTGCGGCCCAGTTACGGAGCAAGGCCAACAAGCTATGAGGGAAAATGAAGAGATGCCTTTGGACATCATTATGCAAGGAGCGCATGGGTAATTAAGTACTTACAAGGTCCCCTGTGTGCACCTAATTAATAAGTCTTAAAAACTAATCTCAAAACACACACTTAAGCAACTGAAACAGGGCAGCATATGGCATTTTGAGCCTTCCTACCCTGAGGGATAAACACCTCCCTCTACCAGCCACCGGGTCAGCAGACCAGTGGCGTCCTGTCTTGGATCAAGTGCCATCCCCTTCCACAAGTGCCATCACAAGGTATTTCTGGAGGCCACAGGATGGGTATCAATTAGTATTAGCACATTAGTACATAGTATTAAACAAAAAAGAGATGGAAAAGAAAAACAAAACAAAGCCACACATTCCTCTTTGAGTAAGAGCCATTTCTTAGATATAAGAATATCTAAGGATCATTCTGCCCTTCACCCTGGAATAGTCAGGCTCACAGTCTGCGGCCCTGTGTGCTGACTTTCTATCTGAACTGGTGTTTGTGGCCATGCTATATAAGTTCACAGCATCCTTCTGAAGTTAGACACAGTTCAAAATAAGTTGTTTGAAATGAGACTCATCCATGAGAGGGCCCCCGACTTTGATATTTTAGTGCTGGCTGGTCTCACCTTCTGGGAGTTAGCTATGGTCTCTAGAGTCATATGATAGTATATATAAACTGAATATAAAGTGTAGTGTCCATGTCCCTGTGTCCAGCATCATATGCTTGTAAATAGGGTTTTATTGATATATAACCATACCAGTTTGTTGAATGTACCGTCCCTGGCATTAAAAAAATAATAATTATAATGTACTTGTGTGTGTGTGTGTGTGTGTGTGTGTGTATCTATGTGGTGGTGTGTACACATCAGTTCAGATACATGTAGAGGCTAAGAGGGTACCGGATCCCCTGCAGCTGGAGTCAGAGGTAGTTATATACCATTTGATGTGGGTGCTGGGTCTAAGAGAGTGTCGTGCTGTGATCCCAGGCTTCAAGGTTTTCTATTTCTATGACCCTGGGGCAAATTTCTAAACCTTTGCTGTGCATCAGCGTCTTCCTCTGTGAAGGAGAGCGACAGAGCTGTCGTGGCGGCACACACCAGCAATCCCGAGAGGCTGAAGCAGGGGCATGAGTGACCCTGAACAATTAAGGGTTGGGGAGGTGGCTCAGTGCATAAAGTGTGTCTGCCACGAAGCAGGAAGAATGACGTCAAATGCCAGGTAGACCAGGCAGCCAACCTGTGATCCCCGTGCTTAGAAGACGGAGACGGGGAGCCACAGAACAGAGTGCCGAGCCACACTAGATGCGTACGTGAGCGCTGGGCTCAAGCGTGAGACCCTGACTCTCCATGTATGGTTGAGAATGACTGAGGAAGACACCCAACATCAACTTGAACACACATACACACACCTGGATATGCATAATAGGTGACTAACACAGACACCAACACACAGGTGCAAACACATGTACACTACACACAAAACAATTAATTAAGAATTTTAAATTAGGATCTGTATTTTATAGAGCTATGAGGTGAGTCAACGGAGCTCATACACAAAGTGCTGGAAGGAATTCCACTGCATGGAACATGTTACATAGTATCTGTTTATCTTGTTATAAATGAATTTATAGTATGATCACAATGCAGTGAAACTGGGGAGACAGATCTATATATAGCCCGAGTGAATAAGCTAGCTGGGTGACCCAAGTGTGAACACGTTTTAACGTCTCTGGGAAAGCAGCAAGCGCTCTGAACAGTCGAGCCAGTGCAGCACCCATACTGGGCAGCTCATGACTGCCTCTAGCTACAGTTCCAGGGAGATCTGATGCACTCTTCTGGCCCACACAGGCAATGCATACACACAGTACATCAGTACATATTATATGCTAATATGTACTATATACTAATGTGTGTGTGATATATACATAATTATATATATTAAGATAAATGCATAACATAAATATTTTATTGAAAAAAATTAATACATTAACTATATCAACTTGAGAGGGAAACAGAGAGACAAAGACAAAGCCAGAAACAGAGAGAAAAAAATTGCCTGTAATCCCAATACTCAGGGAAGGAGGGCCAGAAGAACAGAATTAGGCCACTTTGGGCTGCACTGTGAGATCCTGTTATTGAAAAATGAATGAAGTGAATGTGTGGATAAGTGTTGAAACCGGTCTCTAAGTTACACTCCACTATTCTGGACCCACTGCTTAGGCCCTCTCTGCCCTTCCCTGGTTCTGAGATTCTCCTGCCCTTGGTGTATGTGGACTTCTAGGAACACCAGGTCCCTGGTGGTAAATGTTTGCTAAAAGGATGTCATTCCGGTGGTCCCTGATTCTGTAGAAAGGGACAAGAGGCTGCTGAGGTCAGCTTCTATTCTGGTGCCTGGCGCCAGTAAAGGCTTTGTACTCTAACACCTGTGCAAATCCTTTCTTCCCGCCTGGTTATTTCTGCTTACACAGAAATGGAATGTTTACACACGGCTTGTCAGACATAATCACTCCATTCTTCCTGCTATCCCATTACAGCAAGCTGGAAGATGTCAAGCATGAAAGAAACAATCCAGTGGAGCCTTTCCTCGCCAGGTAAACAGTGCCTACTTCAAAACAATGCCAATACTTGATGCTTCTTTGTTTCAACAGACAGCTTCCTCTATGTAACATTGTCTGGCATAGAATTCACTATGCAGACAAGGCTGCCCTCACATTTACTGCAACTGTCCTGTCTCTATCTCTTGAGAACTCAGGTTACAGGAGTGAGCCATCATGTCCAGTCTCTTCTTAATATAATCATGTATCGTATCCTCTAAAATACAAGGTAATACAAAATTCTCTAATCTCGCACCTGGTTTTTTTAATGACCTTTCTTAAAACAGAGGAGTGAGTGGCACAAGCTTGCAATGAAAATACCCTAGTAGTGACAGACAACAGAGGTGGACCTTCTTTTAAAGTGTCATAGGACTGGAGGGATGGCTCAGAAGTTAAGAGCCCTTACCACTCTCTTCAAAAGACCAGTGTTTGCTTCCGACACTGACATCAGGTAGCTAGGGAATACCTATAAGCCCAGTTCTGAATGATCAGCATAAACAAACAGCAATGATGAGTGACAGACAGGAATACAGATCAATTAAATTCTCAGGAATCAAGACGAAGTTAAATTTCTCCTGCTAATTCCACCTTAGAAACAACCTAGCTTTTTAACTCCATGGGTACATACATGTACACACACACACACACACACACACACACACACATACACACACATGCATGCACTGAAGCATACAACACAAACACATAAAAAATAAATAAATGTAACCACCGTCATGGTCCTGAGGCATCATGGCCTCAGGCCTTGGAATGGGAGCGTCTTAGACCGAGGATGAATGTAAGTCAAATAAAGCTTTAGACCCAGGTCAAAGGGTTTGTCTGGAACCTTCGGGTGGAGGCATTTACCCATGCATGCCAGCATTTCTATCCAAAGCTGCCAGTACCTTCCAATCTGAATCAACTGTCATCACTGTTGCCTTGTACGGATCTCTCTCCAGACCCTGAAGGCAGTGTCAGAGTCCTCCATCCTGCGTGTCACATGCAACAAGGGTCATGCCATGCACGATCACTCCAGAGGACAGAGAGTGACAGTTACAGCTGGTGACTACGAGCAGTGCACACTTTGGGAGAGCGCGTCCTCAGACAAAAGGAAGCCAACAAATGACAAAACGACAGCTAACAAGTGGACACACACAGGACAAGAATGTGAAGGGCCATTTGTCTTTGCTGCTGTTCTCTTGACACACACACTCACGTAATGTCAATTTAACCGCCTGTGTGTGTTTCCTGGCCCACCCAAGGAAGAGTAGGTATCCCTTCCTTCCTCCTTCCCCTTTATCACACTGGACTCTTCAAACAAACGAACAAACAAACAAATGCACTCTCTTTCCCTCTTCAGAGTAAAGTTACAAAATAGTCTCCCAGAGTTTCCACACAAGCAGGGTTCTGCAGCAGCTCCGCCTCTGGCCGCAGAGGCACCTCTGCCTCTCTGCACCTCTCCCTCCCTCTAAGGAGAAGTGATCCCACCTTCTTTAAAGGACCTAGCCCTTCCCAAGGTTTCCCCTCTGTGTCAGCAGCAGGCCAGAGACTAAACCTGGTGTTGTCTGTTACCAGACTGCCAACTTCCAACACAGGTGGACCCTTCTCCCATCACCTGTCTACGGACCTGTAGTGACCTGACTCCAAATTTCCTTCTGTGTCCTTCTAGGGTGCTGGTGTGATGGTGACAGCCAACAGAGACACTGAGCAGACCTCCAAGACCCAGGGCTGCCCCTGCCCTTCCCCCACATTCAACACCAAGAAGCCTGGGTGAGTGAGAACAGAACTTAGGTGCCCAGGAAAGGCAGACAGAGAAGAGCCTGAAACCAGAAAAACTTCAAAGTGGGGGTAGAAGCAGGCTTCTGCCTGAGGATGCTCCTGATCAGGAAATGTCTTGTGTTTTTCTCTCTTGTAGATAATGAATTTAAATCTGCAGCATTTTGTTTCCCAAAATAATAGATTCTACTTTGAAAGCAGGTGTGGTGGCACACTTCCGTATCCTAGCACTTGGGAAGAAAAGGCTGGAGGATTAGACTTTTAAAGTCATTTCCCCTTGGGGGAAGAGGGCAGAGCAGGGGTAGGGAAGAACCCAAACAAACCAAAAAGAAGCAAGTATTCACATTAGTACACTTGATCTATTCCGTTTTCTTTAGGGTCCATGACAAAATATTATCCCAGTCATTATTAAATAATTAAGTAAATAATTTACTCATTCAACAAATATCATGTGCTTAGCACCATGTAAACATGTGTGATAAAAAATGTTTTAATAACAGCAAAGAGCACATTCCAGGGCTTTTCAAGTATCCTCCTTAAGGGTTATTATGATGGTGTTCTCAACAGAGGAAAATGGAGCTTTCTATCAAGAGAGTGATGTCCGAACTCCAACCTGCCCCTTCATCTATAAAACCAGACATTCCCATTCTAAAGAGAACCTTTGAGGAGGAAAAGGGCGAGGCTATCCCTTTACCTTCTCTGGTTCTTCTAAACGCAGCTCTCATAGAACTTTCCACAAATGTCCTGTTTGTGCGTATCCTAATTCACAAGCCAGTGGCCATGTGTGGAGAGAGTAAGCATAAAAAGCATTTGCAATGTAACTAGAGTAACTGAGGATTTTATTTACTTTCTGTGAAATTAACATGAGCCTTGTAGCTGGTAGCTACTATATTAGACCATATACCTCTAGGGGGGAAAAATGTACCAACCAGCAAACATTCATGAATTACTTTTCAAGTGTCCTACTTAGCATCAACTGTCAATTTGGCAGCCTAGAATCACCTAGAAAAGAATCATAATTGAGTAATTGTCTCTAACGGGTTGGTCTATGGCATATTGGTGAGGGATTGCCTTGACTGTTAGTTGATGTCCTGCCCACTGTGGGCAGTACCATTCCCTTGGCAGGTGGGCTACAGAGGAAGGCAGCTGAGCATGAGCCTGTGAGGGAACCAGCAAGTGGCATGTCTTCATGGTTTCCACCCTGACTTCCCTTGACAATGGGTCTATAAGTGGAAATAAACCCATTACTCCCCCTCCAAGTTGGCTTTGGTCCTTATATTTGTCACAGCAACAGAACACAACCTAGAATAAGAAAATGAAATAAATTCATAGACTCTGAAAGGACATGTTCTATTTTACTACATCAAAGTCTCTTGCTTTGCACATAAGTGTGTTTAAGATTATGCAAATCTTTCTCACAGGCCATCCATCTTTCACTCTGGCAATGTCTTTCAGATGGAGATTTCCCTCACTGATGTGGACTCAATGCTAACGTAAGTACCACATGAAAATTAAGACTTAAGAGCAATCCACCAGGCTCTACATTCAAGGCCTTTCACAGCATCAGTATCTCATTTCTCCTCGGAGATCACAGTGAATGACAAAGCTGTTAGTCTTTTTTCCCTTTTAAAGAGTCAAGGCAGAGGAAGATTAACAGCAGTCCACTTCACAGTGTATCCCCAGCTTAACCAGAAAAGAGGGAGCTTAGGGAGAGATGAAGAGGAAAATCACTTCAAATGAGACAAAGAAAACTATGTACGAGTCCTTAGTCCCCCAGTTCAAAGGCAGCTAGTAGCCCTGTTCCAAAACACCAACAGCTCAATAAATGGAGCTGTAGTCTCTCTATGTCCTTTAAGCTGGATTTTTGAACCCTCCACACATCTCAGCAATGGCCCTGAGGTTTGCTAAGATACCCAATACACAGGCAAGCGAGGAGGATAAAGTGGCCAGACTGGGCTGCATTAGTGAGGTGCCTACTGGGGTAAGAGGGCTCATTTGTTCCCCCACTGGATCCTAGCAGATTCAGTGGACAAGACAGCAATATCCAGGAATGAGCTCCAGCCTCCCAGCTGAAGAACGAGCTGTCATCAACCTTGTCTTTGTCATCAGCCGGGCTAACCCTCCTGACATCCCAGACTTGGATATCCCAGAGGTAAAAAGTGCAGGCAGTTCAGTCAAGTTTCGAGCCATCTTTGGGATCCGTTAAGTTCTCTGAGGATGAAGAAACTGAGTTAAAGACAAACTGACACTGGCACAAGAGCGCATTACTTACTCTCCCAGCTGAGTTCCTGCCTTACACACCACTAAGGCATGCTGCTACATCGCGTATGCGTCAATAAATGCTTGAGTCCAGCGTGCTTGTAGCTGTTGTACAATCAGAAGCACATCTCTCTATGTGTAGGAAATTAAATATATATGTATAAAATTTCCCTTATTGTGAGATTAAAATTATCAAATAAATCCCTAAACAAAAGCATTAAATCAGCACCCAGATATGCTATAAAAAAAATAAAGCAAGTTTAAACCAACAAGTTAACTTAAAATTGGGCCGGCGGGATGGCTCAGTGGTTAAAAATCTTGGTAAAAGGCCTGTGTGGGTATGTGTTGTTGGCATGAGCTGCTCATATCAAAGACCACATATCAAAGACCACAACCTCAGAACCATGGGGAAATGACAAAGCCTCCAGCTACCTCCGGGTGAGACTCGGCGGGAGGGCAAAGCCTTCCTCTGGTCCCTGTGTGGATGTTGGTAGTGTATGCAGAAAATGTCCACCATAGCTTCCCTGCCCCATATTCACAACCTGAAGGACTGCCCCGCTGCTGAGACTGACTTACAGAGATTAGCTGTTTGGCTCTATGTAATAACTGTCTCTCCAGTCAACTGTCTATAAAAACACACTGTGTTTCCAGAGCACTCCAGCTTCTCTGTCAGGGAGCCTGCACCATCTATCCCCAGCCTTTCTTTCTGTCTGCATGTCTGACTTTTCTTTATTCCCTGGATGCTGCAGTCTGTCCCAGAGCTATGCTGGATGCAGCACAGGCCCTCCCCGCCCCAAACAAGAACAAGACAAACCACAAAGCCTGGCTTTTACGAAATTGACAGGTTTGGTAACACTATATACAGACGTTTAAGGGAAGCCTGGTAACAAATGCCCTAACATATATTAATAAAGCCAGAGTTCCAGTGCAGGAGAAGCTGGCATCAACCCTGTCCTGGACCAATAGCTCCCATCAGGAACGTCAGGACACCTAGGAAAATCCTTTGACACTGATCCACCTTTGCAATATTCAAAAGTTGTTTGCCTGATAGATTTTACATAGGGTCTTGTTCTGCTGACCTTAAACTCACAATCCTCCTGCCTCAGAGCCTTCAGACTCTTGAGGTCATGGGCTTCCTCTACCATGCCTAGTTTTGTCCTTTTTAAAATTAAGCAATTGCCACCAGAAGAGCTATGACCCAACTACCCATTTATCTCTCTCTCTCTCTCTCTCTCTCTCTCTCTCTCTCTCTCTCTCTCACACACACACACACACACACACACACACACACACACACACACACACACATTTATTTCCTGGCAATGTAACCCAACCAGCTCCTGCCACATGGAGAACCTCTCTGCATAGAAAATTTGGGTCTGCTTACCACTTCCTAATGCTTAAAGAGTGTCCTGGGGTGAGGACAACCCTGTTGTGATTATCAGAGGCCTCCGTACTGTGGCCTGCACTAGTATCAGCCTCCCCGACCTCCTTGGCTCTAATCACTGCATGGAGAAAAAACTCCCGGCCTTCTTGTCCATGTTCACTTCTTCGCCCCCGTGTCCAGAATTAAATATATACATATATATGGGAGGCAGGAGGAGAAGGGCAGCTGCAATTCACCTCAGCTCCAGTGCTTGTTCCGTTTAGACTTTGAAGGGAAGAGTTGATAAACGGCTCCCAATCCAACTAAAACCTCTAGCAACTATCACTTTGCAGGGGGATTTGTGACATAAAGAGGATTTGCAGTTATAAGAACGTATGATGGACAGCTCCATAAATTCTAAACATCGGGGAGATGCTGAGGGGTGAGTCCCTTTGAAGTTAGCTCAGTGTCTCTTGAAATAAAACTGCTGACGCTTCAGATATCGCCCCTGTGTATCCCGGAGGGATCCAGTTTAGGACGCCTTGGGGTTACCAAATCCATAATGCTGAATGCTCCAGCTCTCCACACTGAGTGGATGGCATTTGCATATAAACTGTGCATGTCCTCCTGCATACAAACCATCTCTGGCTCACTGCAATACCTAAGATAACATGTAAAGGCTGTGTAAATAGTTGGTATGCAGTTTTCTGGTATAAGGAAAGAAAATAGGCCTATAAAGGCTCAACAGAGACAAGGACGTTTCCCTACAATACTTCCTGATTGACAGTTGTTGAATCCTTGCATGCAGATGCAAGGTTGACCAGTTAGTTCCCAGTCAGAGAAGCCCAGTTGCAACACAAAATCCCAACATGAGGAAGTATCCGGGTAATGTTGAAGGTGCAGGCAGGGATATGGGGTGTGGAGGGTGGTGGGAGAGGAGAGCTCACAGCACACTAGGTGAAAACCGACTCTGAAGTAGTCATCGCTAAGTAAATACAGAGTTAGGATAACCTGAAGCCTTCAGTCATATCCTAAATGGTTCACTATTTCAATCCAGAGAGATGCCACCAGAAGCAGCTTTTCCGTGCTCTCCATGTTTACGACCTCAGGTTCCAAAAGAAAGACGTTACAGTAACATGGCTTTTTACATACTTCCGATTCTCAAAACATGTTCTATCCAGGTTTAGGGGTTTTCTAAGTGGCAGATCACCTTCCCTACATACAAGAGACCCGAGTTCCATACTCAACATTAAAAAAAGAAAAAAAAATCTCATCAAAAAGCCCTCAAATCCTCAGCTCACCTGCAGGCAAGCACATGTTCTCATAAGTTCCAAGGCTTGGCAGGAAACTCCAAGAGGAAGCCCGTTACAGCTACCCGCCCATCGATACACACCGCCCCCGCCATCTTCCCTCTGAATGTCTCCCCAGCTTTTCTTACCTATTCTTTACTCCAACCCGGATTCAGAGTGAAAGTCACCGGCCAGCAGCACCCGACTAGTGATGCAGTCGCTGCCCACTGCCTGCCACTCCAGACTCTTCCCCATGTCACATATGCACAAATAAATGCTGTTCCCTTGCAGGATCTGGCTCTGACACTGGCAATATTTGGTCGTGAGTATAAAGTTACCGCCATTCCCCACAGAGAGCTGGCCCATTCGGACTGGAGGTCACTGCAGCCAAGCCAGGCCGCATCCTCCTCAGGAATGGCTCACAGAACTGAATGAACGCTCCCAGGAGACCTGAACTCTATCAGTCTCTGCCTTCCCGGCCCTGGCATTGCAGATATGTGTGCCATGTGTGGAGCTCTTCCTGCGGCTGCCGGGGATCTGACCTCAAGTTCCTAGGCTTTCTCAGCACGTACCTCATCAACTGAGCTATCTCCTCATCAGATTCTGCAGTTTGCTGGATGTCAGCCAACGGTGAAGATGACGATGTTATCGCTCTACTTGGTGAATGTAAGCATGCATTCCCAGACAAAGTGGCAATGCCCGGGATGCCCTCAAATGCACTATGTAGATCATGCTGGCCACGATATGGAATGATCCTGCATCTTTTTTCCTAAGGTGTGAATACCACTCCCAGCATAACTGGTATTTCTTCAAATGTAGATTTATACCTAGAAGCATTTTAACCTTCCCTTAAACCTGAACGTTTAAAACTGGCTAGTCTGAACATGCAACGTGACTTGGAGACATGCTACAGCAGGACTGCCTGCTAGTTTTGTGCAAATTCTGACAGATTCTTCAGAAATAAATGGTAATAATGACAAGAATTTATACATCATTTACAATATGCTGGGCCTTGTGCCTGGTTTATATTTATCCATGAAGTGGGTCCCTGGGGCATTTCTGTTTCCATTTTTTTTTAATTCTAACCCCTAAACGACATTAACGAATTCAATAACAAATATTACACTGTAGATACCAAAATAAATTCCGTTGTCCTTAGTTTGCACAGGGTAACCATTTTGATATTGCAAAGGATTAGTGTGTTGGCAACATAATTAAATGTGCCGATTAACAGGCTACTTGCTCATACCAAATTTCCGAGGTGAATGCGTGTGGGCTCTCACCGGCCCAATACATCCAAAGGGAACATCAACCACACTGGCAAGAATACAAGAGCCACACACAGGAGCAACCCAGAGGCCATCTGCAGCCTCGTTTTGAAAAGTCAAGATCAGTTACACTGCCTGCATCACCAGACCTGACGCCAAGCAGCCAGTCAGCCTGGAGCACGTCTCCCGTTTGTCCCAGTGCTATCAGTCTGCACTGTGGATGGGACCGCGCACAACATCAGAGCTGACAAATCTACAGCCAAGATGAGGCAGTCACACACCAGCTCAGCCTCGAGATGAAAGCACGGCTCCACCGGTCTGCCATAACCAAATGCAGCAAACTCTTCAATTTTTTGGAATAGCCAAATAAATAAATATGGCTAAGACTCTCTCATTGATGCATGTGAACAAATCACCCTGAGTACTCTGAACAGAGTACGACACAAATCAGGTGCTCAATTCAGTAATTATTCCGTTAAAGGTAGGAATGAATAATTAGAATATTAGACCCAGAATTATAACCTCGCTACTCCATTTTTAAAAACCACAATCCACAACTAGAGAGAGCGCTCAGCACTTAGATAGTAGTTAGTGCTCTCGCAGAGGACCAGAGTTTGGTTCCCAGCACCTACATAGCAGCTAACAACCATCAGCCACTACAGTTGAAGGGGCTCTGTCTCCCTCTTCTGGTGCCTACAGGCATTGCACCCAGGTGGCACACAGACATACACTCAGGTCAGATAGTCGCACACACAATGAAATAATCTTAACCAAACACACCAAACCCAAAAGTACCCACCGTGCTCAGAAAAAGTCTTCCTAAACACAAATACATCAATTAACTATCAGCTCTCCCTTGAAGGAGGCCTACCAGCAAATAGAATGCAAAGCTCATTTTCAGGTTTTGACATCTAATTTCAAAAGGGTGGATTCTGACAAATAAAGTGCTCCTCGGTGCTCCACTTGGGGACACAGCCTGTCGTCAGAGCACTAGTGTGGCGGTGAGGCACCCTTTGCTCCTGCTCCAGCACAGCTGAGACCAGCCAAAGTACCTTTGTCCCTGCGCATGCTCAATGTTCCCTCTGACAACACGCAGCGCCTGTGCAAAGGTGACAACAGGAAGGGGACAAATAGAGCATATGTGCAGCCTTCGCAGGGGCTGCTGAGGGCCCATTGGGTACTCTAGCCTGTCCCTTGGGTGACAGATAGGACGACTTAAGCCAGTCCTCTCCCCAGACCCATTAAATGGAGCTGCCACGCTTACCAGGCACTGCACGGGCCACCCCCCACTTGTTTCCTTAGTGCTGGCTGACAGCTCTTTTTGTTGGTGGACCTGCCTTCAGAGCTTGCCCTGTAAAGCTAGGATACTTAGCTCGCTAACCTCAGTGACTGTCATCCCTGACCATAGCGAAGGGCATAGGTTAAGAAACCCAGTTGTAGACTTCTGAGCGCCTCCCTCTTTCCTTTCTGCCACTGCCATGCCATCCAGACTGAGGAAGACCCGGAAACTCTAGGGCCAGGTGAGCCATGGCCAGGGCCGCATCGGTAAGCACCGCAAGTGCCCAGGAGGCCACAGCAATGCTGGAGGCGTGCACCACCACAGGATCAACTTCGACAAATATCATCCAGGTTACTTGGCGAAGTTGGTATGAGGAATTAGCACTTGAAGGGGAACTTGAAGAGCTTCTGCCCAACTGTCAACCTGGATAAGTTGTGGCCGTTGGTCAGTGAACAGACTTGGGTCAACGCAGCAAAACCAAGCCTGGAGCTGCTCCCGTCACTGATGTCATTAGACCTACAGAGTTCTGGGCAAGGGCGAGCTCCCTAAGCAGCCTGCCATCCTGTCATCGTGAAGGCTAAATTCTTCAGCAGAAGAGCTGAAGAGAAGATTAAAGGTGTTGGAGGAGCCTGTGTCCTGGTGGCTTAGAGGCCACTCTGGGGGTTAATTAAATGCTAACATTTTCAAAAAGAAAGAAAAAGAAAGGAAGGAAGGAAGGAAGGAAGGAAGGAAGAAAGAAAGAAAGAAAGAAAGAAAGAAAGAAAGAAAGAAAGAAAGAAAGAAAGGAAGGAAAGAAACCCAGTTGTACTTCTCTTCTCTCGGTGAGCCTAATACCTCTGCCGCCTCTCCAGCCCTCCCTCTTAAAGCAAAGATGGGGACTGAAACGGTGGTTCAGAAGTGAAGAGCACTTGCTGCTCTTGCAAAGGGCTGGAGTTTCCAATCCCAATGACCCACACGGCGTGGCTGAAGTCACCTGTAACTGGAGTTCCAGTGGATCTGATGCCTCTTCGGACTTCCGCAGACACCCATGCACGCACATACACAAAAGTAAAATTGTAAAGGCGTGTCTGGGGAGAGCAGCAGGGGAGCAGACGAGTTAGCACTACACATAACAACATGTTCGTGAGCCGGGCATTGGTGGCGCACGCCTTTAATCCCAGCACTTGGGAGGCAGAGACAGGCGGATTTCTGAGTTCGAGGCCAGCCTGGTCTACAGAGTGAGTTCCAGGACAGCCAGGACTACACAGAGAAACCCTGTCTCAAAAAAACAAAACAAAACAAAAAAAAAACAAAAAAAAATTTAAAAAAAACAACATGTTCGTGAAGATCCCATAAGGGAGCCCATTACCTTGGATGGTAACGGTAAAACTGAAGAAATGAGAAAGCATACATTGGTGATCTTCTCAGAGCTGTACTACATCATTTCCTGACTCCTTCAGTGAGCACTTATGAAAGACCTACTGTGCATTAGGTATTTTGTTAGACGGAATGAGTCGAATCTTCCCTCCTCTTGCTATGAAGATGAGCTTCCCTTAAAGATGTATCGCGCCCTTGATCTATATTTTCATTTCTAAAAGACTTTCGATAGGACAGTGCCCTTTGCTCATCTTCTACGCTTATCAATGTTGAAATTTTTACCTAGAACTTTCTGGGGCATATACAAAGCTGCCACTGAACTTCCAACCTTGCAGGAAGGGTCTGTATATCCTAAAGAATTGTTCTGTATTTTAGACCCCTCTCTTCTTTTGTTTGTCTTACGCATATGATACTTTTGCCTGCAGGTGTATCTGTGCACTGTGTGGACGCCTGGTGCCCGCAGAGCCAGATCCTCTGGAGCTGGAGTTATGGGCAGCCCTGGTGGGGGGTGGGGGCTGGCCCCTGTGCCAGAGTCCCTCTGCTGCAGCAGCAAATGCTCTTAAACTCTGAGCCATCCCCCCAGCCCTGAACCAGCCTCTGTGTAAGAGAAACAGAAATGCCCTTCCCTCTGTTTCAAACCAGAACATACAGCTGACCGCCACTGTTCATACACTCGCAGCCTCCATGGGCTTTTAGCATTGGCATGCTCTGCCAACTATTTGCAAGAAATTTTTCTTACTTGAATCTCTCACCCCAAAGTGCTTCACTGTCTCAGTGACCTTTCCATAGCTGTGAGGGGGGAAAAAGGTAAGAAGTTTGCTTTTCTGCCTAAGCTTTTCCCATAAGCCCTTGCGTTGTCACCTTCCTGTGCCCTCCCCTTCCCCTGCACTCCCTTTGTGCTTGTTAGTCACCAGGCTCCGCCCTCCGAAGCGCCCTGTCCCTCATCACTGTCCTCATTCTACTGCTCACACATTGGAGTCCTCACTAAGTCTCAGTGGCACCTGTCCCATCACGTCACCAACCGTGCTGAGCATTTTGTACTATTTTCGAGCAGAGGGCCCAACTCCACCACCACCACCACCACCACCACCACCACCACCACCCCCCAAAGGACGTCTGAGCCTTTCTCCTTCTGCTCCGGCCCTTCCCTACTTCACCCAGCCTCCCCGTGATGCTGGGATGGAGAAAAGGTCATTTGGTCTTCAGTCCGAGCTCCTTGGAGAGAGCATCTAAAACGTGCATCGGTTTCACTTTTGTTTCTACTAAGACACTTTCAGTAACACCTAAGTTTAGGCCAAGAAGAGCTTGTTGCAAACTCTTGGACAGGGTGAATACATGTACATGGCAAAAGCCAACCATGTGCTCAGCATCCCCCACCTCAACCTCCTGTAAGAGGCAGAAGACACATGGGCCACCGCTGGTCCATGATTAAATCACCAGTGACCATAATGGGCATTTTGTTTATTATTTATCTATTTATTTATTTATTTATTTGGTTTGGTTTTTTTGAAACAAGGTCTCTATATGTAGCCCTGGCTGTCCTGGAACTGTGTCGACCAGCTGGCCTCAAACTCACAGAGATCCACCTGCCTCTGCCTCCGGAGTGCTGGGATTAAAGGCAAGTACCAGTCCACCTAGACCAGCCCCTCTTTATAAACCCTCAGTTATGGGTTTCAGCGCTGCCGTTGCGGAGTTCAGGAGTGCTGAGAGGGGAAGCATCTGGAGGAGGGGCAGAAGCTCATCTGTGGTGCTGAAATGCAGCCTGTCTACGAACCAGTGAAACACAAGTGCAGAGCCACTCTGTGAACCGTGACAGCCAACACAGAGCCCACAGAGCGGCGCATAGGAACTCCAACTTTAGAACTAGCTGGACGAAAGTACAGGAAGTGTGGACCACTTATCTTGTGGCTATGAGCCATAAGCCTCAGGACATACACTAACTCCTGCTAGTTCACGGGATGGGAGTGGGGGGGGGATAAAATTAGGAACTGGATACACAACTGTGGCTTATGATCCTCCTTTGCTCCATCACCCAAGTGCTGGGGTAACAGGACGCCACACCCCCAGCTCCCTTCCATGTATCCATGTATCTGACTGTTGGTGCCAGGGGAGGGGGGCAGGGCACAGGACACAGCCTGGATTATTTTTGAGCCAAAACTGTTATGAACAGAAACAGACAGACACACCCAATTTGAAAC
Source organism: Apodemus agrarius (assembly GCA_964023405.1). Taxonomy (NCBI): domain Eukaryota; kingdom Metazoa; phylum Chordata; class Mammalia; order Rodentia; family Muridae; genus Apodemus; species Apodemus agrarius. The sequence goes on along the minus strand of OZ030019.1, from coordinate 39,085,937 downwards.
AGCAAGAAGGGCTGAGGGATAGACATACATGGTCGGATTGGGAAGGAGTAGCTAGACAGTCAGTCAGACAGACAGGCACACACACACACACACACACACACACACACACACAAAGGGGTTGCTAGACAGAGGACAGACACACAGATAGATACTGGGGCGGGGGGGAGCTAGACATAAAGGAATCATTATTTTGAACCTGTGTTTCAGCACTCAAGGACAAAGCCGTCTGCAGCCAGGTGCCAGGTACAGGTTATTTATAATTTGGCAGGCAGAACTCACAGAAACTCAAAGTCTAAGCTAAGTAAAAACTCTAAAGGGCAGGAAAACACGCACTTGAATCATCAAGAGTGGGAATTTTGACAGCTAAGTTATTAAAATATTTTCACTGCTTGTAAATTCTTCCAGACTTTCTCTGCTAATATACACAGGAAGGAAAAAAGAAAAACATAACAAAACAAAACCACTTTCTCAAACACAAACTCGGTAGAATTAGAAAAGGGCCAAGCTCCTTTCGCAACACAGGGCTCCTGGTGCCCTGGGCCCTGGGTTTGATGTGGTTGAAAACAAGAGCCCACATCTGGCTAGAATGAGGACAAAGTCCAGCCGGCTGCGCCCCAAAGGAAACCTTCACGACTTGAGCAACTTGTAAGTTTCCGAAGCCTGGTGGGAAGAAGACATCCCATAAATAGATGCTAGATTTGAAGAAACAAAAAGTGGTGGTGGTAGGGGCGGGGTGGGGTGGGGTGGGGTGGGGCCTCTAGGTGAATGGTAGGAACACAAGAAAAGCCACAGATAAAGATATTTAAGGTTTATTTACAAATCACTATTTTCTCTTCAGTTTAAGCATTCCTCAATATCTAGACAAGATGCATTCCCAAACCCCAGGAGATGCCTGGAATTTTCCAGGCACCTACAGCAACATTTCATTTCCTACAGCAACATTTCATTTATAAATACAGCAAGTCTAACAACAATAATAAAATACAGAAGTTTTAACAATATACTATAATACAGCTGCCAAAATTCACTCCCCATGCGTTGAGATCTTTAATCAAGTAAAAACTGAGTTATTTGACTGCTGGGTAGCTGCTGAGTAAAGAAAAAGAAATCATTTGCACAAGGGGCAGGGGAGGGGTGTCACACGCCGGTGAGTTCAGTGCTCAGCAAATGCAGGATCAGAGTGCAGGGTAACCCTCAGCTCTTCTGGGAGCACAGCCAACCTGAGATACAGAGGGATCTGTCTCCAAAAGAGGGGAGGAGTGGAGAGAGAGAAGGGGGAGAAGGAGAAGGGAGGGAGGGCGAGAGTCACAAAATGTTGTCCCTTTATGCAGAATGACATGCAATTGTAAATGAAGAATTTGTTTATTTCTGGATTTTTCCAGTTGAACTACAGATAATCACTGATAACTAAATGCACCTTTTTTTTTTAAGTGAGTCAGTCAGTCTGTTTATTTCTCAAGAGATCTCTTATACCCCAAGATGGCCTAAAACTCACTAGGTAGCCCAGGATGGCCTTGAACTTCTGAAGCCTCTGCCTCTGTTGGACAGCTGTCATGAAAGGCCACGCCCCAGGCCCCTAGAGCTCTGGTTGGACTCCACCCCCACAGTCACCTGGCTACAGCCAGGTTTGCCCCGCCCCACAGTTACCTGGCAACAGCCAGGTAGGGCCCACTATAAAAGGGGCTGCGTGGCCCCTCCTCTCACTCCTGCGCATGCTCTCTTGTCCTCTTTTTTTATTCTCTCCCATGTCTCTTGCCCCCACACACACACACACACACCCGCTCCCCTCTCTCCCCATTCTCTTTCCACATTGCCCTGGCCAGCTCTCACCTCTCTAACTCCTCTCTCTCTCTTTACCTTCTATCTCTTTTCTTTCCCCCTACTTTTCTATAATAAAGCTTTAAAATCCTGGGCTGTCTCTTCTTATCTAACCCCGCGGTGTTGGAGCAATGGAACAGGCCTCTCAGCGCTTCTAGCCGCCAGACCGGACCAAGGACTCGCACCTCCGTGTCCGCATCAGAACGGGCCCGCATGCCTCTACCTACTAAGTGCTGAGATTAGATACACAGATGACCACACCCAGAGGACTGTGTGCAACTAAAGCCACTGAAGATGAGAACACAGGCAAAGGCGCACTACAGCTGGAGTAAAAACAACTACGTTTTGCCTTTGTGGAATTATCTGAAAATTATGTGACTCGCCCCATTTTAATTTCAGTTTTCTTTCTCTCACTGACAAAATAACTTTCCTTTGGAGTAGGGAGCAGTAGACACTTCGGAGACCCAAGCCAGGCCCATTTCTGTAAATAAAAGTTTCACTATAAAGTGGCCAGTCACTGTGAATACTGCCTGTGCACACTTGACAGCAGACCTGGGTCCGTGCCACAGAACCGGCTGACAAGTCTCAATATTTGCTCTCTGCCTCTCTAGAGGAAAGGGTCAAGATCTCCATTTCAGGGTATCATGTGACACTGAACGTTTATAAAATGCTATACATCTTTTATTTTACTTTTTTTATTTAATGTGAATGCACACGGTATGACACATTTGTAGAGTCAGAGGACAACTGTCAGGAGTCTCTCCTTCCACCATGGGAGATCAGGGAACTGAACCTGCCGTCAGGCTGACAGCAAACGCCTTTGCCCGCTTGCTGAGCCGTGGGGCAAGACCATTACTGTGTCTTGTGGATAACTTGGAGGATGGACTAACTGGAGGTGATTTTACAGGATCACCAAACCTGTTGTTTTTCTCCCTGATTCTTAGTTTTACTTCACAATTGAGATCTACCCAAAATACGCCAAAACACACTTAAAAGCTCGAGGACCTAGATTCAAACTCTAGTACCTCCAAAAAGAATTAAGAAGAGGACATTCCTAAGCAGATAAGAAAAGGAGCAATACCCTGTAGAGAGGTCTGGTGCCTCGCTCCTGTAATTCCCGGTCGGGAAGACGAGGCCGGAGACCTGGGAGCTCAGGACCGCTCTGATCGCTCTACATGGAACGGCCTTGGCTCCAAAATGAGGGTATAGTATAAGAAGAAGCAGGGTACAAGGCGCGACACGCGTCATCACGGCTTCATACGCCCTACGCCAACGAGTCTCCATGGAAACGCGGGGAGAGCATCACATTTCACCTGCCCTGTACCACCTCCCAGGACGCCTCTTCCACCAGCTCGAAGTGAGGAGAAAGAAGCCGCGCCACGAAGCCAGCCCCTTACTCACTCGCTCCGCTCGAGCATGCCAAAGCCTCTCCCACCACTGGGCGATCTCACACGCTCTGCAGAACCATGTTGAGTCCCACCAAACCAAGCGCCGTCCGCCTTACACCCATCTGAAAGCCTTTAAGGTCTTTCCCGAAATCCCAGACATTGAAAACGCACCACTGCACGTGGGCTGTTCACAAAGAAGCTGTTGGTACTCCAAGGCCATGAATAGTGTGACAGCTTTTATCCCAATGCCTCCAGAAAGTCCCTCCCACCACACCACAGGAAGGGGCTACCCCTGACGCCCCCACTGCCCTACCACACCCCCTGATTTAGACACATCATTGTGGTCTGAAAGCTCCAAAAAGTCAGAACTTACCACATTTGCTTTTTTTTTTTTTTTTTTTGGTTCTCAATTCAACAATCATACTAATAACAAATATGGCTAGGTAAGCCCCACATTGATTCTCTTAATTCTAAAAGCAATCCTGCAGGCAGACAGGACCATCACTAACCACGACGCCGGTCTTCAGCTCCAGGCTGATATGCATCATAAAGTTCTTCCCGCAGAACAGGAAACACTGAGGACCCAAGCCCCTTTCCATCCTCTCCCACCCGCCCCCTCCTGCCTCTAGCTGCAAGAAAGGGAGGGGGAGACGCTGCAGAGTCCCAGACCTAAGAGTGGGGGACCAGGGTACGCACCAGAGTCTTTCTAAGTCCAAGGCTAACATCAAAGACACTACCCTGTGCTGAAGGCATACAGTAACACCTGCTTACTGAACAAACCTGGTTATACTAGCTTCCTTCATTTTCCTATTTGCTTTTTTTTTAATAAAGAAGATGGGACTACATGGGCTATGAGCCCCACAGGTTAGCCTCAGACTTGTGGGAATCTGCCTCAACCTCCCGACTGCTATGATTATAAGATGCATCGGCCCGTCAGGCTTACACAAGTCACCAAAGAGACAGAAAGACCCCACAGCAGTCTGTAAGCTACACAAATGCATAGGCTGGGGAACTCCTTCAGAGTGGTACCAAAACAAAACAAAAAAACAGGAACAACAAAACGCACACTCCCACAGGTTTCACTCCCACGAGCAACCGTGCCACGCACACAGTTCACAATTATCTCCCATTCATTTCCCTTTACTGGTGAAGCCATCCCTGTTTTGACAACTAAACACAGCCTCAAAAATAAAGAGTGATGAGAGGCCAGGCACCTCCAGGCTGAGGCTGTGTGGCACAAAGCTCCTCCCACAGAAGTGGGAGCGCAGGTGACCCAAGAAGCCTCTTCCCTCCCTTCACCTCCCCACCCCCTCTTGCCTCCAGCTGCAAGAGAGCTGGGGGGAGGGGGGCAGAAACTGCAGAGTTCCCAGATCTGAAGCAAAAATATTCACATGTCAAAGCATGAAGAAAGTCCCCTACTGAGCTCGTTTCCAGTGCTTAATTCCTGTGGTTATATGCTCCCCCCCCTCCGCCTCCCAGCCAGGCTTCTAATGCAGTTGGAAGGAGGGAGGAACCTGGTGTGTTTTTGTGTCTACTGTAACAGCATGCTGAGGAAGGAGTAAGATAAAGACCCCCTATACCTTTAAGAAGGTGACAAGACAAACCAGCACAGCAGAGGAGACACCAGGAACAGAGCCAGGACTACAAATGCCTTGACACCTTCTTGGGAAGCAGAAGCATCCAAAGTACCAGCCTTGTTCATGGGGGGGGGGGGTTGCGGGGGAGGGGGGAGCACTCCTGCAGCAGACAGGTTTCCTGCAAGGCTGGGAGCTTCTACAGCTCTGGGATGAGGAGAAAAGCAAGTCACTGTGGCTCCATCACACACAAGGACCTTTCAGCCTCCCTGCCAATGTTTCCAAGCCAACAGGAACATCCACACCCAAGAAACTCTGGCACTTCAGAGAGCAGGGGGTTACCCACAGCTGGTCCGCTCCTTAAAAGGGTTTAACTGATGAAAGAAGCTACTATGACCCAAGACCCAGCCCTCCCTGCAGGACACAGAGTCCGCAACTTCTTAGAGACTTCTCCGCCTCACCTCAATGCTCAGTGAGGGACAGGGGGCTGGAGAGCTAGCAGGCAGATAGGAAGGAGTGGGGTGGGCACACACACAGCCTCCAAGGGGGGCACAGATGGATCCCAAGGGAAGCAACTATGGTGATCTCTGAAAGACCTTGGGGAAAAACAAAATCAACTGCAAGGGAGCAAACTCCACGGACGTGTTGAAAGCAAAGCCAGGGGCGGGTGGCTGGGCATGGCTCGAATGCGTCTGTGGCACTGAGCTTGCTGTGGGCTGAAACCTGGTTACCCTGAGTTCCCTTCCTGGGACCCATCCCCAAAACAGGACCCAAGATAGACCAAAGCATCCTGGGGCACAGCTCGATGCTAATGTGTTTTACTGGCATGAACGGGGCCCTGGGGTCCATCCTCAGTTTTACCAAATAGATGGCGGATATGATCACAAGAGCAGTTTTAAATTCAAAATCGCAGAGAATAGGGCCACATAGGCTGTTCCTTGTTAACCCTGGGAAGGGGGAATCAAAACCCTCCTAACGACCATTTTGTTAAAATGAAAATTCTTCTCTGTGAACCAGTAATTCTACCATTCTGTGTATTATATTAGGCAACACAGCATATTTTATCCAGTTAAAGATTTTTATTTAAAAACTGAGTCTAGGGCAAGTGTAGGTGTATAAACACTAAGCTAACTGTCATATTGAAGTATAGTCAGTATCGTTGTAGAGATGCAAACTTCTCCTTAACTCTACACCCTGTTGCGTACAGCGGTGCACACCTGTAATCCCAGCACTTGGGAGGACAACACAAGAGGACCAGGAGTTCAACGTGAGCCACCGCTCCTAAGCAAGAACTCATTTAAAAAAGAAAATCCACATCTAGAATTCTATTAAAAAAAAATCCACATCTAGGTATTTCGATCATTTCTGAAATGTGCCAAGAAAGGACACAAAAGCAAAATTGTCAGATTTAAATGTTTCCAAAGGAAAATTCTGGAACTGGCAGGCCAACGTGCCGTCATTCTCTGAGACACAGACTCTGAGACTGTCTGCCCCGGGTTTCATCTGCAGACCCTGATCGGTATGCGCGAGGCGTTAGTTACCGCAGCATTAACAGCCTGCTGCCTGCCTTCTCAGAGTGCCACGTTGGGCCAGTTTAACCCGGTGCCTTTGCCATCCCTTTTCAGCCTCTTTGCCTGCTTCGCCGAGGCAGGAAAATGGAAATTATTTCAAGAAATAGTAAAAGTGCACTGTGCTTTAGGGAACTCCACTGAACTTATTTCCCTGGGGACCATTCTCAGAAATTCTCCATCTCTGACCTCTATTTGTTATCTAGGTTTAACAGTGCTTTCAAGTAACAAAGACATAGTCCTCTGAGACCCTCCTGGGAGCATCAGGAAGGACCAGTGGCTGAACTCTGTGAGGAGTCAATACAGGAGATGTGGTGAAGGGGAAATCTAAAGGCGACAAAACGGTGAGCTGCTGAATCGACTGTGAGTTGACTGTCCCCAAGTATTAATTCCTTCCTTGCCGCACTCATATTGGCCTTTGATTCTTCCTTCTTGAGGCCTTGACTCCTGATGCCCTAATGCACACTGAACCCACGAACAGGAAAGACACAGTTACATCATAAACAGCTCTGAGTGCTGGGATCCCCTGCAGGGCGAGCCCTACTTTAGGACAGCTTTTCCAGCCACAGATGACTGGCTGCCCCAGCTGCTTCTCACCGCTGCCCTCCCAAACTGTTACCACAGCCTCAAAGAGAGCAGACCTTTGCCAGCTCGGCAAGCACCTACTCCACCAGCCCAGCTTTCTCAATGGCCAGGCTGCTCTCTGCAGCTGATGTACACGTCCCCTAAGACAACACTTATTTCATTTTCCTGTCTGAGCAACTCACAAAAACACTCAGGGAATTGGAATCAAGAGTTTGCTCCGATCACAGAAGCAGTTTGTACCCTCCTCTACAAGAATGGCACTGTTTTCCCAAGGTATAAGAGAAACCAGTTTACGAGGTAGCAGCCAACATGTGAAAATACTTCCACTGCAAAACTGAAAAATGTAGCAGCAAACGCACGCCAGCATGCTCACGTGTGTAATTAAAATACCTAGCAGGCTGTACAAACACTGAGTGTGTGCTTTAACTTAGCAGAAGTCTAAACGCTTCTAGGATAGTTTGCAAGGCTCAATTACCCAGATCCAATGGTTAATTTCCTTTATATCCCAAAGGGTTCCCCAAAGCTAATCATCTTCCACTGCAGAAGTCACTACTAGAAGCATATTCTGAGTGTGTCTGTACTAAGCTGACAGGTATCAACCAGATTGTTCTCCTGTGTCCTGGAAGAAGGGGGCTGTCACTAACTACCTACCGTTTGTTAACTTTTACTGATTTTATGTTTCCCTGTGTGTTGTAAGTTTGTGTGCCGCACATGCATTCTAGCAGCCTTCAGAGAGGAAGGGAACATGAGATCCCTGGGACTGGAGTTCCAGGTGGTTGTAGCTACTGAGAACCAAACCAAAGTGTTCTGTAAGAGCAGCAAGGCTGAGGGTCAGGTGCGCCCGGACTGCCGGCTTCCTGACCCGGTAACTGAGAGAGACTTCACTGCTTCAGTGATGGGAGGAAAACTATCCATTTGAGGAACGGCGGCAAAGGTTGGGGGTGATAGGTTCAACTAGCCAGCCTATTAAAAAGTTGAACTAAAAAAGATACATACCATATGTTCTATTTATAGAACCTGCCTGAAAGGATGTAATTATAGGCATGGAGAATTAGTGGTTGTCAGGGGTTGGGGACTGGAGGGAGGGAAAGAGATGGTTATGGTTATAAAAGGATCACTCAAGGGTCCTAGTGAAGGAACTGTTCTGTAGTTTTTAATGGTAACTAGGACAGTTTCTTGTGATAACGTTGTACAGAGCTCAGCACACACGAGAGTACTCAAGAAACTGAGGGTTCTAGAGGCAGGTCAATGACTACATAGATGAGAATTTCCTCAGGGCAAACTTTAGTGTTGCTCTGAGACTCTGCACTGGTTACTCCCCCACCCACTCCTCACCCCCCCACCCCCACCCCTGGGAAGCCAAACACCTGAGGAGAAGCAACCTAAGAGAGGGCTGGTTTTGACCCCCTGTTCAGAAATGCAGCCCCATCCTGCAGGAAATGCAGGGTGACCTGCAGTCTGAGCAGGTCGGGTTTTACTCAGAAGCCAATGTGGCTTTCTCTCCTTTCTACTCCATCTGGTCTCCCCAGCCCATAGGATGCGCCTGCCCACAGTCAGGGATGGCTCTGCCCTCCTCAATTAAACCTCTCTGAAAATACATGGACACACCCAAAGGAGGGCCTCTCTACAGCTCTGGGTGTTTCCTGATCCAATCAAGTTGACACAGAAATTAGTCACCATTGGCGGAATTGAGTCGAACTCAAGGTCACCGTGTTATTTCTGGCAGCTGTATTCAATCTATAATTATCTCAAATAAGTGTTTTATAAAATTTCATCATCTTTAAAAAAAAAAAAGTGTTGGGCATGTATTCTTGGTATACTGCTCAAGTTTTCCTCTCACCACAAAACAGGCTGCTATTTCCTCCTTCCCACTGATGAGACTCTAGGAGGCCCTTCTAGACTTTACTAATACCCAGGACGAATGCAAAGGGTCCTTATGTGACTGATGAAGACAGCCCCATGTGGGATAGCCACCGTGGCCAAAGCTGGAAATGTGTGTGTGTGGGGGGGGGATACTTTGTGGCCTGAAGCAAAATTTGTCCAAGTGTTCTCAATTACACTCTAAGTCCTTAAAATGTTCCAAAATGAAGGATCACAGAATTTTAAAATCCTGCACACATCCTCTGGTAGCACTAATTAAACTAAGCATCTATTAACTTCTCCTCGCCCATCTTTCTTTCCACTAAGTGCCTTGCTCAATGGGCATCCAAACAAGTACCCCCGAGTCTAGAATTCTGGTTAGAGGAAAGGGAGTCTCAGGCACGAAAACACAGCCAGGCCCACCCAGGGACCCCACCACTCGGGCAGGAGAACACAGCCTTGGGAAGGAGTTTCCATGTTTGAAAGCAAAACAGCTTCAAACAGCACTTGAATTCACTTTTCCTTCAAGACTTCCCTGGCATCCCAGCAATACAAAGACCAGCTTGTGCAGGTGGCCCACCCGCACATCCCCACACGAACCTCGCTGAGCTGGTGTGCCAATGAGTGACCTCAGGCAGCAGTCCTCAGCCCAACTCTCAGAACAAACCCCTCTTCCTCGGGACACAACAACTAGAACAGCTTTATTTGTAGGACATCCATCTTCTCCTCTTGTTGGCACGCAGTGGACAAATGTAAAATCAAAACAAACTAACTAACTAATACCCTGGCGAAAACATTTCTCTACCCATTGAGCCACTGTTTAAGTTCAGAGTCAGGCCGAAGAGGAGATGGTTCAGCGGCTGAGCAGTGGCTGCTCTCCCAGAGGACCCAGGTTTAACTTTTAGCACCCACGCGGCAGCTCATAACTGTCCGCCACTCCTGTTCCAGGGGATCTGACACCCTCACACAGATGTTCAGTCAAATCACAAATGTACACACAATAAAGATAAATAAATTATTAATTTCAGAGTCATTTACTAAGACTAATTCAAGGAATACCCAACCGAAGAGCAGCCAATCAGGACAAATCTCAACAAATTTAGCAGCCTACTGTCTATATATCCAAAACAAAAGCTATCTCCACTCTGAAGCCTGAAGATGGAGAATCTGGTAAACCGTCCTTTGGACGGAGAGTGGGGCCAAGTTTAGTACAAATATCAGAGTGATTCCCTTAGCTCTCACTAGCCTATTGCATAATACCCAACTTTTTTTTTTTTTTTTTTTTTTTTTTTTTGGTTTTTCGAGACAGGGTTTCTCTGTGTAGCACTGGCTGTCCTGGAACTCACTCTGTAGACCAGGCTGGCCTCGAACTCAGAGATCCACCTGCCTCTGCCTCCCAAGTACTGGGATTAAAGGCGTGTGCCACCACTGCCCGGCCTAATACCCAACTTTTAATACCATCTTGCCCATAGAAAGGCAAAGTGCCCTATGATTACAGAAAGAAGTGATCAGGCCAGGCATGGTGGTACTTGCCATGACCCTGGGAGCATCCGGGAGGTGGGGGCAGGAAGATCAGACACTCAAGGGCAGCCTCAGCCAAACATCACGCCTAAGGTCCGCTTGCTTCAAACAAAAAACAAACAAAAATCTAGTCCTGAAACACACATTCCTCCACTGGCTTTCCAGTCAGTCCTATTGACTCCTGAATATACAACAGATGTCAAGTACCGACAGGCAATATTTGTGTCATAATAAGAGGCACAAACGGCAGAAGACTGATCTGCCGAAATTCAGCTTCCTTCGAAGCTTCTGTGCCCTGGGCTAGAAATTTCCGATCTCTTCTTTCATTTTTTTAAATATAAATTTATTTTAATTAGCACATAAAGTAATGTGTTTCATTGTGGCATTGTTTGAATGCATCATTAGATGTCATTCTTATTCACCCCCAAACCCCCTCACATACACACACACACACACACACACACACACACACACACTGCTGACCTCTTCCTTTCCTCCCCTGGCCCCCAGCTCTGCAACAGAGGGCGGGCCTGTGGTTCAGAGACAGAGCACTCGCTCACCATACAGAAGGCGTGCATTCAGCCCCTGCCAAGGACACCTACCTGCTTAACTTCTGGACCTTCTGGGAACGTTCATCTTGCAGAGCCCACATACTGTGACTTACCATTCCTTCCTCTGTGATATTCCTCTCTCATTACAAAGACAGAGGCTTTCCTTCTTCCCTCTCTGGTCACACACGGAGACTATTCAATCCCCTTGCAAGCAGGAAAAGTCCAGCTACCTCTGTTCCTAATCCATGGTTCTATCAACAGGTCTGCAAGCTCCCACCAGCTGTGAGAGCCAGTGAGTGCAGAACTGAGACAAAGACAGATGCTCTGCCACAAGGCCCTCCTTCCCCCTCAGGAACGCGGGAAGGTCAGCTTTTCCCTCTCTCTTTCTTTTCTTTCTTTTCTTCTTTTTTTTTTTTTAGTTTTGTTTTTGAGGCAGGGTCTCGTGTAGCCCAGGCTGACCCCCAAAGCTTCTATGCAGGGTGTATAGACAAGGATGACCTTGAACTGATCACCCCACTTAGAATGAAGGCCTCTCTAGCAACCTCCAGTGGACTAGGTGCAGAGGTGACAGGCCCTGCCCTGCATCACTAGAAGGCCTCGCGTTGCTCATTAGGCCGATAATGCTGAGCTCTAATAAACCAAGTCAAACGTTTCCGCTTTCCTTGACATTCCAGAAAAGGCACTGTCATTTCCATCAGCCAACTAAGCCATTCAGCAAACTTCTATTTGCAGAGAAGGAAAGAAATACTAACAACTAAACTGAGCACTCCTAAAGGAAGCGCTTAACCCCGGATTCAGAAATCAGAAAAACGCCCCCCAAGTTAGCCTCCTGGGTACTGCTACTGAGCACGTGAGGGAGCCTAGGGGAAAAGATTCCTGCTTGAGGTTCCTGAATCTTCTTTACTCTAGAAGGTCATCAGAGCAACTCCTCTCAAATTCCAAGCACGAACCACAGGCCAGGAAGTTGAAAGGAGCTAGAGCCTAGAAAAAGTCTCACCTACAATAAAAACCTTTGTATGTGGCTTCGAGTCCAGACCCAGTTTCTAGGCTAACACGTCTGACTTCAGACTGCTCATTAGCAAGCATGGTATGTATCTGGGAAGTGGGTCCCCTGTCGTGTCATGGCAGGTCACCAGCTTGCTGTGAGCCACTTAAAGGATTCCAGCCTCACGCGTCAAAATGTGTCTGCTCACAACAGCCAGGCAAAGTGCTTAGGCTTGCACTTCTGGTCGGTGTGGGAGAGCCTTATCTCGTAGGGGCAAGTGGAAGCTCAAGACGCCTGTGTCTGACTGGATGAGGGCCTGTGTGCAGCAGCCTCACCTGGGAGGTGACAAATGACAAGGCCGACAAAAGCTCCCTATTGCCACGTGTTGTCTACTGCCTAGCCTGACCAGCAACAAGATGTCCCTCCAGGGACAAGCAGCAACCTGAGGGAGGAAAGCTTGTCCTGGCTCGAAGACACCCAGCATGGTGAGGAAGGTTTCCTGCTCAGATGTCCCAGGCCGGGACGCAGGGAAGGCATAGCAGCACGCAAAGGCTTTTCTCCTCCATTTCTATTCAGCCTGGGACCCTCGCCACATTCAGGACGTGTCTTCCCTCCTCAGCTAATCTCCCCTGGAAACACCTCCACAGACACCCCGAGAGGTGAGACCCACTGAGCCCTCAGCATTTGTGAAGCCAATCAAGCTGACAACCAGAATTCACCTCCACCACATGTGAGGTCCTTCGGTAGAACTCCTTATACAGAGTTAGTGGGTGGGGAGGATGTGTTGGCCTATGCCTCTGACCCAAAGGCTTGCCACCAGCTCAGTGAGACTGACGGAAAGGGCTCAGAGAGAGGACTTGAAACACTGAGGGGGAGCCACCTGGACATAGCAACTACAGGCATTCAGTCAAAGACAATATGGCCCCCAAACCACATCCTCTGCCTTAGTGAACACTGTTGAAATGGCCATTCCTTTATTTCATTTATCAACTATTTGTCACAAAACATCCCTTAAGAGGCAATAAAACTCTTGCATCACTGGCCTTCCTGAATTAGGAAATTGCCTTTAAGGCGTTATGGACTATAAACAGCTTTTGAAGGCTTCCCCTCGGCTAACATAGTTAGGCCACAAGCCACAAGCGCTGTGTGCTTTGGTCTGAGCTTTTGTCATCACTGTTGCTATCCTGATTGTAAAACACAAGGAATCTCTCCACCACCAGTCCCGACCGGAAAATCCCACTTAACCAGTTTCATCTGTTTCATTCTAGAGGCGAGCCCCCTTGGAAAAATTTCAAGTAACTGACAATAATATTTTAGGCACACCACACACACCACACACACACACACACACACACACACACACACACACACACACCCCACACCACACACACACACACACACACACACACACACACGCACACACGCACACACGCACACACACACAAGTTTCTGTTACACCCCTAGGAAGCCCACTGAAACAGCTATTCTGCAGTGAGAAACACAACCCAACTACAAAGTACGTGGCCAGGCAGACATGGTGGCACACGTTTAATCCCTTTAATCCCAGTACTCGGCAGATCAAGGCAGGAGGATCTAAGACAAGGCCAAAGGATGCAGGAGGAAGCTCACTCTCCCAGCACCACATACTACCACCTGAGAAGAAAGCACCCTTCCCAAAGTAGGTGTGTGGCCCTGCAGCCAGGGCTCCAAGATGAGATGATGACTACTGAATTCCTGGGCTGAAGAAGCTAACAGACAGGAGGCAGCCCCCTTGAGATAAGGGCATGGATGTCAGGGTGTGGTCAGGACTAGGGAAGTGCCTTAGGGGAATATAGGGGTAATGGGGAAAGGCAGGTGCTAGGAAAGGTGCCTTCACACGCTGCTCCAGCCTGAGTCCTGGGTAAGATGGAGAGAACGTGTTCAGTTAATGCCTAGTGACGTTGACCCCTGCAACCAAAAACCCTTAGTTCCTCCTGATATCATCAAAATCCACCTCTATTCTGAACCCCACTGAGTAAGCCTGCATGGTCTAAATTCTATTGGAGCAAACTCACCTGCCAGCTGTCCCACAGCAATAGGAAAGGGAGAAAAGATCCACCCAGGAAATCTGGTCCTTGTACTGAGTGGGAATCACTTTGTGGAAGGGACACAAGAAGCAGACAAGACTAGGACAAAGACATGGGTCGCCCTACCCAGCCATGAAATGCATTCCACAGACAAGATGTGAGAGTGCAGTCCTACGGCAGCGCAGCAACGGGGACCCTCTAAGGCTGCTGAGCTGTACGGTGGTTAGAGGAGCCTGGGGCAGTGGCTCAGCTGGTAGCGTGCGTGCTGTACAAGTGTGAGGATCTGAGTTCTCATACCCACGTCCGTAGGCCAGACATAGCGGTCACTGGTAACCCCAGCTCTGGGAAATCAGGGGCGTGGTGGGGGTGGGGTCTCTGAAGCCAGCCTATCCTTGGCTAGTTCCAGGCAAGTGAGAGAAGCTATGTCAGGAACAAGGGAGCCAGCTGCTGAGGAAGGACATCTGAGGCTGGCCTCTAGATTCCACACGGACATGCACACATATGCTTGGTGACAGAGTGCCCCATTAGTAAGATAACTAACATAACAAAAATAAAAATTTAAAAAAAAAAAAAAAGAGCCAGACTAGCACTGCGGTTTGACTACAAAGTCTGCGGTGAATGCTTTGGTTCCTAGCTGGTGATGCTATCTTAAGAGGTTCCGAAAGCTTAGGAGGAAATGTTTACTTAGCTATGCTGGGGATAGGGCTCCGTCTCTCCTTCATCCCAAACCACACACTTCAGACGTCTTGATGCTCTGCCTAAGCACATGGAGCCTTTAAGGTAGGGGGCGGGAGGCGGGGCATGGTATTCCAGGCTTGGAATGTAACTCAGTAGAGTGCTTGTCCAGCCAGCACTCCATCTGGACTTGATCCTCAGCACCGCATAAACTGGGTATGGTGGAACAGCACCAGTACTCCCGTCCTTCAGTCATCTGTACTTAGAGGTGGACGCAGAAGGATCAGAAGGGCAGGGCTATCCTCAGCTACAATAGAGAGTTTGAGGCCAGCCTGGACCTACATATTACAGGCAGGTCAAGATGACACTTGTTCTGAGAAGCCTGAAGCGCTCTTCTCTGAGACAGACTTGATGGATGTGGCTGCTGTAAGAAAGCGGGTCCAGGAACCTGTAGTCTGGGACAGTGTGAGGCGGGGAAGTCACTGCAGCTCCACACCCTGTTCACCAGATAAACCAGAAGCACAAGGGATGGCCCTGGGGCACTCCCAGAGGTGACCTTTTCTTTGCAAAGTCATCTGCCTGTGGACCTTGGCTGTGGGAGATGTCCAAGAAGAAGGTGTCAGGTTATAGAATGCAGGTCGCTCTAGAATATCTTTGGGACCGTGTGTGCCAGCAAACTAGCAAGCTCTATGAGGACAGCTCTCCGGCCACTTCCGTAAGAGAGTTTGGGTTAAAGGAGCCCAGAAGATGAAGCCTAAGTGAGCAGAAATCCACACCCCTAGCATGGCACCATGTGGGGATGTCTCTGCTCCGTAAGCATTGACTATTTCTCTGAAGACGTTAGTGTAAACATCAGTGATTAGAAGATAATGTCCTTTCTCATTAAATCTCTGTGACACGGCCCTTGTAAAGAATGCCTTTATTTCAAATACAAGAGAATCAGAAACTCCGGATTTTTCACCCTATGAGCGAACTGACATTTACCTTCTCAATCCAGTGCCACTTGGTCACAAGACTGTTAGTGCTAGGCTCCAGCCCCTGCTAGGGGCAGAAGAGACTGAAACAGGAAGGAGCTGTTCCTATCACAGGAGAGCAGAATTGTTCCAGGAAACTGCAAGGCAAGAGCCACTGATATGCACTGCTGTGTGGTTAGAGACAGTCGTCACATGAGCGCTGGCAGGCCAGTCCTCAACCTCAGCACTGGTGAGATCTGTGCACAGATGGCACTTGTGAGAGGAGTGCCGAAACAGACTCTTACTATATATAGCCCAGGCTAGCCTGACATTCTCAACAATCCTCCTGCTTCTGGAGGGCTGGGATTATGGGTATCTGCCAACATACCCAGAGCAGACACTTCTTTCATCTGTGCACCGTCCAACAGCTGCTAGCATCCCAAACCTTACTGTGACAATCAAAACTATGTCCCACCACAGGAGAGGTGATCCCTGCAGAGCAAAACTGCCCCTAGTTAAAAATCGTGTAGGCCAATCCCCAACTCGGTGGACTAGGATGTGGAGTAAGTGGAGTTAATGAAACTGCCTACATGCACATCTGGATGAGCTCGCTCACTGCTGAAGCGAAGTTATTTTTGGCATTTTAAAAGAGATACACAATGTCGTCACAAGTGCTGACAATAAAGTTTGTAAATTCGAAACCTGTACGTAAGAAACAATGAAGGAGAAAACACATAGTCCAAGTCCTACTAAGCCACAGTGACAAGCCAGACATCCTTCAGCTGGCTCAGTAGTGGGGATAAAAAGCACTCAGTGATGTAGCCCGGTGTCCTTAAAGAAAATGTCACTTCAGAGGAGAGCTTGTGTCCCACAGGCGACAGCAGAGAAGAGAAACAAGAAGCACAAAGATGAAAAAACGAGTGCGGGAGGCCCTGAGGCTGTGCTGCCTCACCGACTGCCTGTGCCTCAGTTTCACCCCTGAATAGCAGGAATCTGAGCTTCTATCCCCTGGGGCAGTGAGAGGAGCAAATGAGAATCAATCAACGGTCAGAGATGCCCGGCCCATCATATGCCAGAAAGCTATAACAACAGCTAACACATAATATAATAATAGCCATATTCACAAGCTATCGAAATGCACCTATTAGTATTACAGGCTATGTAATAATCAGTAGTATACAAGAAGAGAGGCCAGATGTCCAGACTCAGGATCCTGTTAAACCACAGTTGCTTTCTCTGATGATCTGTTGACCTGTCGCATCTGATAGAGCGAATCCTCTCTCCAGCTCCTGCCCTCTGCAGTTGCTGTGTGGCCAATAGAGAGCCCAATACACTACGTACATGTTTCTATATAAAAGCCCAAATTATTCAATGCTTTCTTTAACATTTCCTCACTGAAGTTTTCCAAAAACAATGGTGATGGACAGGAGGGTTAGAGTGCTTACTTCAGTGGCCTGGAGCCTTGATGCAGTGCACAAACAAGACCTACTATGTGCTAACATCATACAATGGGACAAGTCATCGTGATCCCTGTGGAATGGAAGGCACTGAGGTTTATATAGGTTAAAACAATTGACCTGAGGTCAGGTGTCTGAGCTGGAGGTCAAACCAGCACCTGTATAACACCAAGTTTATTTCCCTTGACTACTAGATAAAAGAGCCACACCAAAACGCAACTAGTAAGTGTCTTAGTCAGGGTTTCGTTTGCTGTAATGAAATACCATGACCCAAAGAAACGTGGGGAGAAAGTT
The DNA here is from genome assembly GCA_964023405.1 of Apodemus agrarius. Classification (NCBI taxonomy): domain Eukaryota; kingdom Metazoa; phylum Chordata; class Mammalia; order Rodentia; family Muridae; genus Apodemus; species Apodemus agrarius. The sequence goes on along the minus strand of OZ030019.1, from coordinate 39,068,642 downwards.
TATCTTCCAGCCTATAGTCCATCCTCCAGGGAGAAGTAGTACTGCTTCCTGGCTTGCTCCATCATGGGTCTCAGCCTGCTTTCTGATAGCACCCAGGACCACCAGCTCAGGTGTGGTACCACCCACAATGGAGAGGGACCCTTCCACATTAATCATCCATCAAGAAAATGCACCACAGGCTTGACCACGGGCCAATCTAGTAAGGGCAGCGTTCTCTTCCAAGATGTGGCTTGTATGAAGCTGACATTTCAGTGAGCGGCGAAGGCCACTCTAATCATTACACCAAGGGCAATGGCGTGAGCAGTAGACAGGACTTATGGGACCCAAGAGTTGTGCAAACAGCTGTCCACTGCCTACATTTGTCCTTTGTGCTTTACCACGACCTGGGAAACAGACTGCTAATTCTCTCTCACCATCAAGTACAGCAAGACCTAGAATATCACAGAACAAAAGAAAAGGCCATAGGGCATAAGTCTCAACTGTCTTGTAGCAACAGAAGGCCGGGGAGGAGGGAAGGAGGGAATAGGCATGCCGACTCAGATCTGTAATCCCGATACTACAGAAAGTGAAATTAGAGATTAGCCTCAAACTTGAGACCAGCCTGGACTCTACAGTAAGTTCAAGTCCACGCTGAGCATATAAAGAGAACTGACCCCATAATCTAAAAGAATGCTAATGCTAATTTATTTAACTGCACATAACTAAAATTATATTACATAGATAATCGATAAAAAAATGATCAGTGACACAGTCCCCATTCTCTCATCAAAGTGTGAAGTACAGCCTCTACACTCACGATATGTCACATTCCAGACAGGGCTGTTCCAGTGTGCTCAAGAAGCTGCACGTGAGTGGTGACCAGCACTGAGGGTGGCTGAGACCTAGTCCTTACACTTACTCCCACTCACAAATCTCCAGCTCTGCAGTGGGAGTCCTGAGGGAGTCCAGGGTTAAGAGGGTTAGAGCAGCAGGGGTCCAGGTAGGTGGGTCTATGGTTCATGCAGGGTTGGAAATCCCATGTGTCACCAAACTTCAGTGGCTAGAGTCCATGTGTTCTACTATTCTGTAAACAATCTGAAATGGGACTGCTCTGCTCCCATGTCTACTCTTTCTGCCCTGGGTGAGAGATCAGAGCTGCCAGCAGCAAATGCCAAAATTCCAGTCTGCCTTCCACTTCATTCTTCAAATAGTAGCCTTCGCGTTGTATACAAACAAAACTGTCCCTGACAGGAACACATGCTAAGCTAATATGTCTGTCATAAAAACATTTGGGCTACATAGAATGAACAGATAACATATCTGGAGAGATGGTAGACAGCACAGAAATAGATGAGAACACCTCATCCATCAAGAGCTCCTCTCTCAGGAACACGTCATCACTAGGAGACCACACACAGAAACAAGCACGAGGGGGGAGAGTCTGCTGGGTTTACTCTGGTTCCAGCACAACAACCTTAGACAAGCACTGTGAAATATCTGGGCCCCCAGAGACTGGCGCAGACCCCTCCGAGGAAGAAGGCGCCAGATGAGCATATACCCAGTAGAGAGAAGAACAGGATGCCATCTAGGAGACAGTGTCAGGTCTGAAAGGGGTTCAGGGCTATCAGGCAAACTCAGCTAACTTCTAAAAACATTATCCCTCTTGGGAGTGGAGAGATGGCTCATGTGTTAAGAGGGGTGGTGTTCTTGTAGAGCCCTCCAGTGTAAGAGTTTGGAACCTAAGGATGTTTCCTAAGGAGGAGCCAAAAAGGAAAATATTTCCAGGGGGGCGGGGAGGACTTTTAAACACTGAATTCAAATTACATTTTAAAAGACATGTGCCTTAGATTTAGGCAAAAAGCCAATTTAGGGGCGATCACTCAGTTGAGATCTTCTACCCCCAACATTACGCCTGTGTCAGGACCTCACACTATCAACTCGCGACATTAACGTTAGTCAGATGTCATTGTAGAGCAGCCCTGGAATCCTAGCATTTAGAAGGCTGCAGCAGTAGGACTGCCACACGGTTCAGGCTTGCCTAGGCTGTATAAGGAGTTCTAGACCAGCCTGGACAACCTGGAAAACTGGTCAAAAAGCAGAGCTCCGTCCCTTGCCTGCAGATGCAGGTGCCATAACAAACAGAAGGTGGATGGATTCCGAGGACCGTTCGCAAACTGCGGACAGATGCACTCAGGCAATATAAGCGATTTGACTCTGACTAAGTGAGCTGATAAACACGCCATAGCTTTTCACTTCTAAATGAGCTCACATCTGGAGCACTGCAGACGTCACCGTGAAGGCCAGCAAGAAGGGCAGAGCTGAAGCAAGGAAAGCGGTGGAAGCAGCGGCCCACGGCACCACGGACAGATTCAGACCTTCAGAAAGGATGCTACAACAGAAACAACCAAGTCACGCTGTGCTGACATCATCATGTTCCCAGTTAGTGGGCCCCCTTGATGTGCCGATTTACTAGAAGGCAGTAGGCCAGCATGGTTCCAAACAGAGCTACACAGTGAATGTTCTTGCTGAAACGGGGCAGTGGCAAATACGGAGAAAGCGCCCCTAGTCTCTGTGGCATCGATGGTAGGGAGGGCGTAGAGTCTTCACTCAAACATTGACAGTAAGTACGGTTTAAGGGGAAGCATGAGATTGAGATTTGATAGTGGGCTTTAGAAGTGCTTTCTGGAAGATTTACAGAGAATTTAAGCCAAGAGAATGCCCAGAGCTGTGCCCTGGGCCCTGAAAATCGGTAGAGGGCTAATCAGTGGTCCCTGGTGTTGAATAGTTCAGTAGGTGAGGAAACAAAGAATGAAATAAATAGAATATACGCTGCTAGGCTACGGCAAATTACGGGATAAAATCCTGTGCGAGATGAGTAGAAGGGGGCTGATGGGCATTCGATGGCGGTCAGAAAGTCTTCACTGACAAAGGTCATGAGGACTAGCCGACAGCTTGAGGGGAAGGGCGCCACGGAATGTGTGCCCCTGCACAGACATGTACCATATGCACTCCCAGACATATACCACAGCAGTCTGTAGGGGGCTAACTGGGGTAAGCCCTGAGGGAAATGAGGGAGCCACCTGGATACACGGCAAGAAGAGGTGCTAGGCTGCAAGGAGGGCTAAGCTCTGAGGTCACAGTAGCACCCCAAAGGTCAGGGGAGGGGACATGGAGGAAGTGACAGAGAGGAGACTGCACACCAGCCTTGCAGGTCACAGCAATAATACTGGCTTTTACTACGAGTGAGGTAGGATGTGTTGGCCACAATCCATCTCTGTCTGAGGACTAAAGAGGATGAAACAGGAAGTAGAGAGGTCAGCTACAAGGATACATCCTTAACCCACAGAAGAAGGAAGGAAGGAAGGAAGGAAGGAAGGAAGGAAGGAAGGAAGGAAGGAAGGAAGGAAGGAAGGTCTGGGTGACGCTGGCAAGGATGGCAGGGCTGGGAGACTCTAAACGGAGTCTAAAGCATCTGCTAGAAGGGGGTGTGAGAACAACACATCAAGAATGCTGCAACAAGGGGCTGGAGAAATGGCTTAGCGGATAAGAGCACTGACTGCTCCTCCAAAGGTCCCGAGTTCAATTCCCAGCAACAATGGTGGCTCACAACGATCTGTAATGGGATCTGATGCCCTCTTCTGGTGTGTCTGAAGACAGCTACAGTGTACTTATATATAATCTTTTAAAAAAATGCTACAATGGTTTCCCCAAAGGAACGGCGTAGGCTTTAAGCCAAGGCATTAGCAGAGACCGTGGCTTCCCTCCTGGACAAGCTGTAGCTAAAATATCCACTATAGCTGAAAGACCCCACCCCAGTGGAGGCCCAGCGGCTGTGATGAGGGAGCTGTAGACAGAAACCTCATCCTGTAGATACAGCATAACTGCAGAGAAGTACATGGAGCGTGCATCCGAGCCACTCCAGTAAGAAGTTAAACAGACAGAGAACCGGAAAGGCAGCGAAAGACCAGTCTAATGGAAAACGAACAGCCATGGATATTGTCCAAAGAATGATGTTGAGGAAGAGGAAAAATCGACTTGCAGTAAATGCAGAATAGGGAGCAGACAGGGACCCAACCATGGGCTTCAGCAGAGAAACACCCCTGATGTCCTGATAACAGTGTGTGTGTGTGTGTGTGTGTGTGTGTGTGTGTGTGTGTGTGTGTGTGTGTGTTTTGTGTATGTGTGTGTAGGGTATGAATTTCAGTGCAGTGCTCAGGAGAGCATGGGAGAGGGGACACCAGACACTGAGTTCAAGCAACCGACTCAAATGGTCGATTGGAAGAGGATGAAAAAGTCTATGGATATAAAAGGGTAAAAAGAAGCTAGCTAGAGGCAAGAAGAGATCAGAATCTATAGAAGTCACTTTTATTTAATGAAAGAAAATAACAACATGTGTGCCAGAGGGACTTCAGGCAAAACTGACAGAGAGACGAGAGTGCGTGTGGCACTCACTGTCCGTGAGGAAACAGAGAGGGGTGGAGACGGGAGGGGAGCGCAGCACTGAGATGGGTGGGTACCACTGTGGAGCGGGGAGGACAAGGGGAGGGAGACAGGGCAGGGGCTAGGGAAGAGTTAGGCGGGCACTTGGGAAGGACGGAAGCTGTGACTAGATGTCTCTGCACAACAGGCATAGTTATCAAAGAGAGAGTGGGTCGGCGAAGCACAGCATGACTGGCAGGCAGTGCCTCGAGTCTGCTCAGTACCATGTCCTCAATGTCAGAGTGCAATGATCAGTGTGGCAGTGGCAGCTGGGCGTGGTGGCCTGTGGCTGTAATCTGCTATGCTGTCTGGGAGGTAACGGCAGGAGGATCAGAGGTTGTTCAAGGTCATCTTCAAGTACAGATCGAGATTGGAGGCCATTTAATTCCATGAGACCCTCTTTTAAAAAAATAATGATGATGTGTGGCTTTTATCAAGGCATATTAAGCTAGTTGACTGGGTGCACGTGGAAAATGGGAGATGTCAGCGTCAAGGAAGTTGTACTCTTCTGTAGATCCTAGGACATCAGAATGAGGACCATTACGGTCCATACATGTAACAGGATTTTTTAGAAGAAACTGTGTCCTCATTTCAAGACTGTAAAACAAGATTAAACAGATAGTCACATCATATTTCCTGATAGGTCTGGAGTCCTGGAGTATGGTTACCACAGCAACAGAAAACTTCTCTCACAACTGGGATACCAGGAAAGTTAGGATCATCATTTTCAAAAGGGATCTGGGAAGGGTTCTTCAGGGCCCTGAATCCACCCCATGCCTTGGAACTTTGAGGAAGGCCTTTGTAAAGTCACCCAGAACCACCAGGGGAATCTCTTGGCAGTGGTGGGACATGCCTGTAAGCCCAGCACTCAGGAAGTTAAAGCAGGGAGATCCTGAGTTCAAAGTCAGCCTGAACAACATAGCAAGACAGTCTCAAAAGAAAAAAAAATTTTAACTTCGTAGATTAAAAGGCCTAACCAGAAAGAAGAGTGGCCTTGAATTTAGTCCTTGTAATTTGATCAGCCTTTATCTTCAGGTAAGTAAAGTAATGAGGGTGACAGGTTTGGGGCAGAGCTGGGATCCGAGCTCAAGACCTCACCCTCACTCTACAAGAGCAGCAGTAAAGAACTGCAGGGGCGGGAGGAGTTGGAGAAGTTGGCTGCTTAAGTCATGGCCAGACAGCTGAGTGGCCTTGGGAAAGTGGTCCCACCCTCTACGAACTAGACTTTCTCCTTAAAGAAATAAGAGTTAAATGACCTTTCCCCACAGGAAACCAAACAGCCAGACAAATATCTGGAGCAGTTTCTTATATATACAAATTGTTTTCTTAGAAAGAACTTCAATGACCTAACTGATGAGTGAGTGTGTTCCTATTGTGTCTGAGATGTTCCCATGGCAGTCAAGTCTCCCAAGGGTGGGCCACTCACTAGCTGAAGACGGAAACCTTTTGACAGCTGTATGGTAAAAGCACAGCTTCCTAGTCTTTACTCAAGAGCATGGGTCAGTCATCTTCTTCCTCCCCAGGATTAACCTCACTCTCTGTGCTTCCTTGAAGATCATGGTCATGGGCAAACAATCTGTATCCCAAATGTTTTGTTTGTTTGTTTTGTAGGACTGGAGACTAAACCCAGGGCCTCATGCATGCTAGGCAGTGTTGTACCACTAAGCTGGATCCATAGCCTTATGTCTAAAGTATTCTCAGAACCCTGAAAACGAAGTCTATTAAGGTCCTTAAATTAGGGGTCAGGGGTTAAGCTTGCTGGCTAGACTGCTTGCCTAGGCACGTGTGAACGAGTCCCTGGGTTTGATCCCTCGCACCACATAACTGGAGGTGATGACGCACACAAGAATTCCTAGCACTTGGGAAATGATGGCAAAAGTATCCCGACTTCAACATCGCCCTGGCTAACATCATGTTTAAAGCCAATCTGGGATATATGAAAACAGATGAGTTCTTCATGAGTCCAGGAGTGATAACACATGCCTGTCATCCCACTGTAATCCTGGTACTCTGACAGCCTGGACTACGGGGCCAGCCTGGGCTACACAGCAAGACATTATTGAAAACTAAATCATTGAATAAAACCAAATCTCGAATATATATATTTAACATGGTAGGTACTCTGTTCTCGTTTAGTCGGTGGGTTGTTTCCTGTTTGCCTGCTTGCTTGCTGCTTTTCTGGTTCTTTTCGTTTTCTTTGGGAGTTTTTTGTTTTTCTTTGGAAAGCTTTAATTGTTGTTGGTTGGTTGGTTGTTGGTTGGTTGGTTCGTTGGTTCATTTTTTTTTAATATTATCTCCTTAAGTAGCCAAGGCTGGCTTTGAACTTGCCATCCAGGTGTTCAGAACAATACCCAGCTCGGAAATCTTCCTTTAATAATTTTTTTTTTGGTCCTTATTTATCTTCTGCAAGTCTCAGATCTCTCTGGAATCAAATGACCTCGATTTAAACTCCAGGTTAGCTACTTAAGTAGCTGTATCAAATCTCTAACTACTCTGTCCCTTGGTTGGCCCCTCTGTGACACGGCAATGAGAGGGCAGATCCACTGCGTCAAGTTATCGTCAGACACGGACCCAGAACCATTCTCAGCAGCACTTAGGAAGAGTGCGCAGACATCTGCTGCTGTCACTGAGGCCTTCCTCAGTTTGCAATGCATACTCCACATTCTTTGGAACTGTGAGTCTTACAGCTTGCTGTGTGTACATGTATGTGTGCACAAGCACACACTGAACAGCTTGGAGGACAACAACTGCAGCAGTCGCTTCTCTCCTTCCACTACGTGGATTCTGGGGCCTGAACTCAGCTGGCAGACTGGGAGGCCCTGGACTTCACCTAAAATATCATCATCTCGCTGACCCGCGGGCTCCACCCCATACCCACTGGTCACCGCCGGACTACACCCCCAGCCCTACCTAAGTAGGTAACCATTTTCTCCTTATAGTGTGGTTGGTTCCTAGTCTTCAGAGGATCTCTCCAGTCCCTTTACTACTATGACCAATGCCTGTGACAGACGATGTCTGTGGCTAACAGTCACATGTCAAAGACAGATTGCCAGTTTGATGTGAGTTTGCAAAAACAAATCTGTACTAATTGGCCTACAGGTCTTTGTCTTCTTTAAGAGTCAACCCTAAATAAGTGATGCCCATACTATTTGGCATAACCAAAATTAATACTCTTTAATCAAGTGAGAGCAGGTCTATAAATCTCAACAGTTTAAAGTCGTCAGACAGAGAATATATTCTATGAGCATATGTTGTGATAAAAACATGTGTTCAAAACGAACAAACACACAAACAAAACCCAGCAATCTCTGGGCCATTTGATACACATCCATAACTCTAGTACCTGGAGATGAGATGCAAGTTCACAGGTTCAAGATCATCCTCGGCTTCATAGCAACTTACAGGCCCATTTGCACTGCATGGGCTCCGTCTCAGAAATAAACAGCAAGCTTTTTCTTTAGTCCCTCATTGTTTTGTCCTGTGGGTGCAGAGGTAAACGGTACTCTTCTAAGGAAGGTCAGTCCAGCTGGGTTACCTGGGAAGAGGCTCAAATGAGGATTTCTCAGATTTCTATTCTACTTCTACTTACGTAGGAATAAATCTGAGTCAAGTGTGTTGGGGCATGACTACTAGAAAATCTCAAGTTAAAGGACAGCATGGGCTATGTAGCAAGACCCCTTGAACGATGAGAGGGAGAGAGGAAAGGGAGGGAGGGAGGGAGGGTGGATTGAAAGTGCCTCATTATGGTAGGACTAAAGAAAAAGCCACCTTTAGAATAAAAGCCATGTGTCTATAAGGGGGAAAAGGTAATAAAGACTAAGCTGACAACGGCATTGAGAATTTGGTTTTGATAATAGGCAGAACAAGTCTGGGGCCTGGATTCTGGCATCTACATCTAACTTATTCTACTGAAACCATCACTCCCAGGCTAGAGTGGAGTGGAGTGGTTGCTTCGTATAAACAAAGTCATACCACACAAAAGTGGGCACAGCGGTCCATCCCTGTAAGATCAGTACTGGGGACATAAAGGCAGGAGAATCAAGAGTTCAAGGACATCCTCAGCTACAGAATTAGAAGCCAGCCTGAGCTATATAACACTGTCAAAAAAGAAAACAAAAAACAAAAACCCACCCTCTCCAAAATTAGTTTGCTCCCAAATGGCTTTGTACTCTACTCTTTACTCCTTACAAAAGGCCCAAGGACAAGATCATTGAAGTTTAATTAGGCAAAGGCTGGGCACAGGCCACATGCGGCAGGGCTGGGATTCAGGCCCATACCTGCATCAGCAGATGCTCTAGGTCGCAGCACGCTCAGCCTCCCTCCCAAACCCACGCCGCCAAATGCCTTCACTGTCCCCTGGCGTCTGTCGTGGACTTTCTACTTTTCACTGGTAAGAAAACTACAATGTGGCAAAGGGGGTGTGTCACAAAGAGTGAATTCCATGGCCTTTTATTCATGAAATATATGAACTACATCAAAATACAATATTGCCTTTAAGGGACCCCTGAAGGAGGGATAGGACTTGCCAGGACCTCAACAATGAATCAATGCAGTCACCCTTCCACCTGCCGCATAAGCGAGACATTCTGATCTTTAATTTTAAATAACTTTCAAAAAACCAAGAACAGCACAGCCCCCAAGAAACATTAAGTGTGAAATCCTATCGTAGACAAAACTCGTTTGTGGTAATGAGGTGGTAATTTTGTCCATGGCCCACTTATTGGAGGAACACCAAATCCTTTCAGAGAAATAATGTTTTTCTTATTCTGCCCATTAAATATGGCAGTCAACATTTGCTCAGGGGTAATGCCAAATAGAAAAACTATTAGTACATACAGGCTCTCCTCACAAGGCCAGTGAGGAAAGAGAAAAGAGGCTGGAGAGATGGCTTGGCCAGTGCCGTGCCTGCTGCACAAGCATGAGCAACTGAACTCTGATCCCCAGTGTGTAGAAAAAGACAAGGCGTGCAGTGGTCAGCACCTAGAATCCCAGCAAGGGAGGCAGGCGGAAACTGGATGCCTGAGGCTCACTGGCCAGGCAGTCTAATCAGAAATGCAAGCTCCAGGTCCAGTAAGAGACTCCATCTTTAAAACTAAGGCAGAGATTGACTGAGAAAGACATCGAAACGTTGACCTCTGTCTTCTGCATGAACACCCATATGCTTGTGCATGCACAGACAGACAGACAGACAGACAGACGGACGGACGGACGGACGGACGGATGGACGAACAGAGACAAAGGGGAGAGAAGGGACAGAGATAGATGAAAGAGAGGGGGTAGGGAGAGGAAGAGGGAGAGGGAGAGAGGGGGGAGAGAGAGAGAGAGAGAGAGAGAGAGAGAGAGAGGGAGAGAGAGAGAGAGAGCCCCAACCTAATCTGTCAGGAACTACAACAGCCTGCAGCACAATCTCCAAGCTGCTTCCATTTACTGCAGAGAATGTGAGGACCTCAATCCCCAGGACACTTGTGTCAGACATCCACTCTGGTCCAATGTCACATTAAATATCACATATTTACAGCTATACTAAACAGTACCTGCCTTTCCCTACGAATACTTTATTGGAACATCTCGCTTTATTGAGCCAAAACATCAGTCACTGAATGAAAGCTTTCCACACCCCCCACAGCGCTGCGTCCACTCTGGCAGAGCAGCACCCTTTGTTAGGAACATTTTCTAGTACTTGATTTCACCTTGTGACAAAAGAATCATTCACTGCGCTGTCCCCATTTGTGGCTGGCCTCGTTCACGGCACTCGAGCAGGCTCTGGCTCACAGCTGCCATCATCACACTGGGCTTTCTCTATAGAGCTTCTCGGAGAACAAGTCCATACAGTGCAGCCGTCCGCAGTGTGCTGTGGACATGTGCTTTCCGAGGACCTTGGCCAATGACGCCATTGTGTGCCCGCTCAATTGACTCTGGCCACTGTTCTAGACTTGGTCTAGATCTCATTTTTTTTCTACCTCGCTTACATTCTATAGGGCTGAGGTCAACAGGTTGCATGGTGGGAAGGAGGAAGGAAGGAACGAAGGAAGGAAGGAAGGAAGGAAGGAACGAAGGAACGAAGGAAGGAACGAAGGAAGGAACGAAGGAAGGAACGAAGGAAGAAGGGAGAAATGAAGTCTAAGAGTTCAGAAATATCAAATACATGTAACTAAATAAAAATGCATATGATCAACATCTGGAAACTAAGTGGCCAACATCTGGATTAATACAGCTAAAGTGCAGCAAGGCATTTACGAGCTTGCGAGCAGGTAAACTGTAGTAAGGAAGTACGGAGTGCACATGATGATTGCTACTATTAAGCACAAAAGGACAATATATGCCTTTAAACTGTATGTCATCAAGCCTTATGACACCATACTCCAAAATAACTGTTTTATGGCTAAGAACTTCACTTATTAGAATACACAGTGAGTTTGTATATGATATTTTTATTCAACCTATGCACTGTTAAAACGAAGTATGCAAAAAATTATAAATTTTTTAAAAGATTTATTTATTTATTTATTTTTATATGAGTACATTATAGCTGTCTTCAGACACACCAAAAGAGGGCATCAGACCCCGTTAGAGATGGATGTGAGCCACCATGTGGTTGCTGGGAATTGAACTCAGGACCTTTGGAAGAGCAGTCAGTGCTCTTAACCGCTGAGCCATCTCTCCAGCCCATAAATTTGTTAATGGAAAGAGAATTTTAAGTGGAAAGTCTATAGGCGGGCCAGGCATTATAATACACACGCATAATCCTAACATTTAAACATCAAAAGCTCAAAGACAGCTTTGGCTACATAGTACATTCAAAGCCAGCCTAGGTTATGTAGGATCACTGTATGACAGAGCCAAGTATAATGGCCCATGCCAACCACTCAAGAAGCAGGAGGATTGCTGTCAAGTTTGAGGCCAGCCTGATATACATAGCAACTTCCAGTATAGCAAGATCTATTTTCAAAGAATATAGAAATCATCGAAGAAGAGGGGTGGAGATAGATGGCAAATCACGTATTCAGGAACCCAGTTTACTACCCAGGACCCAGAATGTAGAAAACAATAAAACAGAATACAGATAGATTTTAGCTTAATAACACTTAGTAATACATTTAAATATAAATAGTGGACTGTTTAAGCAGGCATTTCATGAACGACACACATGCTTGAATTCGGTTTACCCTAACTACCACTGTAGCACGTAAACACAGTTGTATATACACTGAGAGAATGAATCACAGAGAGTAGCGGGTGAGTGATGCCCAGCTCAGACAGAAGCCTGATCGCAGAGACTCTGGGACCACAGACCCCCTTAACAGCCCTGAAAGGTATCAAGTCACCGTCAAGCTCAAGGAAACACGACGGGGCTTAGCAGAGGCTGGGTGCTGAAGGACGGACCAGAGGAGACAGGAAGAAGGGTATTCTGGTCACGGGGCAGTACAACCTATGCACATGAAGGCCAAACCTGACCTTGTCAGGACAGCAGTCTGTCAAGACGATGACACCAGCATACTGTGCAGGGATCATACGTGGACACCTTTGTCCCTTCCCATGATGTTAGTCTCTATTGAATAACAAACTCACAAATAACAAATTCAAATAACAAATGTTCTAGTTTTGTTAGCGACGATTCACTAAGGAATGCTGACTTCTCCCTACAGTGGGCCCATGGACAATCCCAGGGGTTTTGTTTGTTTGTTTGATTGTTTGTTTGTTTGTTCGGTTTTTTTACTTCAATGTCAGTCACTAATATCAACTCAAAGATCATACAGGGCACGTCACACAATGACATGTGGATAGCCAATGGCAAAGACGTGTAAGATACGACTGATGGCCGAGAGGGGAACCAGAAGGATGTAAGGACAATCGCTGTGGTGGGCAGCAGAGATGCTCATAGGTCTGATCAATCAGGAAGTTGTTGGAGACAGGGTCACAGAGCCCTCCATGGCTCGCCAAGTAGAGGTAGGCGGAGTGCAGGACAGGCTCCGCCAAGGCAATACCTTTGGACTGACATAAACAGGGGGGTGGCTAATACCTTGGGGACAGTTGAAAAATTGTCACCTGTCCATCTCATTCCATGACACAGGCACCAGATGTGGTCCAACATGTGGCATCGCTCCTTTGGAGGCAGGGGAGACAGTTGTACCCTCCCCTGGTCCTCCGGGTTCTAAAGGTGATACACAGGTTTCCAGCGTGGCTGTGTCATGCCCGTGTGCCTCTGTGGTCCTGATCTGCATAGCTAAGTTCACTGGTGAGGCCTCTCACTCACATGGGTATGTTACTTCTGCCTGTGCCTCACAGTTCCCACTGGCAAGCAGGAGCTGTTTTATGTATGCTGAGGACACTCACACTCCTCCCGTGCCCTGGCGTGCTTTCTATTGCGATGAGCAGCTTGGGGAGAAGAGCGGTGCTCTGGCTCGCCCATCCTATTTATAGTTCATCGATGACGGAGACCTAGGCAGCAACTCCACGGAGCAGGCACGTGGAAGCGGGAGCCGAAACAGAAACCACGGAGGAGGGAAGCACACATGCTCCCCAAGGTTTGTTCTGTCTGTTTTCCTATACCACCCGGGGAACCACCCGCCATAGTCCGCCCCACCACAGTAGGGTGGGCCCTCCCACATCAATCATTAATCAAGAAAATGACCCACGGGTCTGCCTACGGACTAATCTGATAAAAGCATTGTTAAGTTTTTCTCTTCTCGGATGACCTGAGCTTGTGCTGAGATCACACACACACACACACACACACACACACACACACAAAAGAATAACAATAACAAAAACCGCCGAGTACAACTCAAAATACAGGTGCCTGGGCCAGGCACAGCCTGAAGCCATGTTCCACAGAGCATGGAGTACCTCTGGGAAGGGCAAGGCATGATTCAGGAGAGGCTGGGACGGACCTGAGGGTTTTGGTGGGGGCTCTCGCTCTGAGGTAGTAGACGGGGCAAAGAGACCGGCAATGGCGGCGGTCAAGCAGACTGCAGAGCCAGCCAGGCCTGAGAGACTGCGCCTCCACAGCTTCCAGTGAGCCTAGTGACCAGCAGCAATGCCGAAAGCAGAGGCAGCCAGAAACGAGGGGCCACACATGGCAGGCCACACCTCACAGGGAGGTGGACAGCTCACAGGGTCTCCAGGGATTGGTTCTCCATAATCCACCTAGAAACCCAGTGTGGGACCTCTTCACGTATAAATTGTCCTGAATGTCACTTCGTACCTGGGATGTGCCAGAATCAGTATAATATCATATCCTATTTCTCTTCTCTTAGTTGGTTTTAAACAATTGTAACATTGTAAATTCAAGCCCAGCTGCAGAAAAATCTAGGAGATGAAGAGTAACATGACCACATCCTCAGGAATCACATCATTTTAACAACCGCGGCATCAAAATGGAAATTGTTTCGTGCCTGTCTCCAGAATAAAGACTTTTCCAAGACCTTGGTTTATTTTCCTATCGTACACATCCTTATTTCAAGCCACGGTTATTTGCACACTTGCCTGGAAGTCAAGTCAACAGACCGGCATGCTCTCAGGACGTCCATCAATTGACTGTCCATCTGCAGAGGGGGGGCTGAGGAACACAGCCCCAAGCAGAAGCCCGAGCTGCAGGACACACTGAAATGTGAAACCCACTCAAGCAGGGCAGGAGGCAAACACCTACAATCCCAGCACTTGGGGGCTAGAGGTAAGATTCGTGGTCACCCTACAGAAGAGGTAGAGGCTGCACTGAGCTGCAGGAGACCCCGCCTCAAAAAACAAACAAGGGGGAGAATGAAGAGGAGGAGGAGGGAGTTGGAAGGACGGGAGGGAGGCGACCGGGCAACTAAGGATTCCGGAAAGCAGCGGGTGATCAGGTAGAGGACAGCACAGAGAACACAGATCCATACACTGCATTCCCCTGCCTGTGGAGGAGCGACTGGCTGAGAAACCAGAAGCTACAATGGGAAAAGGCAATTCATCCATCTCACAATCCAAGCCAGGAGAAGAGAGACAGCAAGCCGTTCACAGTCACGAAAACCTCTCTCTAAATGCACTCTTTTGCATGCCGGCTCTAGCGATGTTGTTGAGGCCAGCCTTCGGAGATCAAGCAATCCTTCAGCCTCAGCCTCCAGTACAGCAAGTGACACTGTGAGTTTGTATAAGGATAGGAATAACCAGGTTTCTCTGTGGTGGCAGAATCCCCACGAGCAGGGAGGTCCTCCATGCCCTAGTCCACTTCTCTAGACACTCCCGCCTGAGGACACTACTATCAGCTGTGACTTGTCCTTTAACACCAGCATCCCACGACCCCGCTGAGCTGTTCCACTGACCATGGTGCGCTCCTGTTCATAGGAATATGGGAAAGAAGATCACTCCCCATCCCCACCCCGTCCGCCCCTACACAGGGTTTCTCTGTAAATAGCCCTGGCCCTCCTTGACTTGCTTTGTAGACCAAGCTGGCCTTGAACTCACTTGCCTCTGCCTCCTGAATGTTGGAACTAAAGGCACGCATCACCATGCCCGGCCCAGAAGGAAGGCTGCTTTAAATGTTGACATTCTCCCCTTCTCTTCTCTTCTCTTCTCTTCTCTTCTCTTCTCTTCTCTTCTCTTCTCTTCTCTTCTCTTCTCTTCTCTTCTCTTCTCTTCTCTTCTCCTCTCCTCTCCTCTCCTCTCCTCTCCTCTCCTCTCCTCTCCTCTCCTCTCTCTCTCTCTCTCTCTCTCTCTCTCTCTCTCTCTCTCCTCCCTCCTCCCCACTTCCCCTCTGTATCTCTCTCTCACCTCTATGTCACCAGTGCAACTCTAAGCAAGTCACAGAGCATCAACTAGCAGCAAAGAGCAGCATCTCATTCTAATGCTACCCAGGAGAGATGAGCTACAGTCACCCTGGTAATCTAAATCATCAAGAAAGCACAGGGAGCTGGGCACGGAAAGCGTGATAGCCCAAGCCTATAGAATCCTAGAGTTGTCTGTCTCCATCCTGATGGTGGAGACAGGAGCCTAGAGTTCAAGGTAGTGTCATCTACAAAGCAAGTTCAGGACAGCCTGGGCTGCATGAGACCCATTCTCAAAGATAAAAATCCTGAAAGCTACAGGTAAGGGAGGGAAGAAGAGAAAATAAGAGTATCAGTGGTTACAAGCTCCCACCAACACCACCAGGAGCAACATCATCTTCCAGCAGCAGTTTACACTGGTCCCATGCAGAGCTCCCTATACACACACACACACACACACACACACACACACACACCAAAGGAAACACACCAAAGTACTATACTGTTAGCCAACCTCAGCAATCGTTGTACATCAGCCTTCCTTGCACAGCAGGAAGCACTCCTGATATAAAATGTTCAGTGTTCAGCCATCAGGAAACTCTTCTTTGAACTTGCTGACCAAGGCTTTACTTATCTAGAAAATGGTGCCCTGGCTTTCCAAGGGATGCAGTGTAGCCCACATCAGAGGAGCACAAGGCTCTCCAGTTTCTGCATTCCTGGGTAAGCCTCTCCTTACTCCTCTTTAGGGGCTTCCTTCAGACAGCAGAAAACAGAGATGTGTACCATCTCCCCCAATGCTGTATTTCCAAAGGCCTAGTGAAAACGATCTGCTTGGGTCCCAAGGACAACTGTAGCCTGAAAACTGGAGCTATGGGAACATGGACACAAAATCTCAGTGCCTTCTCTGCATCTGGGGAAGCCAAAACCACACAAGGATCCTGCGGTCTCAGCTGTCAAGACAAGTTCCCTTCAAAAGTGTGTGGAGTATGTGCACATGCATGCAAGGTGTGTGCACACACAGCTACCGATGAAGGTTACAGATATGGAGGGCGGGAAGGGCTCTGCACACTGAGCTTCTAGAGGATTAGATGGCAGCTCTGTTTGCCTGAGGAAGATCTATTTCCCATTTAAAAGTCTCAGATGCTTAGATTTCTTCCTCCCTCCCCTAATCTGCTCCTCTCCCCATGGCAGCATAACTCAGCATCACATATAATCAAAAACGAGAATTGCTGGGCTTGGGGGATGGCAGATGTCATCACAGCACTTGTGAGGCAGAGGCTGGGGATCCATCCTGAGTTCTAGTCCAGTCCAGACTATACTGTGAAGCCCTTTCAAAACCCTGAGAGCCATCCATCCCTGTGTCTCCTTCTCTCTCCCCACTTCCGAGCTGCAGAAAAACCATTAACGTAAAGACAGCATTCAGAACCCAGCTCACCCACAGCATCCTCGCCAACCTCGCCCAACTCACAGCGCCCCACCCACAGCACTGGCATGCTTTGTCAAAGTCCTGTTTTGTAAAAACCCCAGTGCATGGAAAGCTAGTCGCGAAAGCAGAAGGGTCCAAAGAGAAGTGGCGGATGTGGCATGAGAACTGCTCACCGTGGTAGACGGTGCCGTGAGCCCGGAGAGAAGAAAGGCTCGGAATCACACGGGGGACAGTAAGAGATTGATTTCTTGGAAAGAAGCAAGCTTTGAGAGGCAGCAAGACAGGAGGATCCGAACCCCCAAGACAGAAAAAGGGAACTACATGTTAAGGTAGACAGATGTTAGACAGCCATTAGCCAAGATGTTCCAGACTTCTCCAATAGTATTAACAAAGTAGGAGAGCTTTGTAAGTCCATGATAGAACATTTTCTTGGTGTATAGAAAGACCCAAGTTGAATCTCCATCACGAAAAATAAACACAAGCTATTAAGAACCCAACTTACTCTGCATCTCTCTCTCTCTCTCTCTCTCTCTCTCTCTCTCTCTCTGTGTGTGTGTGTGTGTGTGTGTGTGTGTGTGTGTGTGTATATACAGATACACATTGTTTTCCACCTTACTTTGTGGAAGGATTTCTCAGTGAACCTTGAACTTATCAGTAAGTCAAACCCAGGGGTCCTCCTCTCCCTCTGCACTAAGCTTACAGACAAACATCCCTGAGCACATCTTTTTACATGGATGTTTGAGACTGGAACCTAGGTCCCCATGCTTACATGGCAAGCACTTCATTCACTGACCCTTTGCCCAGTCCCTTAGCTGTGTACCATAAGAGAACTCTGTTTATTCCATAGGGTTTAGAATCCATGCCAAGGTCACCCAGCAAACAAAATGGTGACTATGTCCTAGATGGCTTTACAGGTCAAGCTGGATTCCTCTTTATCTTATCTTCCTTTTCCTAGCAACAATAAAAAGGCCTGACCCCCCATCATGGGGCATTCCAGGGGTGTTCACTGAACCACAGAGGGAAGCTCTGGTTTTCTGCTAACTCATCGACTCCTACTTTCTGGTCTTAGGCCACCCCCCAGCTCCCCAGTATATACAAATAGCTTTTATTGGCGATGAGTCCTCAGTACTGAACAGGGTCACATGCTTCTCATATGTTCATTATTAAATAACTTAACAAAGAATGTCTGTCTAGATACTGATATGAGGAACTCTCCCATATGGGGAAAACGCCCTCCTAAGCATGAAGCCTCTGGAGCAGCTGGTGGGGGAGGGGGTACCCTGCCCCCTTTCACTGGTTTCCTTCACCCCACCATTCAAGACACTCCAACTGGGCTAGAGAGAAGACTCACAGGATAAAGCACTCATACCACATGGGAGTGAAGACCAGAGTCAGGATCCTTTAACTCAAGGGAAAGTGAGGCAGGTGTGTCTGACCTACAATCCCAGCACTCAGGCCGCAGAGAGGGGAATCCCCGGGTGTTATGGCTAGTTTCCTGTCAACGTGACACACACTAGAATCATTTTGGAAGAGGGAAATCTCAACTGAAAAAAAAAAATGTTCCCACCAACTGGTCCGTGGGCAAGCATGTGGCTCTTTTCCGTGACTGATAATCACTGTGTGAGGGCCCAGCTCACTGTGGTCAGTGCCAGCCCTGAGCTATTGGTGATCATGGGTGCTATTAGAAAGCAATCTGAGCAAGCCAGGAGGAACAACCAGGAAGCAGTGTTCCTCCATGGCCTCTCCATCAGCTCCTGCCCTGACTTCTCGGGATGGTGGACTGTAAGGAAGCCCTTTCCTCTCTAAGTTGCTAAGACACTGAGGTAAGCTGGCCAGCTAGACTAACTGGAATTGCAAGCTCTGTATTCAGCAAGAGATCCTGCCTTGATAAATAGAGAAGGCCCAAGGAAGACTTTGGGCCTTCCATCCATACACACGCAGGGGCATACGCACTTGCACACTTCTCATGAGCTCACACACACAGAAACACAAATGCACACGTGCACAAACCGCAAATAACAGCAACTGAGAGTCTGTGGATCTTTGAAAACAATCTGTCTGGCACAAGAAGAAATCTGCATTTTGTTATGACTAAAAACATAATCAAATCCTTTTGTTTTTTTCTGTTGTTTGTTTCTTGAATGGTCCTGCCTCTCACGGGCACACAGTGTAACTGGCCCAATTCAAACCCCTCCCCTCCAGCTTTTCCCAGGGTTCCCTAGGAAACCCACTGAAGTGAGTGCTCCTTTCTACTCACACTCAATCTGCATAACAGCAGTGTCTCTTTGCAGGCAGTTCCTGACCCTCGTCTTCTCAAAGCTAAGAGTTATGGCTTGGTATGTGTAGAGGATCGATGCAGAGACAAGGCCTCAGGGACTTCATCTCAAATGGTGGGTCTTTGCACATAATTTTAATTATGTTCCTTCACATAATATGGATTAATGGTACATGTTATCATCATTGAATGCAATAGAAATCCACAATGTAGATGTCCTAGTTAAAATGCAG
The DNA here is from genome assembly GCA_964023405.1 of Apodemus agrarius. Classification (NCBI taxonomy): domain Eukaryota; kingdom Metazoa; phylum Chordata; class Mammalia; order Rodentia; family Muridae; genus Apodemus; species Apodemus agrarius. The sequence goes on along the minus strand of OZ030019.1, from coordinate 39,049,511 downwards.
TATTTCGGGGATAATGATAAGAAAAAAAAAGTGTATGCACTGTCATAAAGATACAGTTTTTATATTTTTGACCTGTGGTTGGTCACAGCCACACATGAGAAACCTACAGAGAGAAGAAGCTGACTGCACAAACTTCAAAGCATGCCATCTCTTGGTCGTTATGTTCAAGATCTCACATAGCCCAGATTGACCTCAAATTCACTGTGTAGCCTAAGCTGGCCTTGAACTCCTGACCGTCTACTTGCCAAGAGCTGGGATCACAGGCAGGTGCTACTGACAACTAGACTTAAATTTTAACATGCATTTTCTTGGACTAGGACAGAGCCTAATGGTAGAGCATTTGCCTGGCAGGGGCAAGCCCATGGCTCCCATCCCTAACACTGTAAAAATTACTAGCGTGAGCCGGGCAGTAGTGGCACACGCCTTTAATCCCAGCACTTGGGAGGCAGAGGCAGGCGGATTTCTGAGTTCGAGGCCAGCCTGGTCTACAGAGTGAGTTCCAGGACAGCCAGGGCTACACAGAGAAACTCTGTCTCGAAAAACAAAAACAACAACAAAAAAAATCACTAGCGTGGACTAGGCCAGGAATCTCTCCCCGGTACTGCAAAGATCAATGACAAGGGTGGTGGTGACGGTAAGGATGGCTGTGGTGATGACAGTAGCTACCTTTAGTAGCTTCTTCATCTGCAAGAGTAGAAAATGCAATTACCGCATAATAGCAATTAAATGAAATGATTACAAAGACCCCAAGTCAAGCATAAACCATATCTGAGTACTCACTACCCCAGATCCTCTCACCTGAGTCCCAGCCTTTCATAATCACCCAAAATGTCAAAACAATTAAGACACAACAGCCCCGTTTAAACAGCAACTCAAGAGGCTAAAAGTTACAAGTCTTTTTATACTCATTAATACAAATCTGCCAGGAGCCAGATTAGCTCAGTGACTGACTGTCAATCCCAAGACACCAGATTCCGAAAGTGTAGGAAATACACAGAGGACCACATGGTGGACAGGGATCATGTTTATTACAGCCTGTTATGGTAGTTACCAGGGCATTCTGTTCTCTAGGATGTCGTCTTAAATAGAGTAATAAATGAAACTATGACCAGCTGTCAAAGCCCACATGCTCTCCTTTCACAGACAACAAAATGCTCATCTAGTGTATGTTTGCACACAGCAGCGGCAGCTGGATGGGAGCCAGAGAAATCAATGAAAGCTTCATAGTTAGAAAACCACTAAATACAAAATAGGGGCCATGTGTCTCTGGTTCTTCTATTGTGAAATTCCTATTGCAAAGACAAGGTGATCCTCTTAACTCCTCTTAACTACTGTGCCATCTCTCCAGCCCAATCCTTGGATTTTAATCTGACCAGCTCAGAAGGTCACTGATGTCTATGCTGCTTCATTACCCACTCAGCTTTGCAAGGTACCAGGGCCCAGTCACCACTGGGTCCCTCCAGACACTCCGCAGGCAAAGCCAATCAATGTTCCTGGTTCTCAGCATTGTCCCACTGACCCTTGATGGCTCATTCTCATTCTTAGTCATTTATATACCCTGTCTCTCCCTCCTCCCTCCCTTCCTCTCTCCCTCCTTCTCTCTTCTCTCCCCACTCTCTCTCAAGTAGCCCAGGCAGACTTCAAGTTCAACTGGTAGTAGAAGATGACCTCGAATTCTTGATCCTCCCGCCTCCAACTTCCAGATGCCAGGATTTTTTTTGTTTTGTTTTGTTTTGTTTTTGTTTGTTTGTTTTTGTTTTTCGAGACAGGGTTTCTCTGTATAGCCCTGACTGTCCTGGAACTCACTCTGCAGACCAGGCTGGCCTCGATCTCAGAAATCTGCCTGCCTCTGCCTCCCAAGTGCTGGGATTACAGGCATGAGCCACCACGCCCGACTTCAGATGCCAGGATTATTATACACAAGTACCACCCCGTCCAGCTAGTTTCTCTGTTTGAAACTAAACTCCAAGGGCTGGAGAGATGGCATAAGGGTTAAGAGTGAGCATATACTGCTCTTGCAGAAGATCCCAGTTCCAGTTCACAGCATCCACATGGAAGCTCACAGCCACCTGTAACTCCAGTCCCAGGAGAACCACCTGTTGCCGTCTTCTGGCTTTCATGGGCTCCAGTACACATGAGGTTCACAAAAACTGATGTGAATACACACACATACAAAGAATAATAACAATGATAAATTCTAAAAGCTAACTCCAAGCCGGGCATGAGGGTACACATTTACAATTCTATCTAGCACAAGGGAGGTGGAAGCAGTAAAATCAGGAGTCTCCAAAAACAAAAGAAAAAAAAGTAGCAATCCATAGGGCTGAGATACATATGAGGACATGGTCCCCGGTAAGCTGCTTGCCGTGCAAGCATGAAGACCTGAGTGGGGAGGCCCAGCTTCGTGTCAAAAGCCAGGCACGGCACCATGCATCTGATTGCCCAACACATTCCTCATTCCATTGTACACACGTGCTCTGGGGTGGTTTTTAGGCTGTACCACACGCAGCATGTGTGTGCCAGGGCTGTGGTTTGAGGTGGCCTGCCCCACTAAGCCATGTGAGCAGAAGCCTGATCCTCAGTGTGGAGATGAGAACCCTTTAAGATGTGCACCTAGTGGGTGCACCTTCCATCTCTGGTGGTGGTGCTCTTGCAAATGATTGACATAGTTCTCCTCCAGGATCCCCGTCAGCCAGCTCTCCAGAACAAACTGTTCTACAACAGAGCCAGCAGCAGGCCCTTGAATCACCTCCACCTTTGCTCTGTCACCACTCCCTCTCTCAGTGAGATACCACCAACCAAGAAGTCCTCCACTGAGGTTTTTCACCCTCTAAAACTGAGCTAAATGAACCTCTCTTCCTGTATCAAGCACCCAACCTTGGGTGTCTTATTACAGCAACATAAAAGAGACTAAGATCTGGTCACTTATCTGTCTCTCTTGCTGCCTACATGGTAGCTGAATACTTCTCCATTATATTCATGAGTGGGTAAGTAAATGAATGAAGAACTGTGTAGCACGGACAGTAACCGCCAACCTCAAGCTAATGTAACCATGCAAACTGTCGGGCTAATTCAGTCTCTTTAAGAAGAGTCATCTTCCCAGCATGTCAAAGCAATAGAGAATGAGAGCTGCGCTCGGGAGAACACCACTCAGCAACAGTTCCAGACCAGAACCTTGAGCCTGGAAGTGGGCCCTCTTTCCCCACATTTTTAAGGTACTTAACTATCAGCCTTCACAGCAGATGACGTGACACAAATCCTTCCAGACTGAACAGCTCAGGACAACACGTGAATGCTCTCACAAAACAAATGCTCGGGCCTCATGTTGGCAAATATTCATATCTCTGTGGCTGTCTCCCAACCAGATAGGATCTGAGAATAGGTATCTATCGTAGATATCCAAGAGTAAACTGAGCATATTCAAACAAGACTCAGAGGAACCTGGTACCCGAGACAAAGTGTGCCCTTCTCTGCTGGCTGAGAGAAAGCCTCTTCCATACTCGCTCACCCCAGAAACGTGTATAAAGCAACGAATGAATGATGGATGGGTAGGACATAGAAAGAAGACTGAGACAGGAAGACTAAGAGTTCAAAGCCAGCCTGGGACCCTTGAAACAAAACAAAACAAAACAAAAGATGAGAGGAAGTATCAGAGAGGAAGAGAGCCAAAAAGAGAGAGAAAGCCATCCTCAGCAGCATTTTGCAGTGCCCTCCCTTTGGCAAAATCCCCCTCAAAATCACTGTCACGTTCCCCAGTGGCTGCTCTAAAGCCTCCCACGGCCCTCCAGTAGCCTTCCAGGACAGCTCTCTTCTCTTCAGCTCACGCGTCTGAACCCTTCCTCCTCTCTGCCCCGGTTGTTTTCCATGATTCCGCCTATGCCTCCTCCCTCCACTTCCTATTTCAATTCTAGCACGGAGTCCATCTTCCTACAGATCCAGAGCCCACCACAGACTCTTCCACCACAGTCTAACATACTCCCATGACCCTTCAAGACCTAGTTTAAGAAAGGAATTCAGGCCACCTGCCAATCTCTGCTCATCCCCACCACAGCTCTTGCAGGAGACCGAAGAATACTTGACTCTCCTGCTTTCTCTTCAAAGACCATGCGACATCCTTTAGGGTCAGATCTGAGCTGAATCCATTTCCTGTTTCAAGTCCTCGCTCCATAACTGACAAGCCAAGTTCACAAGTTGCTCATACACACTTAGCACAAAGTCCTGGGTTCAATCCTTAGCACTACAGAAACTGAACATGGTGATGCTTGGCTGTGACCTCAGTTCTCGTGAGGTAGAGACAGAAAAGGCAGATGTTCAAGGCCATCCTGGAAACTACACAGGGAGTTCTGAGTCAGCCTGAGCCACAGAACACCCTATCTTTAAAATAATAATAATAATAATAATAATAATAATAATAATAATAATGTAACTATAGGCACGAGGAGGCCACAATTCAAATGCCCATCTACAGCTGGCTGGTGTGTGCGCTCAATGGGGTGCCAGCTTTTAAAAGCTACAGAAATTCTATTATGCACTAACAACATGGCAGACAGTGTCTCGTAGCTTTACAGAAGGAGTCTACACCTCCCGTCTTCTGCTATCTTCTCAAAGAGAACTTGCCGTGGCGCTGCTGCAGGCTGAGTACCAGGCGGCAGTGTGCAGCGCTGGCACACCCTGGCTCTCACGCCCCAACAGCCAACTTATCTCGCTGGAATTTCACCCCTGTGCTAGAGCAGGTGAAAATGTCAATCAATGTTTAACACCTTCAGCGGACATATGTTCTTAGTGACTGCCCATCACTACAGCAATGCTCTCAAGTTGGCATTACATGAACATGCAAGAAACAGCCCAAGAAAGTCAGCCACACACCCACCGGCATCTCCTGTGTGCCCAGGGAGGCCGGCGGACGCACGCCATCTCTGCTTTATTTCATTACCTCATTGGTCAGTCCTGACAAGTGTTTTCCATCTACTTCACACTTCTCTCTCAGAAGTGTCTCCACTGCTCTGCAACACATTCTGGCAGTCACAAAAATTTCTGTTGACTCAGGTCCGTGGGGAGTGGAGTGGTGTTCACTCCCAGGGTGGAACAGGCATTGCGAAGTGTGTGCCGCACGCACAGACAGCCTTATGTTCCCCAGACGGCGTGTGCACTGTGCATGTAAATGCACACACCCTTGAGTGCCGTGTACGGGCTCTAACAATTGTTCCTTTTATTCCTCCGGATTGTTCTCGAACTAACTTAAAAAGCCTGGTGTCTTGGCACAATCCTGTGGTTATATTATGACACTTGGGAGGTGGAGGCAGGAAGATCAAGACTAATAAGACCACTGGGTAGCCTCAGCTACATAAGACTCAGCTCCAAAACAAGAAGACAAAACAGGCTGACTGATGAATATGAGTTGGGGGCGGGGGTGAACAGAAAGATCTAGATCTTTAAGGTCCTTCCCATTCTTGGAAGGGAAGGGAAGCCAATGGAGACCCCTCCCACTAGATTCCACAGCAAGCTAGAGGCCGTGTCCAGTTGAAGGACTAGGGCTACCAAGAATGCCAAGAAACAAAGAGACTCCTCCAGCAGCCATCACACACGGCACGGGCAAGGATCCCAGCCACCTCTCCGAGGACCTACTCAGAAGAAAGAACAGTATGTTGCCAGGTGGCAGGGCATAAACCGAGTTATACGTAAAACATTCAGAACTGATCACAAGCAGATGGGAAGCAGGAAGTTCCTGCTTGTTGGCTATTAACATTGCTTGCTTTACTTTAGCCCCTCCTCCTTCCGGGAGCCAGCCCCATCTTTTCTACTGGTGGATGTAGCAGGTCTGCTCAACCCTGCTTTCTCTCACCCACTAGAAATCACAGACACACACACACACACACACACACACACACACACACACACGAGGTCTTTCCAAACTTGTTGCTTACCCAGGGCTGGGCAGGCCAGAGGGAGAGACAAAGTAAGTTTTTTTGTCTTACCGACCTTGTTTTAAAGTGTTACAAACTAGTACCATTCACTCATGTTCTAAGGTTTTTCTGTGAGGGAATGTATGTAGCCTGGATTGACATTAAATTTGAGATGCTCTTACTCAACTTCTTGCAGGCTAGGATGACAGGTGTGAGCTACCATGTCCAGCTTTATTCTGTGTCTTTGACTTGGGGTGGGGAGTGGGGGGCAATAGGAAGGGGTGGTTTAAAGTTGGGTTTCAATCTGGCTTGGAACTTAGGTAGCTCAGATGAAGTTCAAACTTTAGGCAATCCTCCTGCCTTACCCAGCCAAGTGCTAAGATTACAGGCAACACCACTATGTCTAGCTTCTACGCTGGGTCTTAAAGTGAGATTACCTACGCTCCTGGCCAGCGCCCGGTGACTGAGCTCCACTGACTGACTCTTGTCTGAACCTGAGATGTGCACAATTGCCGATGCTCCGCTCGATGACCAGGTGAGTGGCGCTTCACTAATTCTCCTTCCGAGGGCCAGGTATTCTCCGAGAGGTGAGAGCATGATCAGATTCAGCAGCTTCTAAATTTGCAGCAATGTTCTGAGGCTCGGGAAGACATTCTGCACGAGTTTTGTGCCTCTAAGAATCATCCACTCCTGCAGAGTAGCAGGGGTACTCTTTCAAAGGAGCCCAAAGAAGGCCACTCCGCGTGCCGTAGTCTGGACTGTTAGTCTGAAAAAGCAGCCAACCTCTCGCGGAGCACCCGGCCCCCTCCGAGGCCAATGATCCTCCCTCAGTTAGCTCCTCTAGATTCATGGGCTCTTTCTTTTAAGGAGAGGGAGCCCTCGGAAACTAGCATAACTTTTAGTATCAGAGGGCATAGATTAGAGGAACACACACTAACACGCCCGGTAAAATCTTTCCTACTGTAGAACTGGTTTATTTTTTTTTAACAGCAAATACAAAGTCCCACGAGGAAGGGAGCCAGGAGAAGCCTGGGAGCCCGCGAAGGATTTCTCAGCGTCAAGGAGAGCGACTCACAATCACTCTAAGTAGCTGAGGCTTCTGTAGCAGAGCCGGACTCTTTAAAAAGTGTCTGTGTGCCCCATTGTTTCGGAGAGGGCCTCTCCTTGGTGGGCCTGCCTTCCCTTGCTGACCTTAAGGGAGTCCAAAGAGCCCAGTCTCCCATTTAACGCATTTTTCACTAAATGAGGCTTTTCCTATCAGGGAGTATGTCCACCCCCTGTGTAGGGTCCAGACAAAAGGAGCACCTGTGCCTTCTGGGTGTACTCAGCCCTCCTCCAGAGAGGAGGGAACCCAGCTACTGTACAAGAAGGCCAGGAAGGGGACTTGACTCCCCACACCCAGACATCAGGAGTTTGTCAGAAGGAGGGAATGCTGGCCCAACAGTAAATCAGTCCTCCCCCTACGAGCACAAACTGAGCTATGGGCCAGAGGAAAATAAATAAATATAGCCACAGCACACTTCCAAGGCAAGGGAGGATTTGTTGTTTGAGGACATTGTGTGTGAGTGTGTGTGTGTGTGTGTGTGTGTGTGTGTGTGTAAAACACAGGTTGACACACTTCGTGTTTTATGACTCCCCACCTTAATTTATTTTTAAAAGATTTGTTTTATATATGTGAGTACACTGTAGCTATCTTCAAACACCACAGAAGAGGACATCAGATCCCATTACAGATGGTTGTGAGCCACCATGTGGTTACTGGGATTTGAACTCAGGACCTTGGGAAGAGTAGCCAGTGCTCTTAACCATCCGGCCATCTCTCCAGCCCCCCTCCTTAATTTTTAAGAAAAAGTTTCTCACTTAACCTGGAACACCTGCTCCGCTGGCTGGCTGGCCACCAGCCCCTGGGGTCCTCCTGTACCGGCCCCCCTGAAGCTGGACGGCAGTGCGCTTCCACTGGGGAATCAAAATCAGATCTCACCCGTGCATGGCAAGCCCTTCACTCCCTAGGCCATGTTTACACCTGCTTTGCTTTGGATCGTCTCATTTAGAGCTGGCTGCCCTGGAACTCATGACAATCCTCCGGCCTCAGCAACCTCACCCCTCAGTCCTGCAATTACAGGAGCACACCACGAAGCCTGACGTAGGGTGAAGTGGGAGAAGAGAGTGTGACAAACAGACTTTTAAAGTCTCTCTGCGGGTCCAAGGCTTATATCCTCAGAACCCCAGCTCTAGTAAAGACCATCAAAATCTAAAAGATCCTCCCCCCACCGCCCGAGGTGACACTATCGGGTCTGAACCAAGATCATACACAGTCCCCTTTACTCTTTGCACCTCACCGCTAGCCAGGATGGCTCTTATTTTGCCCATCTTCCTCCTCGCCACCCTAATTTCAATGTGGATACCCCTATCTGAGACCACAGACATGGCTTGCATCCCTCCAGCAAAATGGCTGCCTGGCAGGACACACAGAGAGCCCAGCTTCACACAAGGCTGCCCAGCGGGAAAGACTTATGAAGCAGAAGGCCAGCGAGCATGCTTACTGCTCCTTCCTGTAGTCTACCCGATTGACAGGCTCCCTCCTGACTCCCAATGTGAACCTGAGAGGGAGAGGGAGAGGGGGAGAAGGGGGAGGAAGAAGAAGATAATGATGATTCGGGAACACTAAGCCAGATGTGCCTGAAGTAAGGTGATCTCTACAAGTTTAAAGGCCAACCTGGCTAACATAATGAAAACATCATTAAAAAAAAAAAAAAAAAACAAAACCAGAAAATAACAACAACAACAAAACCCAAAAACAAAAAACAAAAACAAAAACAGAGAGAACAAGGAGCGTTGGCAAGGGACATGAGTTCAAAGCAACCCTAGAGACAGGCAGGGTAGGGGGCAGGGAGTGAAGACATGCTCATAGTGTTCCTTGTATGTTACTTACAGTCACCACAGCACGGCCGTGGACTCCGGATCTGAATTCCGACAGGGGTGAGATTGGTTTTAACGGGTAAGGCTGACCTGTGGACCACAATTCAAGCAGCAGGCTAAGAGGGCGCCTACTGCTTTTGCCTTATACTCGGTCCCTGGTTGGAGTGAGGTCAGTGAACTGAAGAGAAGGTGAGGATGCAGGCTAAGCAATGATGCCAGTGCTGGGTTTGTAGAGAGAGAACGGCCATTTGTTCCACAATGGCGTAGGAATACACCCACCATGCCGCGAGAGGTAAGAGGAGACAGGAAGTGGAATTAATCTGCTTGGATAAAAAGACCAAAACCAAAAAGAGGTGTGAGAAGACACTGCTGAGAAAAGACAGCGGGTGGGGGTTGGGGGTCTGGGCCTGGCACCTTCCATGCAGGTAGATTCCGGGGAGCCCTTAAAGGAGACGGGACTGAGCAGGAATGCCAGCCTGTACTTGCAGCAAGACAAGTGTCACAGAGGGACCCATGCTGCTCTCAAGGGATGAGCTATGCCCACCAGAAAATACCTACCAATGGAGCATGATGAGCCTACCATCCCAGCACTGTGGAGGAAGGCTGAGGCAGGAGCATCATGCTGAGCTGGAGACCAGCCTAAACTACATACTGAGCTTCTGTCATAAAATAAAATAAAGTAAAATAAAATAAAATAATAAACTGCACTGATTGGCTTTAATCATCAATTCTGACACAAGCTAGCATTCCGTCCTGAACTACGAGAAGTATAGAAATCCAGCCGAGCACAGCAGCAACATGGGTTCTCTGCTCTTGACTGGTGGTGAGGCGGCCAGCCGTCTCCAGAGATTAATCCGGAAGAGGAAGCATGAAGACGGTGAAACAGAAGTGATGGATGAAAACAAGGAAACCAAGTCCTGCAAGCCAGCAGGGCCGCTGCCCATGTGAGCTCAGTGATAGGGAACGGACAGCTGCTGAGAGAGGGCAGGTCAGTTTCCTCGGGTGCAGGCTCTCAGCAAGGGGAGCGCACGCCGGGGAAGCCCACACCTCCGAGGATGTACAGGCAGCACAGACTGGGCTGGACAGGCAGGGAAAGTGTGACAGGGTCAACACAAAGGTGGGCGGGGAAGGGAAGCAGGGGCGGATCTAGAAAGAGTGTGGAGAAAGTACGTAGGATCAAAACACACTGTAGAAAACTCCCAAAGGACTAATTTTTAAAAACCATGATATTTTAAAAATAATAATTAGTTATAACATTCCATCTTTTTTATTAAAAAAAAAACCCTATTGCTTAAGACACCTGACACAAGGCTTGGAGAGCTGAACTGGGACTGACCTGGAAGTCCCCTCCTAGGCTAGCTCTCACGGGATTGCTGGAAGGTACAATGCAAGCTGCAGGAAAGGAGCAACTGTCCTCCCTGGCTGTAAAGCCTGAACCATAAGGATGGAATGGCTGACCCAGGGGGATAGCACAATGGTGAGACAGCGGCGCTGTCAGGCTTAAGGCCCACTCCACAAGGGGATTCGCGCTTGGTACAGTAATCCTAGCCAGCCAGCCGGGGAGAGACCATGGATCCTAAGGGAGAGCCTCCTACTGCCTTTTTCCTAAACCAGTGTAATCGCCAATTGTAATCTAATATTTACCCTGATGCCCATCGATAAACACTCTCACCCCTCATCAAAGAAACTTCTCTTTGCAATGGACGGAGAGAAGTACAGGTCAAAATGCAGAGAAAAACCAAGCGATCATGGAGTGCCCAGCCCTAACTGATGCATCTGCAGGGCGATTCCTACACTTAGGCTCAGCGGAATTTGTGGAAGAGGGAACAAAAGATTGTCAAAGCCAGAACACGATGGCGTCTGCTACTAGAGACTACGCCCTCTAGATAGGGCGGGAAACACACCCATAGGATGTCAACAGTACGGTTGTACAATGAGAATACCAGCTGACAGTCAGCAGGACAGGAGAAACTCCACAAGGTCCCACCACAGTGAAGAGCTGCCGGTGACCAATGTCTCCTCAGAGTAGGGCAATCTCTTTTACCTCCCTCAGAGAGTATCCAGTCCCGAGTGTTCAGCCCTGCACACATGTACGTACAAGCAATACTAAATGGACTCTGAAGGTTGTAGATACATGGTGTGTGTGTGTGTGTGTGTGTGTGTGTGTGTGTGTGTGTGATATTCATAAAAAAGAGCATACATTCGGGTGAGAATAAGGGAGAAGGAGGAACTGGAAAGGCAAAAGTATTTCATTGCAGGGCTCACACGTCAAGCGAGTTATTTATTTATTTAGTCTTTAAAAATGTCAAAGCATTCTAAAATCAGAAGTGGTCTGGGGCATTTATCTACAGCATAGAACCGGAAACCACAGCCAGGCCTTGGGAGGAACAGTAGTCACGGTTTGTTTGGGTTTGGTTTTTGAGGTAGAGTTTCAAGCCGTAGGCGACCTTGAACTTTTGGCCTTTCTGCCTCCTCCACCACCCACGTGCTATGATTCCAGGTGTGTGCCACCGCGATCGGCCGGCTTTCCTTTTTGTTTTTTGTGCCACTGGGCATTTGAGTCTACAAAGCTGAGGGTATAGGGTGTGGAAAGATAGGGAATGGGATACTAGTCAGCCCGGCCCACGGGGGGTTCAAGGCCCACCTGGGCTATGTGAGACCCAGTCTCAAAAAGCCAAAGCAATAATAAGAGAAGCATCCTGAGCAGGAAACAAAGCATGAAGACACTGGCCTGTGGGCAGGAGCCAGGAGTCCTGCTTACCCTGCTAGGGAGCTAGGCCTAGGTGGGCTGAGCGCAGAAGGGATGGGCCAAAGGACCAGAGAGAGGGAGGGCCCTTTCCTCTCTGGGTTGTCTTAGTTAGTGTTATGATTGATGTGATGAAACACTATGAAGCAACTTGGAAGGAAGTGCATTTATTTGGTTTACGCTTCCTCATCACTGTTAATCAGGACGGAAACTCAAAGGAGGCAGGAGGACCTGGAGGCGGGAGCGGATGCAGAGGCCATGGAGGGGTGCTGCTTACCGGCTTGCTCCTCAGCGCTTGCTCAGCCTGCGTTCTTATAGAGCCCAGGACCACCAGCCCCGGGGATGGCACCGCCCACAGTGGGCTGAGTCCTCCCCTAGCAGGCAATAATTAAGAAAATGGCCTACAGGCTTGCCTACAGCCTGATCTTAGGGAGACATTTTCTCAATCGATACTCCCTCCCGATGACTCTAGCCTGGATCAAGTTGATATGAAACCAGCCAGCGCGTGGGTATAAGTGGAAGGCCGCCTCCACGCAATAGCTGTGTGTTGGTTTTTCTCTCAACGATCGCCACACTCCTGAACAGTCTTGCTCATGAAGCAGAAAGAAATTCCATTCTGTTTGGTTTATATTCCTAACTAAAATTACAGGAGACCCTAGAGCCTCTGAGTTTCTCCAAAGTGACGACGGAAGACTCCAAACAGGAGAGGGAGGAGGGATTCACAAGGTCCGGGCCTCACGCAGCCAGAGAAGCTGGCTCCGTTCCCTAAAGACCCACACAAAGGCCCTTGCAGCGTGGAAGGGAAAACGTTGCCTTCCTCCCACTCACGGGCTCTCTCTGATCCCTACATTTTTCTGTCTTTTTTTTTTTTCCTTTTAACTGAGTCATGCAAAGGAAATTTCAAGCAGGGGCAGAGCAGAGGTGGGACACTACCGAGCTGGGCCAGCTGTCTCCTCAAGGATCGCAAACCTCAAGGCCGTGCAAGGTGGCCGCCATGCCTTCTCAGTGAAAAAAGAGATAAGCCACTTGAAGGGACAGGATGGGCACTTCTAAGGCCGCCCTTAGACAGGGTGACAGAATTGCAAATAAAGAACCTGTTCTGTGTCCAAAGTAAGGTACGGTGGCACATGATCTCAGCAATGTGGGAGAGCTTAGGCAGGAGGATTATAGCAAATGCGAGCCCCAAACCATGGTGAGCTTCAGAGTGACGCACCCTGTCCCAAAAAAGAAAGAGAAAAACAAACAAACAAACAAAAAAAGAGTTTCCATTCATAATATGAATTTTCCAACGAAGTGCTCTCAATTTTAGAGACTTGTCACACATGTGAATAAAAACAAACCAAACTGGGAATCAGCTGTCAAGTTCCTGGTTTATGGTGGGCGGGTGTCAGCCCTCAGGAAATCCCGCTCGCTCACAGTCACAGAACTCAGCCTGCCTGCATAAAGGAGAGCGTCTGTTTTGCCTGCTGCCTGGCCCTTTTCCTACTGGAGGAAAGGGAAGAAGAGGGAAGGGAAGACGGACCAAGACTCAGAAACACCCTCGGCATCGGAACCTCTGAACAGTCCTGGTCTGTGTTCCGGAGGGCAAGGGGGGCACGCAATCTTAGACTAACACAAGCAGAATTTCAGTAGGTTCATTACAAATGGGGTGGGCTATCCTCTGCTAACAACACTGCAGAAAGCCCCAGGGGTCTGGCCACAGAGCTCAGAGACGCAGACAGATGCAGACAGGACAGAACAAAGCAGCAACTTGACCCTCGCGGTAACAAGATACCTTATTTTGAAAGTATTTGAGCCAGATTTGGTGACATACATGTGTAATACCGAGCACTCGGAAGGCTGAGGCAGGATTGCCACAAGTTTGAGGGCAACCTGGGCTACTTAACAAGGCCCTGTCTCAAAACAAATGAAGGATGTATTCAGTAACTAAACTCCTGCTTGAAAAGTCAATGTTTTCTCCTCCCTTTTGGCTTTCCTCTCTGAGACCATCCAGGCAGGAGTGGAGACGTTCCAAAGGGACTCCGCTGCTCCTTCTTTTTGGGCTATCCGTTGGCTATCAAACAAAGGACCCCAGAAGTCGGAACTTCCCCAGGAATTCTGGGAGGAGGAACAAAACTGACGCCTGGTGCCAGCCATGAGAGGAGCTTGTCTCCCAGGAAGATATCTCATGTAGGTCTGAGGACTTGTTAGACCACCTGGCAGGAGAGCTGAAACAATGTCAGGTCTGTCGTGGGCGAAGCCAGGCTGAGACCTGACCGCTTCGCTACGTGTACCGCCTGCTCTCTATTTAAGTTTAAACCCCATATCAGAAGCCCCCGAGGACGAAGGTGGTTGGGAAGGGTCTGTGGACCACTTTGCTCTTCCTACAATTCTTCCTCTTCCTCTCACTTTTCCTTGTTCTGTTTCATTGGCCTATTGAGGGAGGGCTGTACCTGAGCCTAGTATGTTATATACCGCCGGGGTGTAGACTCTGACCCCAATAATACCAGTGACTTTGCCACCAGCCAGGGCCTCCTAGAATCAAAGACCAGGATGCAAAGATAAGGATGGAAGGTAGTATCTTCTGCAATCTTCTAAAATACTGGTTCTCAACCTGTGGGTCACAACCAACCCCTTTGGGGGCCAAAATGACGCTTTCACAGGGTTCACCTAAGACCATCCTGAACATCAGACATTTCCTTATGATTCATAACAGTTGAAAAAATACAGCAGGGCTGGAGAGACGGCTCACCGATGACTGCTCTTCCGAAAGTCCTGAGTTCAAATCCCAGCACCCACATGGTGGCTCACAACCATCCGTAAAAAGATCTGACTCCCTCTTCTGGAGTGTCTGAAAATAGCTACAGTGTACTTACATAAAATAAATAAATCTTTAAAAAAGAAAAAGAAAAAAATACAGTAATAAGTAGCAATGAAAATAATTTTATATTATGCTTGGGGATCACTACAACATAAGGAACTGTATTAAGGGAAATCACAGAATTAAGAGGGTTAAGAATCACTGCTCTGGAGACAGATAGCTTTTCACAACACAATTCTCAGCCCTCTGAGATCACAAGCCCCTTCATCCTTCCCTGACTTATCTAAGAATCAATGAACCATCTCTGGTGGGGCATACTTCATCTCTTAGGTATGGAAGGATTGGGGAGGGGAGTCAGTAGCTACAAGTTTACCGCTTCACAACATAGCCATAGAACCTTCTGGAAGACAGAAGGAAGCACCATTCTCAGGGTGGAAGTAGAGATAGCACTGAAAGCTATTGCAGGCCTTCAATCAAAGCTGTCCTTCAGCTCCACGGCACATGGCCTTAGGAACACACAGAGCCTGTACTCCTGGGCTTTTGGGTTTCTATGGAGTCGGCATCCTTTGCTGAGACCTTTACAATCCAGCTACTTCCAGCCAGACATGGAGAGCTAAGCCTGTAATCCTGGCAATCCAGCAGACAAGGCAGGAGGGAGGCTTCAACCAGGAGTTCCCAATGAGCCTGCAGTATACAAAGAGATCCTGTCCTAAAACACACATACACAGAGGTCACAGACTGACATCTTCAAAGGAGCGCCACATTCCTGACTCACCCATCATGTCTTCTCATCCTGGGCCCCTTTGTCTTCGAGTGGAGGTTTTAGGCTCCAAAGGGCTCATCCAGTGTTCATTTCCAACAACCCCCAGAACGGCAGTTCGCACACTGCTTTGACTGAGACCCACACGTCTTCCACTATATGCACTACGTCCTCACACAGCACTGACAGGATTAGATGCTCCCCCTTCTCACTCAATCCCAACACCAGAACCAAGCACAGCTACGCTCCCACGTTAGCTCCGGTCCTGAAAAGGCTGGCCGTGACTGAGAGTGGCTGCCATGGCCTGCCAGTGGATGGCACTTACAGAAAAGCTTTTGTGTAACTGTGAAGTTTCGGTTGATGGGAACTCTCAGCCTATCTCAGCAGCAGCCTCCTGAGCGCCTCTCTGTGGGTGGGCTGTGTTCCCTCCTTCACATTCCGCAGCCCCTTGGCCTTCTACATCAGTCTAGTGCAACCGTTTACATCCGAGAGATGAGCCTATCTAGAGGGTCAATAAGAATAAGATTTCTTTTGACACATCTATTAAGGTACAGAGGGAGACACACACGTCAAGGTGTACATGTAGATGCCAGAGGACCACTTGTAGGAGTCAGTTCTCTCCACCCCCACCGTGTGAATCGGAGGGATTGAACTCAGGTCTTAAGGCTTGGCAACAAGAACCTTCACCCACTGAGCCACTAGCCCCCAGGAAAAACCTTCTAAACACTCATAGCAGGATTACCCTCAAATCCAAAAGGAGAAAACAACTGAAACGTCCATCAACAGAAAAGTCAATATGCAAAATGTGCTGTAGCCAAGCATGAAATATTATTTTGCCATGAAAAGGAAGTGAAGTCCCGGGGCATGCTATTATAATATGAAAGAACCTTGGAAACATAAGGCTAAGTGACATATATCTGCCACAACAAGCCATTTATTATATTACATAAACTATCAACATTAAATATCCAGGACAGGTTCATGCCTAAAGACAGGAAGTAGGTCAGCATTGGCCGCCTGCTGAGAAAAGAGGGTGGGGCAGGGGCTGGAGGGCATGGGGCTTCATGTAAGGAGCAAAGGAGCTCTAAAATACACTAGGGTGGTAGACGTTCATGCCTGCAGATGTGCTAGTACCCACTGAGTTGTGGCTTATACAGCAGAGGGATCGGCCTTAATAAAGCTGGGTTTGACAGGAAACTGGATGGAGTGCAAAGGAATCCATTCTGACATTTCCGTGCACGCCCACAGCCAAGGAAGTGTGCCTCAGCAGTCCTGCAGGCCCACTCGGGATGTGGAACCAGGAACTGAAGGCCACTCTCAGCTGCTACAAAGCCAGTCCAAAGCCAAGCTCAGCTACATGAGATCCTGTCTCTAAAACCCAGGCTGAGGAGACAGCTCGGTCAATAAAGAGCTCTTGCCAAGGAAGGCTGCGGACCTGAGTTCAATCCCCAGCACCCTCCTCAACAGGTGAGTAGGGTGCTGTGCTGGGCAGGTGGGTTTGTTTGGGTTTGTTGTTGTTGTTGTTGTTGTTGTTGTTGTTGTTGTTTTGTTTCGTTTTGTTATTAGTTTGTTTTTTATTTGGTTTTTCGAGACAGGGTTTCTCTGTGTAGCCCCGGCTGTCCTAGAACTCACTCTGTAGACCAGGCTGGCATCGAACTCAGAAATCCGCCTGCCTCTGCCTCCCAAGGGCTGGGATTAAAGGTGCGCGCCACCACCACCCAGCAGTACTGGGCATGTGTAATCCAAGGACTGGGAAGACAGAAAAGAGAATCCCCAGGGCATGCTGGCCAGCCTAGCCTAGCTGAAAAGCACTTTCAGAAGATGAGTCGAATTTGTGAGCCCTGGGTTCCAGCAACAAACCTCTTGTTCAGTGACCCACACATTAAAAAGACGTGAAAGCAGGAGGAAGGTCTATGACGAGGAAGAGGAGTTCCAGAGGGAGGTGGGGGAGAGATGGGAATGGGGGGGGGAGCAACAAACTCAAATTTGTTTATCCGTGTATGAAACTAACAAAGAATAGAAAAATGGAAAAAAATACGGTGGATAATCACTTAGGAATGATACTCAAACCTGACCTCTTGCCTCCACAGTAAGTACACAAGTATCCACTTATAGACATTCGGGGGATGGACGGAGACACACACATACACACACTAATAAGAATAATGTCAACTCTGGTACTGACTCAGATTCCTCAGCCCTGTGGAAGCTTCCACCTGAGGAGCCTCGGGAGGAGGAGCCTGTAGAAGGAAATGGACTTTGCCTTCATTTATGAATATCAATGCCATAACCCTCAGTCCCACAGCTTGAAGAGTCTCAATGCTTTTATTTATTTATTTATTTTGCATGCTTATGTGTGGTATGAGTGCATATGCAACTGTGTGTTTGCATGGGGGGGCATATGTGTGTATGAAGATGCAATCACAGATACATGTATGTACGTGGAGGCTAAAGGTTGATATTGATCTTCCTAATAATCCCATCTCCACCCTTATTCATTAACACAGGGTCTCTCACTTGAATCCAGAATGCCCCAGTTCAGCTCCTGAGGCTGGCCAGCTTACTGTGGGGATGGATGTCCAGTCTTAGTCTCTCAAGACTGGGATTACAGATAGACCATTGCCCCACATTTGTGCTGGGGATCCAAACTCTGGTCCCCAAGTCCTCGTACCCGGTGTTTTACTTGCCCACCTTCTAACTAGCCCTGAATTTTTTTTTCTTTAGAAAACAAAAACATTGTATTTTCTACCTGTTCCACTTTAGAGGGGAAGGCTGTGCCACACTGTCCTGTAAAACTCTGTGTGGCAGTCAGCTAATAATAGCTCCCAAGGTCCATCGAAAAGAGTGGAGAAAACACTGGCCTCATGCCAACTGCAATGTCAATTTAAGTCCTACAAAAACAGTAGCAGTTCAGCTATGACCAACGGTTAGCCACCCAAAGAGATAGAAATCAGAACTCATGTCCCCTTGGGAATATGAACGAACCCCAAAGCAATCACTGGTACTTTGGTTTAGAAGAGTAAATCTTACAGCAATGTGAAAAAGGGAATTTCGTGAGTCATTTTGCCAGGGTCTAACCAGTGACTACTGGGTTAAGGTCTTACCATTGTGTGTTAGAAAGCCAACATTCACAGCTGCCTGCATGCATGCTTTAATAAGTGGACACACACACACACACACACTTACTTTCATTCTGTGAAACAGGTACTATGTAAACCAGGCTGACTTTTAATTCCTAATCTCTTGGCCTCCACCACCAAGTGCCAAAATTACAGACGTGTGCCACCATGCCTGGTTAATGAGTAGACATCATTATGATTCAAGTAGTGAAAATTCTCAATATCTAATAAAAACAAAACCAGCAAGTACTGTAATCCATCTTTCACTCACCCCTCATCTGTCAAAGAAATAGTTTAAACTAAAAATTTAAGCCAGATACAGTAGCATTGCCTGTAACTCAAACATTCAGGAAGCCGAGGCAGGAGGATTGCTATAGGTTCCATACCAAATGGGCTTCATAGTGAGATTCTGTTTGGGGGGGAAAAAAAGAGGGGAAGGCTAGCGAGCTAGCTCAGTGGTCAAAGCACCGTTGCTGGGTTGGAGGACCCACGTTCAATCCCAGCATCCACACGACGGCTCACAATCATCTCCAGCTCCAGTCCCAGGAGCTCCAACGCCTTCTTTTGACTTTCTTAGGCACCAACCACAAATGTGATACACATACGCAAGCAAAGTATCCACACATAAAATAAATATATCTAAAAAAAAAAATTTAAGATGCAAAGAAAAAAAACTGCATCTTTCTAAGCTGCCAGCAAGCCACAGGAAAGACGGTAAATAAACAAAATGAGGACAAGGTAGTGCAGAGCTATCTAATAATAGAACCCTCCCCCCCCCACGCTATTTGGACTCCATGCGGAAGCTGGCCCCTGCTGTCTAAATACTTCTCTCTGTTGACTATCCTTTAATATTTATTTTTAATAGCAGGAATACTTCCCCTACTGTAGCCAAAACAAATTAAGAGATGACATCAGATCTTAAAATGTAGCAAAGCAAAACTGGGCAATGTAAGTGGCTCTGTTTTTATGGTTTAGCGCTAGGCTGTATATCTCTAATCGCTATCTCAAATGCTATGGAAGAGACAAAAAAGTGATCAAACACAGAAGAACACACATCGGGTGAAAGAGAGCGGGGAATGCACAGATATCCAATCACTGGCATGCAAGGAACACACAGAAAGTTCCACGATTAAAAAACAATTAAAAAACAAAAAGCAAAAAGCACATGAGCAAAGGACACTCTGTTCTTGTCTTCAGTTGGAAGTTCCAAGTGACTGATAAGTATGAGGACATTTCTCACAAACATGGTTACTGTGTGCTCGGTTCCAAAAATGAACGGGGCAGGACACAGCCTAGAGGACTCTCTAGCGGGACCCCTGGTGTTCCTGAATGATACAGCAGCTCCTCAGCACAGGGGAATGGAGCAGAGAACAACAGCCAGACAGACTGAAGCAGCTCCCAGCACTGTCCACACTGCCACAGGAGGAAGCAGTCTCTGTCCACCAAAACAGATAACAACAGCCAAAAATCACGTAGAGCTTCAAGAAGGTTCAGTGGTCAAGGTGTTTGGCCAGCCAGCCTCGGAACTCAACAGGTGGGAGGAGAGAAGTCACTCCTGAACATTGTACTGTGCCTTCCACTCGCACACACATGCACACCCTGCACACATGCACACCATGCACAATATTTTTAAAAGGTGGGGGGAAGACACATACATAAATGTTAGTCTTTAAAAGAATGAATTTCTGATACATGCAGGGATCAACCGTGAGAACATATTGCAACCATGTGTGGAGGCATGCAGAGGCAAGAGGATCACCGCAAATTCTAGGTCAGCCTGGACTACGTTGCAAGACCATCTCTCAATACAAAAGTAACAAGAAAATGAAAGATAAAAGCACATACTATGCCTGATAAAATGTGCCAGACACAAAAGGACAAATATCCCATGATTCTGCTTCTAGGGAGTATCCAGAGTGAGTGCATCTTACAGACTGAGAGGGGAAGGGCCTCGCAGGGCCAGGAGTGGGCATGGGGTGCTGTGGCTGAGGGGGCTCAGCAAACATGACGCGATCATCTGGACCCTGAAGACATCCGTTACCACTAAACTCAGTATACTACTAAATCAGTTCACTGTAATGGTTTGGAAAAAATGTTTTACTTGCTTGGGGGATTTTTAAGACAAAATTTCACTACATAGCCTAGAACTTACAATCCTCCAACTTTAACCTCCCCAGTGTACAGAAAATGTACTACATGCCTCGTTTTAGATTGTACAATGATTAATGATAATTTCCTATGTTTAAAAAAAATGTTCTTGGATCAGATATGGTGGCACATAACTAATCACAACACTGTGGAAGCTGAGACAGGAGAATCACCAATTTGAGCCTGGCCTGAACTATGGAAGCATAGCTTTAACAAAACAAATATATGTGGGGGGCTAGAGAGATGGCTCAGAGGTTAAGAGCACTATCTGCTCTTCCAGGTCAGTCCTGAGTTCAATTTCCCACAACCACATGGTTGCTCCCAGCCATCGGTAATGAGGTCAGGTGCCCTCTTCTTGGCCTGCAGACATACATGCAGCCAGACTGCTGTACACATAATGGATAAATTAAAAATAAATAAATCTTTAAAAACATATAAATGCATATATATATATATATATACATACACACACACACACACACATACACGTGTGTGTGTTTATGTTCAATGAACTTATGTCTGCAGTGAAGGTGGTAGGCATGGGACCACCCTACTGTCCAGTTACACATCAGCTACATATTCACAGAGATGCTCATTCTTTCTCAATTCACGGAAGAGATATACTGTATTGCATTATTTCATCCACTCTCAGCTGTCAGGGGTCAGCTACCAAAACAACTGGAGAATGAAAGATTGTCAACATTCCATAACCAATCAAAATGCAGATCTGTGGAGCTCAGTCCCAATTACATCTCTAAGGCAACTCCCCCACCTAAGGCTCAGAGAAGATTGTAGAAGAAGGAGCAGAAAGACTGTAAGAGCCTGAGATCTGGGAGTTCGGTATAAGACTGTGTCTCCTAGTAATGTCTCGCCAGCATTCCTATTACACAGGAGCCCAACAAGGACAATAATAAACATGCTAAGGTGGACAGAGGGAAGCCCACAGGGGCTGAACCCTACACAAAGAACTACAGGCAACTAAGAACGCTGGGAGCTGGAGAAATCGTCTTCCTCAGAGCAGAGCACACCAGTTGTTATCCAATGCCAGTGGTCAACCCTGAAAACATACATACAAGTAACATTATACAGACTCAGAAGGCTATGTTTATGTTTTTAGGAGTGTGTGTATGTGTGTGTGTTTGTGTATATGTATGTGTGTGCAAGCATGCACATAGTTACACATGTGCTGATAGATGCAGACATAGAACAACAATTAATAAAAATAAAGGCCATGAATTTGAAAGAGATCAAGGAGTATATAAAGAGTTTAGAGGGAGACAGGGGAAGAGGGAAATTATATAATTATATTATAATCTCAAAAACTAAAAGAAATAATAATTTTTAAAAGTTTTTGAAGAAATGTTCAACAACTCCACAAGAAACAACTCACAACTTAAAATGTGAGGTGGGCAAGCCTTGAACCCATACACACACACACACACACACACACACACACACACAAGCGTTCTGTGTGCATGCCAGGAAAGGGCATCAGATCCCATTAAAATGGTTGTGAGCTATCATGTGGTTGCTGAGAACTGAACTCAGAATCCCTAGAAAACATCTAGTGATCTACACTGGCTGAGTCATCTCTCCAGCCCCATGCCTTCAACTCTTAATCCTCCTCCTAGGGCTGACAAAAATGGATGGGCCACCACGCTTCAGACCTCATCCAGCAGAGGCAGGTGGATCCCTCTGAATTTGAGGCCAACCTGATCTATCTAGCAGGTTCCTGAGCTACACAGAGAAACCTTGTCTCAAAAACCAAAGGTCATTCAGTATGTACTAAGTGTTTGTGCCACTTGCTATTATTATTATCTAGTCAGTGAAATTCTTAGCAATTAATAAAATAAATCTCTCCTTCCCTAAGTTGCTTCCTACAGTTATTTCATAGTAGCAATGAAAAGAAATAAGAAATAGTTACTGATTTAGCTTTTCCACCCATTCTGAAATCCTAAAGGGCTACTTCCTCTAAGTTCACAACACCCCTGGAAGGAGTCTTTTCCACTGCAACACTGCTGACTAAACTTTCGGACCCGAAAGAAACATTTTCATAATTATAGTATTAATCCTCCTGGGTCCTACTCCCAAACTCTTGACACCACAATGTCGTTTTAAATGTCTTCGTAACCTCCCTTGTAGAGAGGCACACAACAGCCACCGCTTTCCGCCACCCAAAGAGCAGGGAGAGGGTTCTTCTCATGTAGGATTCAGAAAGGCAAAAAAAATCAAAGGCTGGAAACCTGACTAGGGTGTTCCGGTGCTTGTCTAGATGAAGCCCTGGATTCCGTTAACAGCACAGCAACGCCTGCTGTGGCAGCACACTCCTAGAATCCCAGCACTCAGGGGGTGGAGGCTACATTTAAAAAAAAAACAAAAAAAAAAAAACCCAAGGCCATCCTCAGCTACACAGTGAGCTTGAGGCCAGCTGGCCTGGACTACAGAAGACCCTGTCATTTAAAAATGAGAAGGAAAGCAAAAAGCAAACCCTGCCTAATCCGTCCAAGATGTTTTCTCTCATCTCTACCAGAACAAAATGCGGCAAATCCAGCAGAGAGAGCCGGGACTTCCTCATTCCATTCAGTGTCAAAGTGAGGCAAGCTTAGCAGCTGCGAGGAACCAAAGCAGCCAACAGGGAGGACCACTGTAATCTTAGGATCTGCGTTGTCAGACGTCACAAAGGGAAGCTGGGAGGGATTTTTATTAATACTTCATTATTTTTACTTATGTGTGGTGTGTGCTTCAGTGAGTTTATATGCACTGTGTGTCTGGAGGCAAGGGGACATGAGATCCCCCAGAACTGGAATGTCAGGCGGTTGTGAGCCACTGCATGTAGATGCTGGGAACTGAACCCAAGTCCTCTGCCACAGTGGTAAGCTGACCTAAGCTCTGAGCCATCTCGCCAGCCCTAGTCTTCACGTTTTTAATGGTAAAATGTGAAACTTACCTCGTGATTTGACAAATGAGCCACGCAAATTGTGAATCCTGAAAGCATTCCACACCTGAATGCCTCGACGACACCCACAGAGAAGCCAAACCATGGGCAGGGCAAACCATAGCCAAGCGAGCCTGTGCGGCTGATGGGAGCACGTCGCCTCTCCTGCCCGTCAGCGTCCTCTTACTAGACAGCTTGGACCACTGTTAAGGTCCTTCTTAGCCATGACCTGTTTCTCCATACCCTCCGCCCACTGCCCCCACCAGATAACAAGTCCAGTCCTCCATGACAGTCCTTCTGTGTGAAAGGCTACTCAGCACCACAAAGGCAGCTTCACTACAAACTGCACATCACAGGCAAGATGCAGCCTATCATCACAAACTTTCTCAGTCCTCCTCCCCAAGGCCTTTTAAGCAGAATTGTTCAAAGTATCTTTTAACAGTTATAATATGCAGGCTAATATCTTATGAGACAACCTAATGGAGACAGTCCCTGGGAAAGGGACTTCATCGCCTGACCTTAAAGCAACTAATTCCCAAGTCACTGTGTTCCTCTTTTGTGGGGCAGCACATAGTTTCTTTGCATATATAAAATATTCAAGGATAATAGGGAAGAGAATTTCTGAGTCCTGCAAATTGAGATTATAAATGACACAATTTAACCATAAACATTTTCATAAATAAATGTATATTCTTTGAAGTAAAATAATGATAGTAATAATAATAATAATAATAATTATTATTATTATTATTATAGCAATAAATAAAGTCTATACATAATCTCGGGTAGTTCAGGATAGGCTCAAACCTCCTATGTAGCCCAGGCTAGTCTTGAACTTCTGATCTTGTCTCCACCTCTCATACTGGGGCTACAGGCATGTACCACCATTTCCACCACAGTAATTTTTAATGATACACTTCAATAATCTTCCCAAAGAATAGAATGAATGAATGAATGAATGAATGGGCGGGCCTCCTTGATATTTTTTTCCAGGTGGTTGATTTATAAAGTGTCTCAGACAAACATGCCAACAGCCCAAATTCTCATGAGCATACTACTCATTTGCATAGAGGATAAAATACCACAGCCAGCATGTCTGACAGCTTTCTGAGGTTCCCAGGACATGCTATTATGTGAAATGAAGCATGGCTTCAGGAGATGCAAAGCCCTCCCTGCACCGGACGGAGAAGGTGCTGAGGACTGAAAGGTGGAGACGCCACTCAAGTCTGAACCGTGTGAGGTACAGGCCTGAGCACACAGCTCCAGCAACACCATGAGCCTCTGCCAGGAGCCACAGAGGTCTCTGCTGTACATCCTTGAGGAACCAACAAGAAATAGAGTCTCTCCTGGTTTTCCAAACTTCTAAATGAAACTGGAGTAATACGTTTACTCATTAAAAATAATCAATATCGCAGAGCCAAGGCCTGGTCTGGTATCTCAGCATTTCTGAGATAAGGCAGGAGGAGTAGGAGTTGAAGGTCATCCTCGGCTATAAAGGGGTTTGGGCCAGCCTGCGATACTATAGAGAGTCCCTGTTTCCAAAACAAAAAAACAAAAAAAGACTGGGCATGCAGCTCAATTGTAAGAGTGCTTCCCGGCAGTACCAAGCCCTCGGTGTGAGCCCATGCACCGAAGAGAACTGTGTTTGACAGTGTATGCTGTAACCCTAAGCCCTCAGGAGGTAGAAACAGGAAGATGGGGCAGTCAGCGTCAGCTGTGTACTAACTTCAAGGCCAGTTTAGGCCACATGAGATCCTGTCTCTAAAAAAAAATTAAAAAGGAGTTAGGGGTGCTGGGGAGATTATCTCAGTCTGCCAGCCAGGACAGGGCTTTGTCACCAAGTCTAACCACTTAAGTTTGATTCCCAGAACATACGTGGTGGAAGGAGAAAACCAACTCCACTCCACCTTGTCCTCTGCCCTCTACACACACACACACACACACACACACACACACACATACACACACACACACACATACCATGGACGCGCCGCATACACACACATACACACGAGTGCAATGAAATGCAATGAAAATCTGAATAAAATAAAGCTAGGCATAGGCGTAATAGCTCACACAAGCTCAGCATTTCAAGAGGCTGAGACAGGAAAATCACTAGTTCCTGTCTAGCCTGGGATACCCAATCTTCATGTCTACAAACATACATTCAAACAAAAAAGAAATGAAGGGTCAGCACTGAAAACATAAGAAAAGGGTAATTCATTCAATTGGCACAAAATATCTGGACTGGCTAGGTTTTTTTTGTTTCACTTTCTTTTATTTTTGTTTGTTTGTTTGTTTGTTTGTTTGTTTTGACAACTTGATACAAGCAGGGGATTATCTGAGAAGGAACTTTAATTGAGAAAATGCCTCTATAACATTTGTCTGTATTATTATGACTTGATACGACAAGTTTGGTTGATATCCCCGGGAGGCCTGCCCTTTTCTGAAGAGAAATAGAGGAGTGAATTGGAGTCATATGGTGGGGCTGGGGTGGGGCACTGCAAGGAAAAGAGAAAGGGGAAACTGCAGGTTGAGGAAATATGGGGAGAGGAAGGAAGGAAGGAAGGAAGGAAGGAAGGAAGGAAGGAAAATAGTGAAGGTTAGCCTGTATAGACAAGACTGAGGTATTTTCTGGATTGATAATTGCTGTGGAAGGGTCCCTGGGCATATGGTCCTGGAGTGTACAAAAAAAGCAAACTGAGCAGCACGCTTCCATGGCTGACTTCTGCTGCAGTTCCCGCCTCCAGGTTCCCGCCCTGACTCCTAAAGGGATGAGCTGTGATGGAGAACTGGAAGCTGAAACAAACCCTTTCCTCCCCAAGTTGTTTTTGGTGTTGGTATTTTTTTTGTTTGTTTTTTGTTTTTTGTTTTTGTTTTTTCAAGACAGGGTTTCTCTGTGTAGCCCTGGCTGTCCTGGAACTCACTTTGTAGACCAGGCTGGCCTCGAACTCAGAAATCCGCCTGCCTCTGCCTCCCAAGTGCTGGGATTAAAGGCGTGCGCCACAACGCCCGGCCTTGGTGTTGGTATTTTAACCCAGCATTAGAAATCCTGGCAAAGACAACGTCTCTCACAAAAGAGGAAGACTATCCTGTTGAGCTGGAGCTGAGGTGAAAGTCCATCTGATATCCCTGTCTCGTGTGTGTGTGTGTGTGTGTGTGTGTGTGTGTGTGTGTGTGTGTGTGTTTGAGTGAGCGCGCACTATGCAAAAGATGAGGTCAACCCTTCCCAAGCAGGAAATAAATTGCTCTCTCAAATGACAGAGCAGAAGAGGAAACAGGAGAAGCACCTTACCTACCATGCTGTGACTCACTGTCCTAAGGCCACAACAGGAACACAGTGCCACCCACGTGGAGGGCCAGGAGAGGATGTGCTCACTCCTTTAGCATCGGGAAACCTCCAGGGTTAGGAACTGACCAAGCCAGAAAGCAGAGCTCAGACGACCCCGTCCTCAAGCCCCCCTGGCCCTCTGACTCTCATGCCTGAAGCAGTCTGGTTCAGTGCTTCCGTGGGCAGCTGTGTGCAGCTGACAGTCCCCCCCCCCTTCTTGCCTCTGTTATCAATCCTGCATCTTGCTTTATAGAGCTAATTAAAGTTGTGCTTGATCAGATGTGGCTGCTGAGCAGACTCTCCAAGGCCCTGCCAAACCAGTTTGGGTTTGATCCTCATAGTCCAGGTCTCAGTCATTTACTGGGCAAACAAGATTTGCAAGTCATGAAAAGACCGTCTTTAGGACCAAAACACTAGATAACGAAATACAATCAACTGCTGTGGGGCGGGGCCTGCTGCTACACACCTGTCATGGAAGCAGTTGCGGATCGGCAGCTCAAGGTCATTTGGGGCTACATAGGCAGTTCAAAGCCAGCCTGGGCTACATGGCAGACTTATGTGGAAGAACCCAAACTGCTGCACACAAAGGCTTCTGCGCTTGTGACCTCTCTGGCTTTAAAGGGAAAATGAAAGAAGAAAATGACAGACCAGGAGATGGGAAGTACCAGTGCAATGAAAAAGATATCCCTTTATGCTCATAAGTTTATAAGATGATCCACAGGCTGAAATCATTCTGTACCCCCTGTATACCGAATGCTGCTTTGTTCATGTAGTTGCTGTCGTTGTTTGTAAGACATGAGCTTTCACATTTCCCACAGATTATGGTTCCTATCGATGCATTTTGGCAGGAACAGAAAGAATTCAACTGGAGGATGAGGGGTGAAGGCCTTCATCAGCACACACAGCCTCACACATAAAGAATGCCAAAACACTGCACAGATACAGTGGGGGGGGGGGCGGGCTTTTTGTTCTCATCCACAGAAGTAAAACAGAACCACGGACTTCCTGAAACACGCCCTAGGTGAAATCCTTTGGTAAACTATTAAGGTGTTAAAATGAACACCTTCCATCTCCATCCTAGGCCTCACCTATGCTACACGAGTACAGTACCACTGAGTCACATCTAGCCCCAGCCCCTTGACAGTGTTCACAGGTAAAAAGTCGATCTGATTGTCCTTGCTCTGAGGAAGCCATGACATGGGCTGCAAAGACCACTGGCTTCTCTCTATCTTATCTGTTTCTTTGTTTGCTTGTTTGTTTTAGAAAGGGTTCCACATAGCCCGGAATTGGAAGTGTTTGGAACTCACTATGTAGCTAAAGATGATTCTGAGTCTCTGATCCTCCTGCCTCCACCTCCAAAGTGCTAGGATTATTGAGTATATCACGGAGCTCAGTGGATCCCTTGTGGATTCCAGTCTCTCCCAGTTAAGAAGGAACAATGACATCCTGGGGTGGCGTCAGATCACAGTGCTCTCACTAAGGGCACCACAGAAGTAAGCAGAGGCGGAGGTAGAAGGCTGGGAGCCATGTCAGCATCTCTATTCAGTTGGGCCTGGAGGAAACTGGAAACACTGTTGATGGATACATTCACTGAAGATCTTTGACTAAACCTCCAGTTGAGCATTACCATTTTCAAAGCAGCGGTGCAGCGATACCATCTGATTCCAGCCTCCCACACACCTCGCGGGTCTGAATATATGCAAGAGCTTTGATGTCCGGTGTCTTCGGTTCTCTTCCCAGTTTTGTTGCAAACACCAAACAAGAAGCTGGGAAAGGTTCCGATGCAATATACCTGTCAGGGAGGGAGTGGGGCTGCTGCTGCTGACCCCCACACACTTGCTCTATGGTCAAGGGTACCCCTCCCAGCCCAACCATAAAGGCCAGAATGAGGAGGTTCATGTTCGAATGTCCAGCACATGGTTAAAGGTTTCTAGCCAAGTATGGCGGCTCACATCTGTAGTCCCAGCACACAGAAGCCTGAAGCTGGAGGATGACTGTTACTTTCCACCAGCTTGGGATAGTCAGCGAGTTCGAGACCACCATGCGCTACATTGTAAGATTCTATTTCTAAACAAGAAAATGGCCAACTCTGAAAGTAGCTGTGCAGACTCCCAGATAAGATAGTGGACCAGAGGCAGCCTCGGTGTGTGCTTGTGAAGGGCAGGATCAGATAAGACAAGATAGATTTTATCCTTTAAAAAAAGAGAATGAAGCCTGTCTCGAAAAATGAGAGAGAGAGAGAGAGAGAGAGAGAGAGAGAGAGAGAGAGAGAAAGAGAGAGAGAGAATGAGCCTCAGAAATTCATGAAGCAAAGGATCCAGGCAGAGAAAAGGATGCTCGATACGGAGGAGCCCTAGACCAGCCCTGGCCCCACAGCATGTAGCAGGGCGCAGACACGGAAGTCACTTCCAAGGGTTTCTGTTCTCCCACCAAAGAGTGCTGGGGATTGAACCTTCATGGGTGGACTGTTGGGTAAGGAGACTCCCTCACACCCTGCCCCACCCCTAATTACAAGGGCTATCCAAAGCAACACAGGTGCAGGAACACAAGTCCAGCACACACACACACACACACACACACACACACACACACACACAAAAGAGTGATAGTTCATTTTCCTAAAACAAAGCTCTGTACTCTGTAGACTGTGATTGCCGGCTTATTTCTCTTATAGGAGCTGGCCTCCGTAAGGAAGCCAACAGTGCCGGGCGGTGGTGGCTCACGCCTTTAATCCCAGCACTTGGGAGGCAGAGGCAGGCGGATCTCTGAGTTCGAGGCCAGCCTGGTCTACAGAGTGAGTTCCAGGACAGCCAGGGCTATACAGGGAAACCCTGTCTCGAAAAACCAAAAAAAAAAAAAAAAAAAAAAAAAAAAAAAAGGAAGCCAACAGTGTTGCAAACACGAGCAGTAATCTGAACTACCTGAATAACTGCTTGTTAAAGCAGACTGCCAGCAGCCAGGCATCACGGCATATGCCAATCCCCTAAGCAGTTGGAAGGCTGAGGCAGGAGGATCATGAGTTTCAGGTCAGTCTTGGCTTTCAAGACTATGCAACTAGTTTAAGGCTAGTTAGGGCTACATAGTAAGTTATTGTCTCAAAAAACCATGATGAGAGTTGGGGAACATGCTGCAAGAAAAGGAAAAGAAACGCAGAAACAACCCTACAGTGAGGAGTCCAGAATGCCTGCAGGTTAAGAATCAACGAGTCAGCAATCCTCCTAGCACAGCTGCAACACCAAACTAGAAGAGCAATAACCCAAAGCATGGCTCCGCCCCTATGAAACAGTCCTTTACCCTGTTAATTGCAATTATCACTTATTTGTGTGTGTGTGTGTATGTATGTATGTATGTATGTATGTATGTGTGTGTGTTGTTCTTACAAGCCATAGTATGTGTGTAGAAGTCAGAAAACAACTTTTGTCCTAGCCACAGAACAAATGTCATCAAGGTTAGCAGCAGACGCCTTTACCTGCTAAACTGTGTCACTGCCCCCACCTTAAAAACAATTTTAAATCGGGCGTAGTGTACACACCTTCAATCCCAGCACGCAGGAGGCAGGCAGAATCATCTCTCTGAGTTCAAGGCCAGACTAAATCTACATATCTAGTCCCAAACCAGGCGGGGCTAAAGTGAGACCAAACTGGAAAAGCAAACAAAACCCAATCTTAATCATAATCTGTAAAATATTCTTAACTGAAATCGGAGAGGGAGGAAGCACTGGGAAGGAGCACCAGGCTCCTGACACCGGAGAAGCAAACCCTTTAGTGTAGACGCTGCTGGAGCTTGAATAGTTAACAATGTTACCAAGTAACTTGAAAGGGAAAGAGAGTTTGTGCCTGTTCCCTAATGCCTTCCTTGCAGAGTAAAAAGGAGATAGAAATAATAGAAGATGTGTTCAATGCTGTCTTCAGAAACATACTTCTCAGTAGGTACTTGAGTCCTTTGTTTAAAAAAATAATAAAAAGATTCCTCAGCCAGGCTTGGTGTTACACACCTGCAATCCCAGCATTCGGGAGGTAAGACAAAACAAAACAAACAAAACAACAACAACAACAACAACACAACACAACACAGAATTATGCACCTCATGCTCCCAGCACTGAGGAGATTGAGCCAAGAGTTAAAGGTCATCCTCAGCTACAGATCGAACCTGAGGCCAACCCGAGCTGAGTTAGAAGCTGCCTCCGAACAGTAACAAAGATTTTTCAAAAACAACAACACCCTTGGGCCTAGGGAGAGAGGGCTCAGCAGGTAAAAGTGCTCGCTTCCAAGCATTCAGACCTGAATTCAAATCGCCAGCACCCACATCCGTAAAGAGCTAGGCGTGGTCACACACACACACACACACACCTGTAACCCCCCCTGGTGGGGACAAGGGCAGAAACAGGAGGATTGCCGCCACACACGGCAGGCTACCTGCCAGCCCTGCACCGCTGAGCTCAGTGAGGAGACCCTACAGGAAGGGGGTACGGGAGATCACAGTAGAGCACAACTCCCAATCTCCACCTCCGCAGCTGCACACGCGGATACACACCTGTGCACACATACCACACCCACTGAAGAAATAAAAATAAAACATTTCCCTTTTGAGAGGAGCAGGGTGAAAAAAATCACCCAGACCATTTCCAGAGCCAGTTGATGTTGGTTTAAAATAGCCCTGTGTAGATTGAGTGGCAGCCAAAACCTTACAGACGCCCAGGAGGGATTGGAGGATGAGCGTGACCTTCTGAACGCTGATACAAAATACGCCGAGTCCTCCGCGGCGGTGACTAAGCCACTGAGTCTCACTACGGAAGCATTCTGCCTGATGTGGAACAAAAATACCTAAAATGGCTGATGGCCTACTATGTGCTAGACACACAGTATTTTATATGTAGTGTGTCTTTTAAGTTTCAAAAAGAATGGCAAAGTCCATTCTGTGGTTGCACTCATTTTACAGATTGAAAGTAAATCTAAGAGAGCTTAAAGCAAATGGTTCTCAACCTGTGGGCTGTGACTTCTTTCGCATGGGGTTGCCTGAGGACATCAGAAAAAACGCAGATATTTGCATTACAATTCATAATAGCACCAAAATTACAGTTATGAAGTAGCAACAAAAATAATTTTATGATGGGGGGGGGTCACCACAGCATGAGAACGGTATTGAAGGGTCTCAGCATTGGGAAGGTTGGGGACCACTCACGTACAGCATCGCTTGCCGGGGTTAAGTGGGAGCAAATGGTAGTTTGGGAATTTCATCCTAAACTGACCGATCCGAACACACAGAGGAAGGAAGCCGCTGGAGGAAAGAGGGTGTAACCTGAAGACCCAGGGATGTGTACACGCCTGTTGTCTACAGGCTAATCAGAGCTGTAGCATCTTAGAGCCACCTGGGATGGCTGGAGTGACGTCTCAAGAGCACAGCTGGGCAAGAAGAAGCAATGCAAAGCCTCTGTGCACACCCAGGACGGCCCCGCCCTGCAGGCAACCTGCATGTATCAGACAGAATAGGCAGCCTCTTATTCAGTCTCCGTGGCAAAAACACTCCACAGTTCAGGGCTGAGGAAACCATGCATGGTAGGTGTGGGTTCCCTCACCTCTTGTCCTTACACAGATTGCTAACCAGTCAAGCCGAGCAAGGAAAACTAATCCAGTTCCCTACAGGCAAGCCTAGAACACTGGATGGCGCTTGGGATGTGTACATGCCTGTCATCTCAGGATGCAGAGGCTGAAGCAAGAGGACCTCAAGTTCCAGGCCAGCCTGGGCTACCATAGTGAGTTCAAGCAACGTGAGCACAGGCTACACACTGGGACCTTGTCTCAAAATAAAATACAAACAGTTAAGCATTCGGAGGTCAGCACATGGCATAAAGTGAGGCTAAGGATCAATGCCCAGTACCCCCCAAAAAGCTAAATGAAAAGCAGGAAGAGAAACACTGAGC
Source organism: Apodemus agrarius (assembly GCA_964023405.1). Taxonomy (NCBI): domain Eukaryota; kingdom Metazoa; phylum Chordata; class Mammalia; order Rodentia; family Muridae; genus Apodemus; species Apodemus agrarius. The sequence goes on along the minus strand of OZ030019.1, from coordinate 39,016,929 downwards.
AGCCCAATTCTGACAGCTCTGGACACAGACACCATGGGCACGGTGAAATAGAGGGCCACAGACTATTTTAACACCAAGCTTTTTTATTTTAAGAGAGACAAGTTGTTGAAAGGGAGATCACTCGCAGAAGTTCAGTTAATTCATAAACACTGGCCCTGGAGGAAGTAAATGTTCTGATAAGAAAAAGGGTTCAAGAGTTGGTGGTGGCAGGCCAGTAACAAGACGCTGTGCCTCTCTGTGCAGGGAGGACCGGGTCCTCACTGAGAGTGCCTGCTCTCTCACACCGCCCGCATACCTCCTAGACCTGCAGAGCGGATTCCAGGGATTCAGGCAGCCTTTGCTGGGATCGGAAGAAAAAGGGTTCCAGGCTCAACTGTCCAAGACACAGTCAAACAAACCGGGCTCTCTCCAGTCCACAGTTCTCATGCAAGATAAAATCTTCCATAAGAGGAACTAACATAACTGAGTCAAGGGCAGATGAATTCAGGAAAACAAAGTGTTCTCTGGCAACAGATTTGTGGCTTCTCTTGTGCGAGGCGCCATTGGTTGTTGCCCAGACCACATTGTATAGGTTAGATAAACCCCCTTTTAATGTATATTCATTATATCAGTTCTATTCCTCTATAGAACTGACTAATATACTCTGGGGATAGAATACATTCTGTGTGCTTGTGTTTTGGGTAACACTAGGGGTGGAAAACAACGCCTCTCCCATGACGGGCAGCACCCTACCACTGAGCCACACCACCAGCCAGCCCCTCACTGGCTGATTCTAAACAGGTGCTCTCCCTCTGGATAGCATCCCTATCCCTACCTACCAGTCTTGGAAGGAAAGCCGTTGCTACACCTTGCCACACACAGTGGTGATCCTAAAGGGTAGCCAGACTGGACCCTCCAGTCTCAGTGAGGAACAAGCAACAGTTCGTGATCATAAGGCCTAACTCCCCGAAAGGCAAGGTGACAAGGAGGATGTTCGGAAGGTGGGGAAGATACGTGTATCTGGTGTGGGACAGGTCCGCAGGATCTCAGAGACTCTAGCCATGCCCGTGAGCCACATAGAGAAGGCAGCGTTGCCCTTCCGCTGGACACACTGCTCCACTTAAGACTTTGATCTAACCCTGCCTGCATGAGCTCGCAGCACTCACTAAGTAAACTGTACCTGACGAAGGCGTCGAGTACCTTATCATGCACAATCCACTCTCTCTCTCATTGATTGGAGCACTCGCAGACCGAGGCAAGAAAGCCGCATGATGAGGGCAAAGGTCTGTGTCTACACTGCAACCCCACTCCTCTGCAGCCTAAGGAGCACGCTGCAGCACCCAGTCAGTGATACCCAAGAGCTGTGACTATAGGCACATCTGTAGGCATGGAGACCACCCCGTAGCATTCTCCATCCCTAATAATTAATGGAGGAAAATTACTGAATCTAATGAAGTTTGCCCCCAGGAGCTAGGATCCAAGGAGCAAAAGAGATCAATTGTGGTATCTTTAAAAAAAACAAAAACAAAAACAAACAAACAAACAAAAAAACCCTGGTGAGGCAGAAGTCTTCTGTATAGAGATTTTCTGCATAATAATCAAGTAGAAAGTCATCCTTTAAATGTCTGCTCCCATAGCAATTCTCTGCCAGGAATTTCCCCAAGATAAATGAGGTTGTGAGCACTTATAAGACCAGATATTGGAGACAACTGGAATACCCGCCCATAGGAACATGGTTACATTATAATACTGCCCCAAGGGGGTCAACACAGGACCACACAGAAATTCAGACTCATTCAGAAAAGAGTAAAGCCATAATGCTAGAGGTCAAAGTGAAATTTGGGAGACCACAAAATAGTACCGAGATTCCCTTTTTTTTTTTTTTTTTAGTATCATATATTATCAAGGTGTTGTGATCCATGTCTACAATCCCACCACTGGGGAGGCTGA